>QGNR01000043.1:537259-570035 GCA_003435085.1 Syrmaticus mikado
CTAGTTTTGTCTTGCTTTGTGGACATCTAATCACCTCCCTGCCAGATGTCTCTGGGTTGTTCTCAAACCTTATCAGCATGGCTTTCATCCCCCTCATTATTCCAGACCCAGTGTCTGCTATCCCCCCTTCTCTAACAAGCTCTACATTCCTGCTTCTATAAACTATCTCTAACTATTCCCCTCTGCCCCCCCTCCCCCACCCTCCTATTCTCAGTTACTGTGAAACCTTCTTTCTGCCTTTTACTTTTTCTTATGGGGCCCCTTTTCCGCCTTTCAATAGCAATAATAAATTATACTTAATTTTAGATTAAAAACCACAGAATTATCTCAAAACAAAACAAATAAAAAAACTAAAATAGGTATTTACGAAGAATTTCCAATTAAGAAACTATTTTTGAAGGAACTGGGTGTAGATGCTAATATAAATCAAAATAACTATTACCTGGACAAAAGATAAGAATGGATAGGAAAAAAAAAAAAAAAAAAAATCACTCAAGATTTGACTATTTCTTTTAGTTGTACAATAACTCTTTTACATACAGTATAAAGAAGCAGAATTTTTCTGTAATTCCAGTTCTTACATCAGTTTTTTAGACCTTGTTATAAATGTTATAAATGTTTTAAAGTTTTTCTTTTTATTTGAAAGAAAGAAAATAAGAAACTATGCATGTTTTCTGAACTCAACGTTTATATGCTGATTTGTACTAGCAAAAAACTCTTCAAGGCACAAAACTCTAATAATGTGATGAAACAAATTGAGAAAACAGTAGTAAAATGAGAAAATGAATTTTCTGTAACATTTTGGCAATTTAGGGAACTCTAAGCCTAAGCAAAATTAATTAAGAAATTAACTGAGTTTATTGAATAAATATTTCACTCCTTTTAAAATTTCAACTTTGATCTATTTTACTTTGTTGTGGAATTACTGAAAAAGTAAGTGGAACATTTCTGTCTCTTCTGGTGAAATCACTAGTCTTTTCCAACATGCTATTTATGCACCTTTGATGTTCTGCTCAGCTGCAGTTTTAGTGGATTCCTTGTCAGCTTGTAAAGTAACTCCACATTTATTTTAGCACGTGCCAGATCAAGTGCTGACTGGTAACCAGATTAGTTAATTTTCATACTTGCTTCAGTGATTTTCTTCAGGAAAATGTTTTCAATTTTGTTTTGTATAATTGGTTTTTTTTTTTTTTTTTTTTTTTTTTTTTTTTTCCCCCCTAANTTTTTTTTTTTTTTTTTTTTTTTTTTTTTTTTTTTTTTTTTTTTTTTTTTTTACCCCCTAAAGTAACAGTCAGACAAAAATAATTTTCTGCAATGAACTGAAGTAAATCTGCAATCTATTAATACATATGTTTAAACTGTATCCACTACAGCTTGTGTGGTATAAGAAGACCAATCTTAGAAAACAGTGGTACAGTTATGTTAAGAACTTTCAATTCAAAGTTTTGTCTACATAGGTAATATTAGAGCAAGTCTATTATCTCTAGTAATACGTTCAATATCACACTAAAATGAGAAGATTAATTCTAATTGGCAGGCAAATATGTACATATACTATTACAGACTTGACTTTAATCCATTCAAATGTAGCCTATAGAATAAAATTTCTAGATAGCACTCTAGTCATCCTTGACAAATCAGTGTGAATATGTGGACATATCAAGAAGTTAATCATGCTACGTAAAATAAAAATAGCTCTGAGAGCTAATCCTAAGGCAAACAGCAAAGTGAAATGTCTTAATGTAATGTTTATGGATGGCTCACAAAATGAATGTGATCTATGTGCTTCATAGTCTACAAGTTTTAGTATAGAAAACTACAATGAAACCCAACATAGGAAATATTATTAAATAAAATAAAACTTAGCAAGAACATTTAGATTCATTGACATAACTTACCTCTGTTAGAAAGATGGCTTCATCAATATTGTCAATATAGATACATAATCAATACCATCAACAACCTTGAAAGCAATCCATCTAACCATAATATGTTATGGGTCTGTCTCTTTAGGCTCTGATATCTAGATTCACTTCAAGTATTTTCATTCAATTTAATGAGAATTTAAATACCCCTAGCACATAAACAGACATCTTCATTAAAGTTGCCTTAAGTAAGAATGAAGCAAATTTGATAAATGTATTAAATCCATACGCTGGCTAATCTTACTTCATCGGAAGCTGATATAGCACATTTTCAAAATCTAAAATATAATGGCTTAGATTTAACTCGACTAAGAAGCAATGTTAATCATTATCATATAGAACAAGATCTAGATCTAGATAGGAAGTTAAATGTCCATCCTCTATTTAAGTCCCAGAGAACCTAGACGATGGATCATTTATCAACTGTATAAATTCCATAAGCTCAGCTGAAACTTTACTGTGTGGACTGATTCTCTTTTTATTTCAGTCTATGTTTCTGAAATATTGAAAAGCAAGAAGAGTATCAACTCAAACTTTACTGTGATCCAGAGTTAGACAAAGAGTCACTCAACAAAATTTGTCAGAAAATTCAATTATGGTCAAACTACAAGTAAATCTATCCCACCGTGCAAGACATAGCATTTAGGATTTTTTTTTTAATTTTTATTTTTATTTATTTATTTTTTTTTTATGAAGCAGTTGACTAGATGTAACAGATGCCTACAAAACAAGAAATGTAAAGAGTTCAAAACCATAGTTTATGCCTTTCAGGATATTACACCAGCCACTCATATATGTAATATTCTGGATGAGTCTGTCTGCTTTAAGTTGAACTAATAGGCAATTAAGAAAACAAGATGTATTGATGTGGAAGATAAGTAGTCAAGGACAAACAGATTCAGTTATCTTGACATATCTAGCTGGGAGATCTGTAGCTCCATAATATTTTCCCAAGTTATGTGTTTTATATGAAGTTAAATGAAAAACTCAGGCAGCAGTGATTAGAACTCCACAACTCAGTGTTCTCAAGAAAAGACTCCAAACTCTAATCATCTAATGGTATGATTGTAGTTTTCCTCGCTAGTATCAAAATAAAAGACACTTCATTTATTAATCCGTTCTTGGGAACAAATAATGAATGTAGAAAGAAGCCTGATCAAACTATAAAAAAAAGAAAGGCTATAAAGTGATACAGCCAATTAATAGGAGGAAATAGAATTCCATATTGCCTCCTTTGAAAGTAATACCTCCTATTTTACTGTGTTGGTGCACAATGTCAGTAGCAGATGTTGGTGGTATGGCAGTAGAGACTGAATCTTCTTTCCAATATGCTATTAAATTTTGTTGCTGTGTGATAGATGGCACCAGAGAGTCACTCTGACAAAATGGTATCATGGAAGCATGTACGAATGTAAGGAGTATAACTAAATTCCTCCACGCTGGAAAAAATTGTGCCCATTGACGTTAATTGACACTTGCTGAATATTTATGGAGACCAAACAGTGAATGCTAGTGCAGTGACATGATGGATGGTACATTTCAAAACTACTGGCAATGTTGTGAAAGAGAAGTCACGTCCCAGACAGCTATACACAGCTGTCACTCCATGACAAGAGATTCTCAATCATCTCACCAATGCAAATCTGTAGATTATAACCACAGAATGTTGTACAGAGCTGAATCCTGACTTTAATGGAAAATGGGAAATGATGGTGATAGCATTGGAATATTGTGAAATTTGCTCCAGGTGGGTTCCACAAATGCTCGCACAGAAGCAGAAAGAACACCATATGCAAATTTATCAGGACCAGTTGAATCAGTATGAGGCTGATTACTAGCGATGAGATATGATATCTTCTTGTGAGATATGATAACCTCTTGTGATGGGAACTTTGAACTGTTCTGTAGATTCCTCCACAGCAGCTGCTGTACCTAGTCCAATCTGAATATTTTCAGTATGTTGAGCAATTCCCTACTGTACTTACAGGCAGTTTCTACTGCAAAACCAATGGAACTGAAATAGATAAGACTTTCAGTAGTCACTGTCACTGTCAGACATGCACACACAGTAGCAGCTTATACTTGCAAGTAAAACAGTCAGTTATACACAGCTAAAATAGGTAAGTCATGTATGTAGTTAAAATAAATCAGCTGCACAAAATTACAAATTTTATAAAAAATGTGTTAACGCAACCATTTAATGTATCTGGTAGTCAAAGATATATTCTAATAATGTCTACTTGGCAAGGCACTTAGGAAACTGTAGATATGGCCTCTGTGGCGAAGGACCAGTGGCTTCCTCATGGTGGAGGTTCCAGCCAGGCTGCTCCAACAGACACACCTCAGGGTACATAGCTGAGCCCATCAGCCAAGCTTGTGGCACCTTCCGGAAAACATATTTAAGCACGATCGGAAGCCATTAGAAGGAGAGAGAGTGAGACAGAGAGAGTAGCGTACAGCAGAAGGAACTGCAAGACCAGACAAGGATGAAAGGAGGTGCTCAGATGTCAGAGTAGAGATTCTGCTGCAACCCATGGAAAAGAGAACATCAGATAACCACTCTAGATCCTGGAGGACCCCATACTATAATAGATGGATATTGCTGGATATTTCCTAAAGAAGTTGTGAAAAACACACACAAAACACACAGACTTTTTTTTTTTTTTTTTTTTTTTTTTTTCCCTTTGCTTCTAAAAAAACTATAGTCTGTGGGGACAGAACACACTGGAACAGGAAAAAATGGGACAGTGAAAAGTGGTAAAGAGAAATAACTGCTAGCAAGTGTAACCACCTCCATCTTCTGTGCACAACTTGTATCTCTGCAGTAATAGAAAAGATAGTCTCAACTGTCTTACTAAACATCAGAAGCACTGAAGCCTCCACCTTTCAAACAAATTCAGAAACCCACTAGGATCACAATGGTCACTACTCCTGCCTCACGTCCATCTCGGCAACTGTCTTAAAAAGTCTGCAGAAGGTAAAAGGAATGGAATATCTGGTTATCACGACTAGAAACTGAGATAACTGCTGTAAAAATATTGAAAATGACAATGTTAGAATTATGTCACTTAATTCATTTTAAAGATATTAATATATTCAATTTTTTAAAGTTAATTTTCAAGGTTGAGGAACTATAGTAAAAGACCATATTCTCAGTACAATTTATTTTGAAGTGCACAAACACACACAGCATACAAATCCAATAGTTTACTGTTGGTCTACTTAACGTATCTACACTCCATTTACAATGATTTTTCTGAAGTCAAAAGGGCACACTGAGAAATTTCTCAAAAAAAAACTCACTAAAACAAATTTCTTGCTTGCTCTTTCCAATCTTATCCACAGACACCATGGTTCATTCAAGTTTTTCTTTCTGCGTGATGTGTTTCAAAATTACTTTATTCTCTTTTTTTACTCTAAAACTAGTTTCACTCATCCACCAAGGTTGTGTTCTTTTAGTGATCAATAATTAATTTTAGTGATTTGTGTTTTTAGCTTGGGACTTGGCTATTGTTCTGTCCTTTCACTTTCAATGCCATTGCTGTTACCCTGTGCATGCTCTTTCGATAGCCCATGTTACACTCTTGTATTTCTTCAGTAACCTTTAACCTATGGTCTTATTAGCACAATCCAGTTATTCATGCATATACGCATCCAAGGTCACTGAAAGTCTCACAAAAACAGACAATTCATTTGGAGATTAATGCATTTAAATATTCACACAAAACAGATGTACTAGTCTTGTAAACACTTAAAATCACTAATCTACAAACTACAGTCACAACACTGGCATACTATTAATGCTGATCTGCAATGTTAGCTGCTGAATCTGAAGCCTTTGCACAGACTGGAAAGCCTGGCATTCAGTTTCAGACATTGTAAGATTAACACAAACTTTTTCAGGATTTTACAATGCAGAATTAGGAAGCTGGGAGCTCACAGACTTGCAGCTGCTAAAGAGCAGGAAGATACATTTTCATAGTACTTAGAAAAAGAAGCATTCAGGTATTTTGAATCTTTTTCATTTAAGAGATACCTAAAAAAATTAAGTTTTATTACTGCTAGCTACAAATCAGTTCAAATTCTCAAAACTTTTACTGAACTATTTAACTTATCCCTAATGAGTAATCTACAAGGCATATTTAGCTTACAAATCATTTCAAATAGTTCAGTTTAATCTATGTTCATAATTTTTGCTGTCCATATTTTTTAACTCCTGTCCTCTTTTAATTTTGTGCCCTCTTTTGTACTCAGCACTTCAATACTAATTCATTTTCTGAATAAATTTCTGAATGCTTTGCTGGAACATGCAAACAATCATTTATATCCCCAGTTTTTCTTGGAGTTTTGTACAGATTTCAATACTATTTTTATAGCATAAAGGAAAATTTATAAAAAAGAATCTGTAAGGTTTTTGGTGGGTTTTGTTGTTGCTATTTTTTGTTTTGGTTTGTTGTTTCTTTGCTTGTTTGCTTTCTAAATAGCATAGAAATTTAGAACTCAAGGTTGTTTGTTCTGGTATTTTTTTCCTACTTTTAAGTCACTGCTTGAAAATGCTACTTTGTATGAAACAGTTATGGTAAATTAAAAAAAAATATAATAATCTCATAATTAAGCAGACATTTAGGAAAACAAAACAATAAAAAACAAAACAAAAACAAACTAACAACATAGAATATATCATTAGGAGTTGGTGAATCTGGTATCTGAGTAGATGCAAGTCTTCTACAGTCCCTAGTTCCCAACTCCTACACAGAGAATCATAGAATCATAGAATGTCTTGGATTGGAAGGGAGCTCAAAGATCATCAAGTTTCAAACCTCCTGCCACAGGCAGGGTTGCCAATCATACACATCAAATAGTAGACCAAATTTCTCAGGGCCACATCCAACCTGGCTTTAAACACCTCCAGGGACAGGGCACCTATAACCTCTCTGGGCAACCTGTTCCAGTACCTGATCACTCTAAAATTTCACCTAGAATCTAACTTAATGTAAAAAGTTGATTTCCCTCCTGTTTATAAGCTCCCTTTAAATACTGGAAAGTTGCAATGAGGTCTCCCCACAGCCTTCTCTTTTACAGGCTGAACAAGCCGAATTCTTTCAGGCTATCTTCATAGAAGGGGTGCTCCAGCCCTTGGATCGTCTTTGTGGTCCACCTCTAAACCCTCTCCAAAAGCTCCACAACTTTCCTGTTTTGAAAGCCCCAGATTTGGACCCAGTACTCCAGCTGAGGCCTCACAAGGACGGAAAAGAGGAGGACAGTCACCTCACTTACCCTGCTGGCCATTCCTCTTCTGATGGAACTCAGGATACAGTTGGTCTTCTAGGCTGCAAGCATACACTGCTGGCTCATGCTAAGTTTTTCATCAGCAAGGAACCTGAATCCTCTTCAGCAGGGCTATTCTCAAAGAGTTCTTCTCTTAGCTTGTATACATATTTGGGATTACCTTAATCCAGCTGCAAAAAATTCCTGATGTGGCCTTCTGATTATTACCCTTTATTGATAGCTCAGGCTGGCAGTGATGAAGTCAATGATAAAAGTTTCAGGACTATCAAGAAAGACTTCAGAGGACTGGGGCGGGTAGCTGATGGAGTGGGCATGCAGGTGGTGTTTTCTTCTATACTTTCAGTAGCAGGGCAAGATACTGAGAGGATCCAAAAAATCCACCTCATAAATAAATGGCTTAATTATTTTGGGATCCCCTGTTTCCCTTTTCCAGAGGCGCAGATCTGTGGATCCTTCCGCCCTGCTAGTCATGGAAGAGGGCCAAACCAGCCCATAAAACAATGACACATTAAAAGGTCTTTAAACTAGTTATGAAGGGGAAAGCGAACAAAACAAGGGCCTCTGGGGTTGAACGGGTCATTCAAGGACTTGTACCAAACTTGATGGGTGAAAATGGTGGAGTACAAAGGGACGGACTGGGGCAGGGAGATGCTGGGGATGCTGATCTTCTAGAGGATCCTAGATCCTCCATAAATGCGGTGGAATGGAAAGCCCAGCTGAAGTGCCTTTATACCAATGCACACAGCCTGGGAAATAAGCAGGATGAGTTGGAAACTGTGATGCGCTTGGAAAGTTATGACCTTCTTGCTATCATGGAAACATGGTGGGATGACTCCCATAACTGGAATGCCACCATTGAGGGATATCGGCTCTTTAGAAGGAATAGTTGAGGTAGGAACAGTGGGGAAGTTGCCCTCTATGTCAAAAAGTGGATAGACTGTGAGGAGCTCCCTCTGAGAAACAGTCAGGAACAAGTTGAGAGCCTGTGGGTTAGAATTTGGGATGGGACTAACAAAGGCCAGCTGGTGATAGGAGTATACTACAGGCCACCTGATCAAGGGGAGACTGTTGACAAGGCTTTCTTGCTTCAGATGTGGGAGGCATGGTGCTCACAAGCTCTCGTCCTGGTGGGAGACTTCAACCATCCGGATATCTGTTGGAAAGACCACATGGCGAGCTGCAAGAGGTCCAGGAGGCTCCTGAAATGCATTGATGATAACTTTCTGGTCCAGGTATTGGACAGACCGACCAGAGGTGAAGCGTTGCTGGACCTGATGCTCACCAATGCGGAGGAGATCATTAAAGTTATTAAGGTTGGAGGCAGCCTGGGCTGCAGTGACCACACCCTGGTCGAGTTCGTGATCTTGAGGGATGTAGGCCTGGCAAAGAGTGGTGTAATGACCCTGAACTTTGGAAGAGTGAACTTTAAGCTGTTCAATGGACTGTTGGCCGAGATCCCCTGGGATGCTACCTTTAAAATCAAAGATGTTGAGGAGAGCTGGCTACTCTTCAAGGATGCGTTCCTGAGAGCACAAGAACTCTCCATTCCCTCTGAATAAGAAAGTGGGCAGAGGAAGTAGGAAGATGGTGTGGCTTGGCAACAACCTGCTGGGCATGCTGAGGGCGAATAAAGGTACGTATAAACTCCGGAAACTACGGTGTGTCACCTGGGAAGAATAAAGGGATGCCATCCGGACATGCAGATGTGGGATCAGGAAAGCCAAAGCACAGGCAGAACTGAACTTGGCGAGGGATGTGAAAAACAATAGGAAGACATTCTACAGGTACATTGGCCAGAAGAGACAGATCAAAGCAAGTGTACCTCCTTTGATAAATGTAAAAGGAGAACTTGCTTCAACAGACGGAGAAGGCTGAGGTACTGAATGAGTTCTTTGCCTCGGTCTTCACTGGCAGCCAGGATTCTGGTATTTCTCACGTCCCTGAGCCCTGCAGACACAAGACAGCCAGCATGGCTTCACTAGGGGAAGGTCATGCTTAACCAATCTGGTGGCCTTCTATAATGGAGTGACGGCATTGGTGGACAAGGGAAAGGCGACCGATGTCATTTACCTGGACTTGAGCAAGGTCTTTGACATGGTCCCCCACCACATCCTTACCTCCAAATTGGAAAGATGTGGATTTGATGGGTGGACCACTCGATGAATAAGAAATTGGTTAAAAGGATGCAGATAGAGGGTGGTCATCAATGGTTCTGTGTCCAAGTGGAGGCCGGTAATGAGCGGCGTCCCCCAGGAGTCTGTCTTGAGACCGGTGCTCTTCAACATCGTTATCAATGACATCGATGATGGAATTGAGTGCACCCTCAGCAAGTTTGCTGATGATACCAAGATGAGTGGTGCAGTTGACACAGTTGAAGGAAGGGATGCCACTCAGAGGGACCTCAACAGGCTTGAAAAGTGGACCCGGGTGAACCTGATGAGGTTCAACATGACAAAGTACAAGGTTTTGCACTTGGGCCGGAGGAATCCCAGGCATCTCTACAGACTGGAAGGAGTGGTCCTTGAGAGCAGCCGTGCAGAGAAGGATGTGGGGGTCTTGATAGATGAAAAGCTTAATATGAACCAGCAGTGTGCTCTTGCAGCTCAGAAAGCAAATGGTATCCTGGGTTCCATCAGAAGAGGGGTGGCCTGCAGGGACAGGGAGGTGATTGTGCCCCTCTACTCTGCTCTTGTGAGGCCCCATCTGGAATACTGTACGCAGGTCTGCAGCCCCCAGTACAGGAAAGACAGAGAGCTGTTGGAGAGAGTCCAGAGGAGAGCCACGAAGACGATCAGGGGGCTCGAGCACCTCCCCTATGAAGACAGGCTGAAGGAGCTGGGCTTGTTCAGCCTGGAGAGAAGAAGGCTGCGGGGTGACGTCATTGCAACCTTTTGGTACCTAAAGGGAGCCTACAAACAGGAGAGGAATCAACTCTTTGAAAGGGTAGATAACAGTAGGACAAGGGGAAATGGTTTGAAGTTGAGAGAGGGGAGATTTAGGTTGGATGTCAGGAGGAAGTTCTTCAAGGAGAGAGTGGTGAGGTGCTGGAACGGTCTGCCCAGAGAGGTTGTGGATACCCTGACCCTGGAAGTGTTCAAGGCCAGATTGGATGGGGCCCTGGGTAGCTTGATCTAGTATTAAATGGGGAGGTTGGTGGCCCTGCATGTGGCAGGGGGCTTGGAGATTCATGATCCTTGAGGTCCCTTCCAACCCTGGCCATTCTGTGTTTCTGTGACCCTGGGATGCATGTCATCAGGCTCCATGGACTTGTACGCATTCAGTCCCGTGAGTCAGTCTTCGACTTGCTCCGCCCTTAAAGTGGGTGGGAGTTTGCTCCCCATGTTCCCTCCTAGAAATTCAGGTTCAGGGATGTGAGAATCCTGGTTTCCAGTGAAGACCAAGACAAATAGCTCACTGAGTACCACAGCCACTGTAGGTTATCAAAATATTATCTGAATAGCCTTTCAATAGGTGAAATGCATGACATGATTATATTAGGAGAGATTCTCCAAAAGTAACTCCTCCTATGACCATGATATCAGAGGTGGATGTTGATGATATGACAGTAGAAGTTGTATCTTTCCACCAATATTCCATTACATTTTGTTGCTATGTGGCAGTTAGTAGCAGAGTGGCAGTCTGACAAAATGATGTCTGACATAGAAGTACATATGAGGTATGTCACTGAATTCAAACTATCATAGAATCATGGAATTATTAAGGTTGGAAAAGACCTCCAAGATCATCTAGTACAACTATTTCCCTACCACCAGTATTACCACAAACCATGTCCCTCAGTACGGCATCTACATTTTTCTTGAAAACCTCCAGGAACAGTGATTCTACCATCTCCCTCGGCAGGCTGTTTCAGTGCCTGATCACTCTTTCAGTTAATTTTTCTTAATATCCAAACTGAAGCTCCCATGGTGCAACTTAGGGCTACTCCTTCTAGTCCTATCACTATTTACAAGAAATAAGAGGCTGATCCATACCTTGCCACATCCTCAATTCTGGTAGTTGTAGAGGCCAATAACGTCTCCCCTGAGACTAGTCCTTCAGACTAAACAATCCCAGAAGACCTGTGCTCGAGATCCTTCACAAGCTTTGCTGCCTTTCTCTGGACACTCTCGAGAGTCTCAATGCCATTCTTGTAGTGAGGGACTCAAAACTGAATACAGTACTCAGGATGCATCTTCAACAGAGCTGAGTACAGGAGGAGAATCACCTACTTCGTCTTGCTGGCTATGCTATTTCTGATTCAAACCAGGCCTTCTTGACCACCTGGAAATACTTCTGGATCATGTTCAGCCAAGCACTGACCAATATCCTCAGTTCATTTTCCTCTGCACAGTCTTCTAGACACTCTACCCTAAGCCTATTGTATCACATAGGATTATTGTGACCAAATTGCAGGATGCAGCACTTGGTCTTATTGAACTTCATCCCATTGGCTTCAGCCCAGTGATCCAGTCTGTCTAGAACCCTATGTAGAACCTGTTCTAACCCTAGCCAGATTGACTTCCTCCCAATTTGGTGTCATCTGCAAACTTTTTTTTTTTTTTTTTTTTTTTTTTANTTTTTTTTTTTTTTTTTTTTTTTTTTTTTTTTTTTTTTCTTTTTTTTTTTTTTTTTTTTTTTTTTTTTTTTTTTTTTTTTTTTTTTTTTTTCCTTAGCATATAATCTGGTACAAATTAATCTAGAAAGTCACTCTACTTCAGTCTTCCTGTTAGCAAACTGTACATAGTGCAAGTAGGAGAAACAACTTATAATAATTATAATCAACGTCAACTTTCCTTTTTCTGAAGTAACCTATTTTCCATCTCTAAAATTAGTTAGATTTTGCTTTTCTTTGACTCAGATAATTTCCAAGTATCAGTAGTCTTTTCTGAAAGAAGTAGAGATAGAGAGACCAGTCTTCTATTACCTGCTGATAAAAGAACTTAAGCTTTCAATGATGATTGTTTTAGCCAGTGTACTCTCGGAAGGACAAATTTTAATCTAGGAAAATACTTCTTTTTTTTTGCAATTTTCTGACAAAGCTTTTTCTCAGTTTCTGAAGCAGATTATAAGAAATTATTAATTTGTTGATCTTCAGATATTTAGGTAAATTTAAAAGCCAGTGATAGACTACGAGGACCAATCTGTGCATGCAAATGCAACTGTTATGGTTTCCTTGGGTTTTAAGCATGAACATCATTATAATCCTTTTAAGATGAGCTTCTAAAAGCAGTGAATTCCTAAGACATCTTCAAAGAAATGGTTTGGGAAATAAAAGTTTATCTTCAAGAACTTTCCTTTAATACATTGGGATATGTAATTAGTCATAAGCAATATTAATATCATTGGGACAAACAAACAAACCCACAGCAGAACATGTTCTTTTTTTCTTTCACTACTGGAAAACAAGTAAAATATTTTTTTGTTTGTTTGTTTGTTTCATCGAGGTTTGGTTCACTTATTAGAACTCTAAGATTATCAAGTAGAAACAATACTAAATGAAGAGGCAAATGCTGTCATTGTATAAATTCCATATATCTATCTAAACAGATTTGTGTTCTGTGTAACCCTTTTTTTTTTTTTTTTTTTTTTTTTTTTTTTTTTTTTTTGNTTTTTTTTTTTTTTTTTTTTTTTTTTTTTTTTTTTTTTTTTTTTAGCCAAATTCATCCAAAAATTATTGGTCTCACTCTTGACACCCTTGGTGTGTATAAGCACCATGTGTTTGACATTTTCAGGGCATTCTGGATTTACTCAATTTATACAGATTGTTGGCATCAGCAGCAGATCTGACTTACAAAAAAGCATACTAGATATACTTCTAGTATATTGTGCCAGTGATTTGTGTACTATAGCATGTTTGACATTTCTGGTTGTCCTGTGGCCTTTTCAAAACTGGAAATTCTGAACAGCATGTCAGAACTCCTCAAGCTCCAACTGAACAACATATATTTGTAGAAGGAAAAAAAAAATATATCTTGGCAAATATGAATGTATAGTAGACTGAGCCTTATTTTCTGCAGTCTTATTGTCTGAAAAAGATGAAGCGGCAGGACTTTTGAGTGTGAATCAACTTCAGAGGTATTACCCAGAAAACTTTTCTAGTCAGAATTTCTAGTTGTTCCATTCTGGTTGTTTCTATTTGGATAGACATATTTCATCCCTTATCTCTACAACACAATCTGAGGACAATAACAAGGTCTTTTTTTTTTTTTTTTTTTCCCCAGAGCATAAGAAAGACTTTTAAGAGTTGAAGTTCAAAGCACTTTTTATTACAAATACAAATGTTATTGTGTCATATTTATCACATTTTAAAGAATTACTGTGTCATTATTTCACATTTTTATTATTCCAAAATAGACTATCTTATTAATTTGTGACTTCAACAATTCCAAAATTTAGGAATATGTGGAAGATCTGTCTGTTTTTTTGAGGGTGTCTGGGCAAAAGAGCCAGAAACTAGAACTTGCAGAGACAAACCTAACCAGCACTGTAAGGGAAACCATGGTAAGAACAGACATGGCCAGTGGTACTAGATGACAAGGAAAGTGTTCATTTTTCTCAGTTGAGAAGTCAAGGAAAGAGAGAGAGACAAATACACAACATAAAAGTTAATTGTATCAAATAAAAAATAGGAACTAGAAACAAAATTGGTAAGTGTCATTCATTGACAGGCTATCAAGGAGCCTCAGGCAATGTTCGTGGGAAGAGGGAGCTGGGAGGAATAGAGCTAGAAAAAGGTACTGATTGCATATTAAATGAGGCTGTCAGTACATTTTTCTGGTTGATCCTTACACCTGATCACTGCAACCTGTCCTATCTTCTTATTGAACCCTTTTTAATTATCTCTGTAATCGCATTCTATCCTGTGTGTTTATTTGTGCAGGAACTAAGTGTCTAATACTGGTCAGATCTGTGTTTGCGTGTGGACTGTGTGCCAGCTACTGGATCTAAACTAGTGTTGATGCCCCTGGCCTATAGTGTCAGCTACTGGAGCCAGTGGGGCCTTGATGTGAGCTACTGGTCTGGGGCCTTAGACAGCATTCCCTGGGGTGGTAGTAGTGCATGTTCCAGAAACAGCTACTCGAAGTGCCAAGGTGAGAGTGGTAAGTGAATCTATTTAGTCCAATCCATATTATAAAAGTATAATAATGCAAATTGTTACTCCAATTACAATAGGATATAATCATATTCTAGAGTAATGCATCAAAGTTCATTTGCATGGATAAAACTGCTATGCAGAAAAAGTTTCCTGGATTTTATTACTTTTTGGTTTCATTATGATCTCCTTACAATGTACGCTTTGGTCCTAAGTGCCATGGGGCAAGGCCCACACAAAGGAATGGATCAGGTAAATGATGTCTTGATGATATCTGCATGGTTTTAGCTGACAAAAGTAATCCAAAATGAACTGGAAATACTTTTTTTTTTTTTTTTTTTTTTTTTTAAAAAAAAAAAGTTTCAGACAAATCTTGTTATACACTTTCTGGTAACTTCATACTTTTGTCATGCATTTGGGGCAGGAACCCTAAGGGTACTATAAACCAAAGTGACATCTGCTAAAGGAAAGTAAATCATTCAAATTATGTGATTAGTGAGGCCATAAGTGAACATTAGTGAATTCCATTAGAGGATTATGCCAGCAGTCTAATTAGAAAGTAGTAAATATTTAAAATGTCACCCCAGGAACAGGAGTGCCTCCTCACTTGTATGTGACACAGTGTCAAAGATAGTTCCCTTGTACCAATGGCCAGGCCACCAGGAAGCATTTACGAAAGGTGGCTTGGTTGGTGCAAATGCCCTGTGCCCCTGCATCCACACTGCTTATCTTAACAAGACCAGAGGGCCTAGGCTTTGATCTGCAAGATCTTGCACCTGTGTGAAGGCAACATCTGAAAGCTGAGAAGGGCCCCATAAGTGAAAGTAAAGCAGCAAGACGGCTTCACAGTGACTGAGAATAAGGGGGGTGAAAGGGAATAGTTAGAGATAGTTGATAGAAGCAAGAATGTAAAGCTTGTTAGAAAAATAAGGGATGGCAGACACTGGGTCTGGGATAGTGAGGGGGATGAAGGCCATAAAGATAAGGGTTTGAGAACAGCTTGAGGGCATTTGGCAGGGAGGTGATTAGATGTCCACAGGACAAGAAGAAACCCGTTTGGGGGGATGCCCCCCTGAAAGGTCAGAAGTTTACAGTGAGGAAGATGAGGATTCTTCATCCCACGACCAGGAGTAGTACCTCATGACCCACTACGCACGCGCAAGAGAGGAGGGTCTGCATGCTAATCAATTCTTGGGGGTGTAATGAATATGTATCCAAATTCCAGGAAAACTATTTATTATGTATTAGTTCAGCCTATATCTGTAGCACGCTTTTTCCTGGTGGTGTGCAAGTTGGACAAATCTATCCCCCTTGTGCCCAGCATACGCACACCGCTAAGTAAGTCATACCTGCTTTGTAATCTTACTTGGGTTGATTCCGCAAGTCACATCCACTACCAATACAAGTCAAGGGATGAAAGGATTGAGTGCAGCCCTGTCAAAAAGACCTGAGGATACTAGTGGATGGACATGAGCCTACAATGTACCCTTACAGCCCAGTAAACCAAATGTATCTTGGCCTGTATCAAAAGAAGCATGACCAGCAGGTCGAGAAAGGTGATCCTGCCCCTCTACTCTGTGCTGAGGCCTCATCGGGAGTAGTGCACCCAGGTGTGAAGTCTTCAGTACAGGAGAGACATAAACCTGTTTGAGCACGTCCAGAGAAGGGCCACAAAAATGATCCAAGGGATGGAATGCCTTCCCAATGAGGACAGGCTGAGAAAGTTCAGGCTTTACAGCCTGGAGGAGAGCTCTGGGGAAACCTGATAGGAGCCTTTCAATATCTGAAGGGAGACTATAAGAAAGAAGGGGACATACTCTTTAGCAGGGTCTGTTGTGATAGGACAAGGGGAAATGATTTCAAGCCTAAAGACGGTAGATTTAGATTAGATATAGGGAAGAAGTCTTTTACAGTGAGGGTGGTGAGGCACTGGAACAGGTTGCCCAGAGATGTGGTTGATGCCCTGTCCCTGGAGACTTTCAAGGTGAGGCTGAATCAGGCCTTGGGCAACCCCTGTTGGATCTTTTGATGGATGTCCCTGTTCAGTGCAGGGGAGTTGTACCACATGATCTTTTAAGGTCCCTTCCAACTCTAATGATTCTGTAATCTATGTCTGTGGAGTGTGTCTGCTCTCAAACTGTTATCTGGTAAAAGAAACTTGAAAGAAACAAAGGTCTCAGAATGTTGGAGATTTTTCAAAATGCTTCTGTTTCCCCATTCTCAAGTCAAGATTCAAGTCTCTGCCTGGAGGAGCATGAGGTTACAATGGAGTCTGTTTAGCTTGGAGGAGTGTAATGCTGAAACTGATGCTTGTCATTGCTTTCTCCTCCTGATGTTTTACTCCCAACTCCTTCTGGATATCCTGCTGCAGCTGAGTGGCAGGTGTCCTCCCTTCACATTCTGACACAAAAGCCTGTCACATCCAACCACCCTCCTGTTTTTTGGGAGAGAACTGCTTTACCCTTCCCAAGACTGGTGATAGGCAATGCATACTTTTGAAATCTTCTGCGACCTTCTTATTTCTGGAAATTATACTCACAACTTCATCCACTGGATAGAGGGAGAATAAATATGTGAATAAATAAACACTTCTCATTTCAATGCCTCTTCTATTTATTTTCTAGAATTAACAGTCTTTTTTTGTTAATGTTTTCTTTTCCATAGCTAACAGAAAGGGAAATGGGAAACTGTTTCTATGGAAATAGATTAAATCTGTTAACAGAATTTGAGTTGTCATGAATTGCTAGCATCATACCAGTAACAGACTGATTTTCTGATACCAAAAAATACTCACTTAAATGATGAATTTAGATAAGTAATTTTGGAAAGTGATGCGTCATCTCTTGTGGGGGTGGTTTTAAGTACCCTGTATCTTTCATGAGCAGAGGCTTATGCATAAACCTCATAGCACCATTGTTCTGAAGACTGACTAATTCTGGCTCTAAAACTCTTTGAAACATCTCTGAAGCTGAAATCATTCAAGATTTAGGATGCCTATCTGCAGCTGCAATTGCCTTATTCTGTGAAATCATGCAATGGCAGTTGAATCACACAATTTTGACACAGAGAAAACCTACTAGTTTCCTAGCAAATATAGATACATGGATCTAATTCTCATTCCCAGTCTTATCCTATGGGCTATAACTTTTACACCAAATTATTTCTGTTGTCTCAGGGAGAGGAAGAAATCATTTCTCAAAGACATTACAGTATATGTTGCAGTATACTTTTAAGGTCTGAAAGCTGGATTTGCAAATAGATTCCATCACATGCTAATGGCAAAGTACAACATATGTATTATGAATTTATAATTATTGTTTACCATAATATGTATATATATATATATATATAGCACCCAGTGGCTTTAACTGAAGGTCTGTACTATCAGCACAACAAATTGCTGTAGTTTCAAATGTTAGAATTACTAACTTCATATATTTTCCTAAATATTGCACATAATAACACAGGATTCTTTGGTGAATAAAATTTTCAGAGAATACTCTCATCTGGCCCTTAGTGCCACTGGAACACTGGTTGCTTAGTGATATGGTTGGTGCCCCATCCCTGAAGATTTTCAATGTGAGGCTGAATAAGACTCTGGGCAATTTGATCTAGCTGTCCCTGTTCATTGCAGTTGTGTTGGACAAGTTGGCTCTCAGAGGCCCCTTCCAATTTCAAGGATTCTATGACTCTATGAAATCAGAAAATATTGCAAGAATAACAAAACATGAAGTTTTCGTGTACTTTTTTTTTTTTTTTTTTGAAAATGGTTAAAATAGTTATGATCATGAACAAGTGGTGAGATAGTAATTAGTACAAGGTTAGTTGCAAGTGGTTACAAAAGCACTGTCTGTACACATTTAGCTGTATGTCTTCTCAATAATAGTAGCTTTTATTAAAATGTTAGTGACCTTGGAAGCATATGCATGAATAATTGGGTTGTGCTAATAAAATGACAGTTTAAAGGTTGCTGAAGAAATACAGGGACTCTAAAAAAAGCATATACAAGGTAACAGTCATGGCCTTAAAAGTAGAAGCATAGGACAATAGCCAAGGCCCTAGGCACAAAATATTAGTGATTAGCTTCCTGTACTTAAAGGAACACATCCTTGGGAATTAGATGAAAACCTTTTCAGGGTTAAAAATTAAACAGAAGAAATCTGAAGTATTTGTAAAATACACCCTGTAATGAAAAATTTGAGTGAGTGAGTGATGTTATGGATTTGAAAAGAAAGGAGAAGCAAGCAGTTCTTTTAGGAAATGTTTTTAAGAAATGACCCAAGCAAGACCAAAAATGAGGAGAAAGAAACCTCACCATCAGTACTGCACCTCACTCAGCAAGCGTTAGGAAGAAACATCCATTATCATGGAAAGAAACTAGTAGTAACTACTCATCATAACAAAGCTTCTGAAGATTGAAGAGATACCAGAGAAAGTACCAAATTTGTTATTTTATGTTTATTAGTTGCAATGAGGTCATGTTTTGAAATTAGCTTTGACATCTATATACTTTTGACTGAATCACTGTAACTGGACTGTAGATTTAAATACAACAGATCAATAAGAAATCTATGGAATCTGGTGATATGCATTTCAGGGTTCTACAGGTACTAACTGATGTGATTGCCAAAATATTTTTCATCATATCTGAGAAGTCATGACTGGCAGGTGAAGTCCCTGGTGACTGGAAAAAGGGAAACTTCACTTCCTTTCTTAATAAAGGGAGAAAGGAAGGTATGAATAACCACAGATCAGTGAGCCTCACATCTGTGTCTGGGAAGATCATGAAATAAATTGTTGTAAAATTTATAAGACACATGTGAGATGAGGATGTGATCTAAGAGAGAAGGCATGGCTTCACCAAAGGCAAGTTGTGTCTGATGGTGAAATTCAGTGTACCTTCAGTAACTTTCCTTATGGCACTAAGCTGAGTGGTGCAGCTGATATGACAGAAGGAAGGTATGTTGCTGAGATATGTAGACAAACTTGAGGAGTGGACCCATGAGAACCTAATGAGGTTCAAGAAGTTCAAGTGCAGTTGCTGCATCTGAGCTGGATCAATTCCAGACATGAGTATGGACTGGGAGAACTCAGTGATAGCAGCCCTTAGGAGAAGGCCCTGAGAATTGTGGTGAACAAAAACCTTTACACAGAAGGCCAACTGTACCCCTGGCTACATTAAAAGAGGGGTGACCAGCAGGGAGAGAGAGGTGACTGTCCCCCTCTACTCCACCCTCATGAGGCCCTACATGGAGTACTACATCCAGGCGTTAAGCTGTTGGAGCAGGTCCAGAAGAGGTCCCTGAAGATCTTCAGGGGGCTGAATCATCTCTCATATGAAGAAAGTCCGAGGAAGCTGGGCTTTTTCATTTTGGAGAGAAGAAGGCTCCAGGGAGATCTCATTGTAGCCTTCCAAAATTTAAAGGGAGACATGTTTTACATAATCTGATATTGATAGGACAAAAAGAAATGGTGTTAAACTAAAAGAGATTTAAATTAGATGTTAGGAAGAGGTTTTTAATTTAGAAAGTGGTGAGGCACTGGGGTAGGCTGCCTAGAGAAATTCTGGATGCTCCATCCTTGTAAGCAATCAAGGCTAGGTTGGATGGGGCACTGAACAACCTCATCTAGTTGATGGTGACCTTGCCTGCAGCAGGGAGGTTGAAACTAAATGATTGCTAAGGTCTTTTTCAGCACAAGATATCTTACCATTCTATGATCCTTTGGTTATGTGTGCTTCAGTAGTGCACCTTAAATTGTGTAGAATATGTAATCTTATATTCCAATTTCAAGAAACAGATTTTAAAGTTTGAAGGCAAAAATTAATTTTCAGACAAACTGGGCCTATTTTTAAATGTAGCAATGAACCCTAAGAATTTTTGGCTTTATTTAACTAAAATTATTATTATTACTTTTTATTTAACTAAAATTAACCTTTACTACAGCATAAAATCTGTCATTGGAATGCAGTTCAGGAAAAGATTCAGCTAAAGGTGTGAGACCACATCTTGAATTTCCCTTCTCATTCCATCTTCAAAAACACATATAGAAAAAGGTACTGTATGCCAGTTGGATCTGTAGACTTCTGAAGTTTCATGCACAATACTGTCATTAAAAGGGTTTTTGAAGTTATTTATATTCTTTCCATTCAACAATAGATCATTTAACTACATCCTAGTCTTATCTAATAAATTAGTATTGGAGACCAGATGCCAGATATTGTTATTAGGGTGCACCAGAATTGTTCTTGCAGCTTTCAGCTTAAAAATGTCCAATTAAATTTTTGGTCAGGAAAAGTTTACGTGCATGTACAATTACTGCTTATATGTGATTTTGAGAATCACCATTATTTTCTCTTTATTTTTAATGCATACTAATTTTTTTTTAAGAAATAAAAAAGGCACTTTTAACCTGTTTTATTTTTCTTAATGAACTGTAAGATCTTTAACTTACTGCCAATGGGGGGGGGAGGGGGGGAGTAGATATGTAGCAGCTGATAACTACAATAAAGTGAAAAGAATCCAAGTACCTAGTGTTGTTTTTATCATTATTTTAAATATTCTTTGAAGGAACACCTTTCAAAATAACTGTTTAACCCTTTATTATACAAAGTCTTCCCAGACATCAGTGGGAAAATTCATAGATTTCAGAAGTGGAAATGTTTTACCTGTAGATCTCTAGCAAATTAATTACTCAATTTTTCCTTTTAGTACATATGACCATAATATCTGAAATATTACTGGAAGTATAGATGAGATATGAGATATGAAATATCATTTTCTTGAAAGCTGAAAAAGACCTTTGCAAAACTTAACACTTAACTGAAATGCCTCCTCAGTTTGGCTATGATCACTTATCCGTAGTTAGAATGTGTACTTTTCCTCTTCACCACTACCAGGTGGGATGTACAGTAATTAATGTTGTCAATGGAATAATCACTCCAACATTAGAATATGATTTTATTATTTGAAATAGAAGATGTAAATGCGTTTAAAATGACTGGACCAATATCTCATTTATTTATTTATTTATTTATTTATTTATTTATTTATTTATTTATTTGGGGAGGGGTGAGAAGGGGGAGAATCTTTTGTTTTTTCTTTTACAATTTTCTTCTCACATCTATTTCTTGGTATGAAAGAAAAAAGACTCTTTGATGAGATATCAGCACATGTCATATTCAAAGAAGCAATAAGCCTGATATGGGCACTTAACTCTTGTTTACTATTAACATATTTTTTTAACCTTTCTAATTTCTTTACGGAGAGTAAAGCTTATTTCTGAAATTTTAAAAACAATAGTAATTTTAAAATCAGATTAAATATTTCATCCTGTCCTATTCTCTCTCCTTTTTCTCATCTTTTACTTCATATTCTTTCCCTGAAGTCTTTAACTTTCTGTTTTATAAACTCTTGCACATATTGTGTTATCCTATTATTTAATACATAGGCTCTGCTTTGAAATGGTATATTCTGCAGATATTTCAATGAGTGTTAGAGAATATTCACCTAAAGACTGCACAATCATTTCTACATTACTAAGTATGCATAAGTTAAATGAAATCAAGAACAAAAGTAATATTGGAATGTATGTGCAAGGGCTGCTCCTAAACTAATGTCTATTTTGTTATGTTGGCACTTGATATCAAAGGTGAATATTTGTGGTATGGCAGTAGAGATTGAATCTTGCGGCCAATATGCTATTAAATTTTGTTGCCACATGAGAGATGGATGCAAAGGGGCAATCTGACAAAATGAATCTGACATGAATGTGAACTAGAGGTGTGTCTCTGAATTCTGTCCATATTCACTGATAGTTGCTGAACTTTTAAGAAGACCAAACACTGTATGTTAGCACAATGAGGCAGTGAGCAGTGCATTTCAGCAGTGATGACAGCAACATGAAATACAAGCCATGTTCTGGACAGCCATGCACAGCTGACACACAATGAGATGAAGAACACATTGATCATGTCATCAATAGGCAGATTATGACCGTCAAACTGTGTAGGGAGCTGAATATCATTTTCAGTGCATTAGAAACAGTGGTGGGAATGCTGAAATTTTACAATGTTTGTGCCAGGTTGGTCCCATGAATGTTCAAACAGGTACAGAAAAAAATACCATATGAAAATTTATCAGGGCCTACTGTGCCAATTTGAGGCTGAAGGTGACAGTTTCCTGGATCATATCATTGTCAGTGATGAGATGTGGTGTCACCACTGTGAGCCAGAGTCAAAATGACAGTTTGTGGACTAGTAGCATTTGAATTCCCCATCAAAACAAAATTTTAAGACACAGCACTCTGCAGCTACAGTGATGTGCATTTTCTTCTGGAGTAGGAAACAGGTGCTTCTTCTGGATTTCATGAAATTTGGACAAACTGTCAATTGTGACTTCTATATTGTGACACTGACTTAAGATGAAGGCTTAAATGTCCAGAGTCAGGACAGAAAAGAAGATAATCTTTCTCTTGCAACATGATAATACCAGGTCCAGTATCATGGTACACACTGCCAATATTGATTGGACTGTCAAAGCAGCTCTGAAATACTGTCTCACTTCTGCTGGTGCAAATATTTATGAGTGTGGCATGCAGGCTCATGTTCACCATTAGCAAAAATGCATAGCTAATGGTGGCGACTATGTTGAAAAATAGTGTTCTGTAACTGAGAATTTGCTTTATCACGTAGCATTATTGTGAACTTTCTATCTGTTGTTTTTTTTCCATGAAAATAAATAAGAGACATTACTTTCAGACTAACTTGTATAGAATAAAGCAATGAAAACAGATATATAAACACGAGCTTGGTATGTTATGTTCCTACTAGTCATTGATATTTGATCAAATAGTCCATGAAGTTACACAGCTCCCCCTGAGACAAAAGCATGCATTTGACCAAATCAATAGCTTTCTAAAGTATTGATTAAGCAGTAATAGTATGTCCTGGCTATACTAAGAGACCCTGGTGAGGCCGCATTGGAATACTGTGTCCAGTACTGGGCTCTCCAATTCAAAAAACTCAGAGATCTTCTAGAAAGAGTTCAGCTGAGGGAGACAAAGAGACAAAGGGCCTGGAGTATCTCCCGCATGAGGAAAGGCTGAGAGAACTGTGTTCAGCCTGGAGTAGAGAAGATTTAGAGGGGATTTCACTGATGTTTATAAATATTTGAAGAGTGGAAGTCAAGTGGATGGGGGCATATGACACTTGAACAAAAAGAATAGACAGAAACTGGAAGCACAAAAAGTTCCATAGTAATGCAAGGAAGAACTTTATTGTCAGAGTAATGGAGAACTAAAACAGGCTGGCCAGAAAAGTTGTGCAGTCTACTTCTCTGTAGACATTCAAGACCCACCAGGATATCTACCTGTGCAACCTGCTATAGGGAACCTATGGGATTAGACTAGATGATCTCTAGAAATCCTTTTCAACCCCTACAATTCTGTGATTCTGTGTGATTCTGTGATTCTGGGCATAATAGATGAAATGGTGTTGTAGCGTTACATGTTGATCGCACCACTGCTGCACTTGTCCAGTTCTATGAAAATGAATTGTTCATTAATCTGTTTGTCTTTTACTGTAATTCCACTGACAGTACACATACCAGTCATAACAGTGATGACATAGAGTGTTTTATAGCAATCAACATCACACAGTGCAAATAATTAACTATTCTCATCCTAAATCTCCCTGAGGTGCACATAGAGCTTCCTCATAACTCACATAACTCACTAAGTGATAACTTCCTCATTACTCACAAACTGTGCCTAGATCCTTGAGCAAAAGAAATCCCATGAATAGTTTTGCCTTTGCCTGAGGCAGGAATAATCCAGTCTGTCTTCCCCAGTGTTATTTATGTGCACTTCAGAGACTTTATCCCCTTTTAGAGTACATGATTTGATTGGACAGGACCAGCTTGACTGGCATATCCCTGAGTGTTGACTACCAGGTGTCTTTTCCTAAATGTGTGTCCCAGTGTTTGAATGTCTTGGTTCTCAGTGTAGTCTTTAACAATCCAGTGTATCATATGATTTTCCCAAAGTCTGATTTAGGATGGGGGATGTGATATACTCATTCAATGTCATAGATTTTGGCCCAGGTCTCTATGAGGTTATTTTGGAAATGAGTCTCATTGTCTGACTCACTTCATTCTGGAGTACCATATCACTTTAACACTTGTTTTGCAAGGCTCAGAATAATTCAGTGGCACGTTGCACAAGATATATTTCTATCCATCCGGTGGTTGCTTCCACTATTGTAAGCACATGGCACTTGCTGTGGCAGATTTGTGGAAGTATGATACAATCAATCAGCACGACCTCTCTGTATTTATATTTCAGTCACATGAACTAGTCCCAATTAGAGAGACATTAACCATCTGGCTTGCTTAATTTCAGCATGCTTCATGGATATGTTTCAAGGGATAACTTGTGCAATAGTGTCCATGGTAAATCCTATCCTTCAGTCATGAGTCCATCTATACGTTGTGTCTCTTCTTTGATAGTCTGAAATGTCAGGGACCCACTGAGCTATAACAGACTTTACTTTTGAAAGTTGTCTTGAGTCTCCTTCTCCTTCATCAGTTTCTGCAACTTGTCTTGAAATTCTGTATAGCAGTCTTCCATCTCGGATACTTTCCCCCAGTATGACCAGACCCATCAGTGAACATGGCATATTACTTCTAATTTTCTGGCAGTTTATTATATAGTGGAACATCTTCAACATATGTTACCTCTTTCTCTAGTGATATTCCAAAACACCAAATTCCACCAGAAACTTGCCTTTGTCATTCTATAGATGGCATTATGATCAGAGTCGATTTCACAGAGGCAAAAGAATCATGGCTGATTCTTTTTGGAAAGCTCTAAAAAACTCTGGAGTAGTTATACCACTGGATAAGTATAAGGATCTCACTCAGGAAGTGAAATTTCTGGAGATCTGGTGTACTGCTGAAATAATTCCATCTGTCACCTTGGGGGAAAAAAAAAAAAAAAAAAAAAAAAATAANTCCCCTTGGGGGGAAAAAAAAAAAAAAAAAAAAAAATGTAGAGTCCCTGCTTGAGGAAGGACCTACAACAAATTCTGGATACATGAGGATATTGGAAGAAGCATGTACTGATTGTCGCCAACCTCCATGCAACTCTGCCCAGCCAGCAACACCACACCAGCACCCCACCCTCTGCACCCCACCCAGTGCAGGGACACGAGAGACGCACACACAGGCTGTAGCTCAAGTGCTAATTTATTGCTGCACAACAGCTGCTTATATGCCGTGACAAGTGACTGCCCCGGGTACCCGTGACCTGTTAAGCACCACCCAGAACCACCCCCTGTATCTACCACCCACCGTAGCCCAAGTACCGCCCACACCAAGTACCGCCCACACCTATGATCTCAATTATAACCAGGTCCCTTTTCTTCCTTTGATGGAAAGGAACATTATGGGAATGAAGAGTATGATAAAATCATGAAAACTTAACTGGATAAACCAAAAACAAAACAAAACAGTGTCTTTGACCTGTATACTCCTTCAATCCTATTATTGTAGAATTTGCTGAACCCATAGTTTATAGAGACCTTTTCCAAGTCAGTTTTCATGGTCCACAAAGGTCTTTACCATTTAATTTTACCACGTTTAAAAGAGATGTAACAATACTTTGAATGGGAAAAAAAGGACATTTACCCTTTGTTAGAGCTATGAAACAAGATAAAAAATATCTATCAGGGACAGCTTGTAGATGCTAGACAACCATTTAGTTTATTAGAAGCAATCCTAAACGGTATAGATCCCTAGAAGGAATTGTACAAAACCCACTATTAGAAAATGTGTTAGAAAATCTGTTACAAAACAGGAGCTGCAGAAAATATGCAGTTAACTGAAGGAGACAGTAAGGTTTCCAAATTGCAGATATCTATCAAAACAGATCCTTTGTTGTCACAAAAAACTTTTAAGCCTTTAATAATTCTGAATGCACTGTCCTTCACTGAGGATATATCAACATAAACATTTGTTTTACGGATACTTCAGCAAAAAGGGTGAACAACAATATAAGGTTGTTGCAATAGATATTACTGCTAGCAAACATAAGAAAAGAAGATGAAATCAGTACAAGTTCTTCAACAAGATGAAGATAACAACTATTTGCACAAATGTAAATTCCATTTTGAAAGACTAGATATGAGGACTAGATACTAAAGTTGTGTTTAACAGATAACATCCTTTAAATGTACTGCTGGCAAATTAGTAATTTAACTATATTCTTGCAGGAATCAGTTTGCCTATCAGTGTAAACTAATGTTGTTTTTTACATCTCCATTTGTATTTTTCATTCATCATAAATCAGTTCACTTATTAAAAAATCATAAAATTTTGAGGATTTTTACATAGATTTATTACTAGATAAGTATTTCCTATTACCTTACTAAAGAGACTGGTAAATAGAACTTTCAAAGCTGACCTTTTAACTCAGTTCCTGGTACAGCTGCAAAAAAATGCCAATTGTAAAGTTGCTTTTTTACTATTATTATTTTTCTTCCCAGCTTTGTAAGAGCTTTAGAGTCTTAATTCTTTCCTTATAAATTTCTGATCTGTAATTTCTTTTACTGTACTTTTGTGAATCACTGTACATCTGTCTGTGACGCTGTCATGGTTTTATGTTTTTTGGTTTTCAGTATTCCACATCAAAAAACTTCATGTAGTGTACTGGAATTAAAGTGTTAATGCTCCAATTCCAGGTACCTATCCCTATACATTACGGAAGTCATGGGATCTGACCCTTCCGGGTGGGGCGGTATCTTACTGCCTGGCAGTGGGTGCTGGAGGGTGCTTTCCTAGCCGTTCCAAGCTTTTCATGTTTGACTCGGTCTCAGGAACACTCTCTCCCTCCTATCTTATTTGATTTATTAGTCTCAATTAGATTGTATTATATTGTGTTATCTTGCATTCCGATATCATAGTTAGTAAAATAAGTTTTCCTCCATAGATTGTTGCCGCTATTTTTTTTTTTTTTTTTTTTTTCCTTCCTTCCTTCCTTCCCATTTTGTGGGCCGGGGAGGGCGTGGGGGGAGGCAGGGGTCTACTGCCCCTGTCACGGGCATAGATTGCTCTAGTTAACTCCATGACAGACACTTCAGGAGATATTCTTGGTTTCTTTAAATGAGTTTTCAGGTCAAGAAAAATGCCAATCATAATGCTTGAATTTAGTGTTTTTTTTTAACAATAGTGCCTGTAGTAATTCTGTACAGTTGGCACAGATATGTAGCCTGAAAGAGGTTGTTGACAAGTGTCAAGGCTTTAAAAGAATTAGTTTTGTTACTGTATTTCTCATCTTATCTAAAGACAGGATATATTTCAACATAATGTATGTCTACTAAGATATTCCTTTGCTTGTAGTCTTCAGACTTCTTATTCTAAAACACTTAGTACTGTACAGACTGGAAGTCTTTAACCTAATTAGATTTTTTTATATTATTATTATTATTTTGACTTAGTGAACAGTTGTTTAGAACACTTAATTTTTTTTTTTTCTTTTAATTCAATAGGCAAATAGAAAAACACACACACAAACCACCCCCTCATTTGTTTTTATTAATGTAATTTGTTACAGTGCTTGGTAAAAGCAAAAAGTATATTAGATATCATTAAAATAAACAGTATCACTCTTCATTATACAATTTAGAATGTTATACATGTTGTGATGTATCAAGGTCATAAGATTTCCATAGCTTCAAATAGAGACGGTATCTCCCACTAACACAGAAAAATGCTAGAATATGATCTCATTTGTCTCATCATGTACAAAAAATAGTTGTTAAAATTACTTGATAGATGTCAGAACCTGTGCTACACTCTCTCGAAGTATGTTAATTATACAACATTAACGAAATGTCTATACAAAATATGTAACAATTTCTGGGGTGGGGGAAAAAAGAAGCTATGATTTGTCTTTATATCATTATGTCATTGTCTTTATATCATTATTTATATTCAGGGTTATTTTCCATCGAGCACTGATATTCATCTTTAGATTCTTCTTAGTTCTAAATTATTTTCAGTTACTCTAGATTACTTCACCAAAGAAATATGAATCATAATATTTTGGAGGTGAAACTGATACTTTGCAGAGCATTCCATGCTCTCTTAGGAGCTCCAGAAATAAATGATAATATTAATAATAATAATGACAATGACAATAATACAGTAAAATTTTCCCTAGCAAAATTTTAAAATTTTAGAAAACTTCTGGTAATGTCCAGCAGTTTTCCTGATTCCCCCCCCCCCCCCCCCCCCCCCCCCCCCCCCNCCCCCCCCCCCCCCACAAATCACTGGCTTAAATTTCAGTCTTTTACTTAATGTTCTCTAAAATTGAGAAAAGAGTGCCTACATCTCAACCCTCAGAATAATGCTATTCTAGATTTTTATTTTTTTTATTTTTAATATTATCTAGCTCGTTCTCACTGCATTGAACTCAACCAAAGAAATAGAAATAGAGACTAAGATTATAGAATTTACCTAAAGAGAAGAATTGAATTTTAAACCCTCCTCAGTTTAAAGTCTTGTATTGAGTCTCCTAATACAAAGGAAGTGAAAATGTTCTAATAAAAACAATACCCTTTTCAGTGCTCTAGTCATTTCAAAAACTGTTTATGTTGCTATTAGCTAATTAAAGCAAACCCTCTTTGGGCAAACTTAAATCTGAATATCCAGGGACATGATTTAGTGGTGGGTTGTTAGAGTTAGGGTAGTATAGCTAAGTTAAGGTTGGGCTTGATGATCTCTAAGGTCTTTTCCAACCTAAGCAAATCTAAGATTCTGTGATTCTCAATACTCCAAAGATATACACCCTTGCATATCCTGTTATTCCCCTCTTTGCTTTTGTCTTTCACAGACAATCCTGAATGAAAAAAAGAATGCAATAAGATTTTTTGCTACACTGAGAACTCTTACTCTATTGGATGGGTTCCTAATCAAGTACAAAAAGCTGATTTCTGATTCCTTAACTATTTCTGCATTTCATATTAGATTGTGTCTGGAATTCAAAAAATGAAGTTACAGACTGATGTATTTTCTCAGGATTTGCCTTCTGGACTCTGAAATTCTGTATTCTTTATTTATCAGTAATCTGTTTTCCACTGGATGCATGGGGCTGCCTGTTCTTAATACAGCTTTTCTATATGAGTGGAAGCCATCCCCTGAGTTACATTAATCATAGGTTTTGCACTACACATGAGAAACTCTGTATATCAAACGCCATAGTTCTGAATGAGTGGTCTCTATTTTAAGCTAAATTCATACAAAAATAAACAGACTCAGATGTCTAGGGCCAAAACAATAGTTTCAAGAACAAAAATTTAGTGGAGAGATGTACATCGCTGGATTACTGACAAAGAATACAGAAGCTCAAATGTATCAATTCATGGTAGTAAAAAGAACTGAAGCAATTGCCAGCTAGATTTTTGTTAAGCCATTTTAAAGGCCCAGCTCTTCCATATATATATTGTGGAGATTTATTAAGACCTAAATCAAACTTGTGAATTCCATTTTTGGATCTGGAACAGCATCATTCAGATATTGAAAAAGTAATTTGAAAATGTAATATTTATAGTGCCTATTGTCCTGCCTATATATAAAGAGCCACTTACTGAATTCTGGTCTGGCCTGACTGCCCACTTTTCTTTATTGTTAACTTAGTAACTACACATGACAGAACTTGGCAAATAGAAGTAGCTATGAACAATCAGGATGAGAGCTAGTTAGTTCCACTTAAGACTGTCTCTAGCTATTAGCAGTCCAGACATGAGTTGTGTTAAATATAGATCCTAAGTTTTGTGCTTTGTTTTTGTTGTTGTTGTTTTTCTACAACATGACACATTTACTCATATATTGAATTGCAATCATGTAAAACATTGTCTTCAGTGTATGTAAAGAAAATGTCAAGCTAGAAAAGCATTTATTTTTTATTGTGTTAGTCCTTCCTTACTGAATAAAGTGATGATAATTAATTCATTAGCATTGTAACTTGCTCAAAGATTGGTCAGAAATCATATGAATGCCTGATTAAAACAGTATTGATATACCTGGCATTTGGAAATGGAAAATGATATTTCATATCTTTGTACTATGGAGAACTAGATCAACTAGTTATTACTAGATCAACATTTCCAAGAACAATGTGAAGTATACTAGGCTCAGCTAAATTGCTTGGAGGATGGGCACAAAAAGTTTGTGTCTGTGATTTTAATTATACCTAGAAACTAAGTTTATTTATAACTAAGAAAACATTCCCAATATTCACACTGCTAGACTCATTGTCTTTAACAATATTATTCATGAGTGAGATAAATTTGGCTCTTCATGTTTCTAGCTTAGTAAAAAATGATCTTTCTTAGCAAATATTTGAGGATTTTGAACACATAGAGATGTTCTGTAATTCGGTTACATCTATTCATCTGGAAATTAATGGAATTAATAGAAATACTCTGAAGAACTTGAGGGAAATTACTCTTGATTGTAAAAGCTGGCCATTCTTGTGGACAATTATTTTGCTTCTACCTGCCCCTATTTCAAATAACAGATATAACTGTGAGGGGGAAAAAAAAAGAAAAAGAAAAAAAAAAAAAAAAAAAGCTAGATATAAATTTTTGAACATAAATGTTAAAAATATGGATAATTTGTATATATGAGCATATATAATAATTACAGACTTAGCTTATGTCTTTTGCTGAATATTTAAGAGTAATATTGTGAAATTTATGGTAACAGTAGATGTTAGGGAAGTGATTAAATGTAAGAAAATATATTCAAATATTAGAGTTAGTATTTTTTTTTAACACAGTCAAAAGAGACAGCATTAAGAACTCTAAGTCATTTAAAAATGGATTGCAGGAGGCCATAAGGAATGCTGGCATAAGATTAATCAAAAATCCTACATATACACCAGAATAGAGTGGGAACCCAAAACAGCGATGTTTTTCATCTATAAATTCTCTGATTCTCTGGCATAGTTACATAATTACAATTATGTACAATTACATAATATATAATTAAAATTATGTATAATTGTAATTGCATGTGTGTAATTGCAATTATACATAATTGCATAATTATAAAAACATTCATGTTTCTGAAGATTCAGAATCAACTCCAGTGAATTCTGTTTCTTTATTGAAGGAAAAAGTAGTTGTCATATAACAGGATGCATATCCAAACTAATCACATTTAAAAAAAAAAAGAAACTTCCCTGGTTACAAAAAATCTGTCTCATATAGAAAAAAAATCTTCAATACTAAGATATATGAAAAGAACATTAATGTGATTGATTCAGCAGCAAAATGTTTATAACATTTCCTTTCGAAATGTTTCTGATTTTACTGACACACATTTTCAGTCTTCAGCAAATAAATCTGTAGAAAAAAATAGAGAAAAAGAAATTCCAAAAGTGTCCCATACACAAGTGTATATTTCATGAACAAATAGGGAGGGGGAAAGAAAAAAAAAAAAAAGAAAAAAAAAAAAATAAATACTAATGACTGTTTGGTCCAGTCAAAGTTTTGTGTTCAAAGTTTTTTGTTCAGTGGGATTTAATTGGTTGACATGCTGTGGGATAGAACTTAAAGTGAATATTTAAAGTGAGTAAGAAGATACGATTAACTAAGTGATCAAGTCAATCTGGTCCTCAAATATATATATATATATTACACACACATATATATATATATTCCAGCATATTTTCAGGCAAAAAAAAGACTCAGAATTGAAATATTTTTTAAAATAGTATAGTCCAAGAACAACAACTGATCCTTGACAAAATTTTTTTGACTTAACAATTTTATTTTCTAGATAAAAGAAATATATTTTTTAATGATTGCATCTGAAATTCATTTTTTATCAACATCTAATTTTGATACATTTATTTTTTGTCTTTAAGTAGCTGGAGATAAGTTTAATGAAAAAAAAAAAAAATCTGATCTGTTGCTATTGCCTATGCACAAGTGTCTAGTATTATTTGAGGTGTACTATTATGTCTAGGATTGGGTATAGCCAAACGCACTGAAGAACCTAGGGGATGTTAACACCCTTCTGCATTGGCACTTGTAGGTCAGCCATCTTAAATGGCATTAAATATCTAAAATTAAGCAGATGCATCAACCTTCTCATTTATTTATTTATTTATTTATTAATATATTAAAAAAAAATATTTTATGGAGCTACACAAGTCACTTATAACCATGCGCAGGAGGCATCAAATCTTAATATGTAACCCAGTAGAGTTAAACTCTCATCTGAATTACAAGTCACGCCAGTAGTTTTGAATACATTTTTGTCTCTTACATTACTCAATTAATGAATCTGATTTTTCTGATTTTTACTTTAATTTTGAAAAAGTCTGTATATGTTCATAGTTTTCAATGAGTAATCATCAATATTTATCAGTCTCAAGCAATCTCTTGACATTTGTCACTTCAAAA
>QGNR01000043.1:570114-600551 GCA_003435085.1 Syrmaticus mikado
AAAAAAAAAAAAAAAAAAAAAAAAAAAAAAAAAAGGTTCTTTTTCTGGGTTATACTAAAAAATGGGGAATATTCTCTCAGAAGAGATTATAGTTCTGGATGGTTGAAAAACAAAAATATATGAAGATTAATTAATCTTTCAAACAAGCAACAGAAATATAACTAATGTGAATATATTAATTCAACTACTGTAATGAAGTAAGAAAATTAATTTACAGGTTATGGACTTAAAAAGAAGAAAACCTTCTTTTTCTTTTCTTTTCTTTTCTTTTCTTTTCTTTTTCTTTTTCTTTTTTCTTTTTTTTTTTTTGGCTTCTCAGTGATGTTTTTGTGAGCATGTGTAGCAGTTCTTTTTTTTTTTCTTTTTCCTTTTTTTTTTCTTTTTCTTTTTTTCTTTTTCTTTTTCTTTTTCTTTTTTTTTTTTTTTTTCCTCTGGGTAACATTGAATTTGACCATTAATTACATCATGTATGCATTTTTAGTAAGATAGTACTTAATATTCCAGAATACAAGCGAAAGTACAGTTAAGGATCAGAGTAGAGGATGTATTATTTATATTATGGAGCTGTGAAAACAAGGATTACATCTGCTGATGATAGAATCACAGAATCACAGAAACACCAAGGTTGGAAAAGACCTACAAGGTCATCCAGTCCAACCATCCAGCTATCATGGAAAAAAAGGGAAAAAAGAATTTATCCCAAGTAAGATAGTTTGTATCTTAGAGATAAGATAAAATAGAAAAGTGTATAGGTGTAGAGTTTAATCTATTCATCCAAAAAAAAAAAAAAAAAAAAAAAAAAAAAAAAAAAAAAAAGCTAGCCACCTATCAAAATAAAAGGAGGAACAAGTTAAAGATGGAAGTTTAAAGACATTGCCTAGAAGTTTAGAGCGAATATTACGAAAACCAAAGCTCAACTACAGTGGAGAATTGCAAGGGATGTTAAGGGGACCAAGGACAATTTTTACCACAATATTAAATGTTAGAAGTCTGAACAAAGAAACTGTGGGCTCACTGTGGAATTAGATGACTGGTTTAGTGCCAGTGGACACAGATAAGTCTGAGGTACTCAATTTTGTTGACCCATGCTTCACAAATCTGTGAAGAATTTCCGACACACCTGTGTTTAGCTGAAGGATTCAAAGGAATGCTGGAATGACCAGCAGTAAATGCCAATTGAATTGGGGTTACTTGAGACATCTAGACTCATATGAATACCTGACATCTAATGGTATGAATCAAAGAATGCTGAGACCTGTCTTAATGTCCTTGTGAAGCAGCTTCCTATCATTTTTCAGAAGTGTTGAACTCTGGAGTAGGTCCCAGATTATAAGAGAATTGATAGTAGTAGAATTAACCACTTAATTGTCGTTCCTAGGGCACCATTGATTTAGTCCTTATGGAGAACTTCATCTGAAGATCTGAAAGTTTGTTGTACTCTTCTGGGATAATTCAATTTATAATTTTGTTTCATGGAAGCAGCCAGTACATAACTTTACTGTCATTTGACCCACCCTTTTGTATATATCAACTAGCTACAATTGGTGTGTTGTTCCAAAAATCTTTCAATGTATTCTGAATATACTGTAAAATACATGAGAAGAAAAGGCCAAATTATGTTATGTGACCCATCAATGCTGTGTTTATTCTAATAATGACATATATAGGGTTTTTTTGTGTGTGTTGAAAATGAGAAATATATTCCTGTGAATGATCTGCGAGTGAAGAATCAAAAATTAGAATAGGAATTTAGGTATAATGTCAAATAGATAAATGCATTATGAACAAAAATGACTCTTACCCATGTGAAATAGTCACTTTAAAAAAAAATATATATATGTATATATATATATTATTGTTCACTCAGTAAAAAGATGAAACATAAATGAAATTTCATTGTGATCACAAAATTTGATTTCTCACACTTCTCAGTTTTTTGTGTACTTGTAACTCATCTGTTTCTTATGTATTTTTAGCTTATGCTTTTGCTCCCCTCTGTCACCCTCCCCTTCCCTTCATTTTTTTCCCCTCTCTTAAAGTCTTAAAGTCTTTCTGAGATAAATCCTCTTAGTTCTGCAGTGCAATAATAGTGGAGGGCATGACAAGCTCTGACTTAAATCTTACATATCTTTTTAATTTCTCAGGTATTTCTTTTAATACTATTTATCTATTCCATCATTGCTGCTAATTTTACTTATCTGAGAAATCATTAAAAATACTAGGTGAATTAAATGTGGTAAATTTCAGTGGTAAAGGAGATTTATTTCTTCATTGTGAAGGAAGAAAAAAAGAGGAATATAATAAAATCTTTATTTGTAACAAATTACTGATGAAAAAGTACTGAATATATATTTCTGGTATTTCTGAGGAATATTGTTTCCTAGGGAACAGAACGGTGAACTAGTACTCATATTCAAGAGTTTTTAATTTGTCTAGTGAATTATCTGGAGCAAGTTACTTCAGCTTTATATCTGCCTTTCTGTCAGTCTGTTAAATCACGATAATTTTACCGGCACAACAATTGAAGTTGCATTTAGCAAAATGTTATTTTCTCAGTAAAATACAATTTTTGAAGAAACCACCAATACTCTACTTAGATCATGTGTTCTGAGAACAATGTCTGAAATTTAACAGGTACATAAACTACTTCTGAATCTGACTACTGAAGAATTTCAGATTCAGTAAAAAGCAGAGGAGAGCAGAGCTGTTCCCATCAACCACCCTCCCACCCACATTCTTGAGATACCTTACGAAGCCTAAGCTTCCCATTATACAACAGAAAAGTCAACAAAATAGCAATATCATATTAAAAAATTAGTGGGCATAAATCACTACTTTTCTAGAATGACAGAGAATATTAAACAGAGTAAAAAGTTAATATAGCTATCATTTTAAGCATGAAGTTAAAATAATCTTAAAGTTTGTATAAAATTTGTTACTTGACAAACTTCCAAGGCAAAGTTTACAGAATTGATATTGTAGTAAATATTGTGCAATCTGCCACCATACTCACAGATCTATGTCTGAAGTAAAATATTAAGAAAATCCTGTGTTACTCTAAGGACATACCACCTAGCAGAATTAATTTCATAATCTGTTCCTCTGTCTCGGGAAACATGCTTCACAAAGCAAAAGATTTTATGCAAGTTAAAAAAGATAAATTCACTATTAAAGTAAGTGAATGGAATACAAAAATAAATACAATCTTTAAAGGACTGAAATAAGAAAATTGTAGGTATTTATTGTCAGTTACAATGATAGTTACTAACACTTTAAACTTCAAAAATTATACACAGCTTAGTGTCAACAACTTAACAAGTACTCATTCCTAAATATGTTATTAGCAAGGTTTCTCCTTCAAATTAAATGCAACTTTCCTAACATCTCTGTTTTATATAGGCTGAATTCCCAGTAGAACTTCAGCAAACATAAAACCAATCAGTGCAGAGTTAATCGTTTTGGTTGGGGGGGAAAGAGGGAGGGGAAAAAGTAGTTTGCATATGTATTTAATATAAGGGTATGATATTAATTGAAGAGATATGTAGAAATACTCTCAAGAAGTAAAACTCTTAATAAATAATTTACTCCCTTTGCTTGTAGCATCAGTTATGATGCTAGAACAAAATAAGTCCATAATATTATCTACTGATAGTGGTTGCAAAACTTCAAAACTTTACAAGCACACTCACTTGTTTTAATATTTGTGCTAAGTTTTCAAAGTTAAACAATGAAAAGATCAGTTACAACAGTTCTCCGTGAAACTTTAATTTGATCATCTGTAAAAATTCTGTTACTTCTTACTTGCAGGATTTTTTTTTCCCCATGACATATCATTTTTTCTATAATAGGTTGCTACTCAATTCTTAGTATCCCAGCATTCAATGAAATGTCTTTTTTTTTTTTTTTTTTTTTTTTTCACTTTAGACTGNTTTTTTTTTTTTTTTTTTTTTTTTTTTTTTTTTTTTTTTTTTTTTTTTTTTTATTTTAATTTTTTTTTTTTTTTTTTTTTTTTTTTTTCACTTTAGACTGATCTAGAGCTGTTCTAAATTTAAAATTAGCATTTCACATGGCTCCTCTTTTTATTTTAATAAAACAGCATGGGAATAATCCGTTAATTAGGCAGAATATATTTTGACTATAGCATTGTGAAAAGAGATATTATTGCCCTGATTTTACAAAGAACCAACAGCATTACCTTTAGTTTTCCAAATTGAGAAGTCAGATTACTGAGATGAAATATTCCGTATTTTCAAAGTAAGTTGTCAAAACAATTTCTGAAGTTGACTATTAGGAAAAAATATAAAGCAAACATTAGAAAGTCACAGTTAATTGTTTGAATTAAAAGACAGATCTGAAAGAAATATCTCTTGTTTTATTCTGTTGGCCCACAATGTCAGAGGTGGATGTTGGTTTAAATTTTGTTGCTGTGGAACAGCTGGCAGCAGATGGGCAGTCTGACTAAATGGACTCTGACATGGAAATGTTCATGAAGCGAAGGTGTGTAAATGAATTCTTCCTTGTAGAAAATATTGCACCCATTGACATTCACCAGTGCTTGCTTGCTCAGTGTTCATGAAGACCAAACAGTGGATGCGAGAACAATGAGATGATGGGTGGTGCATTCCAGTAGTAGCGATGACAACATTAAAGACAAGCCATGTTCTGAATGGCCATGCACAATTGACACATCACAAAGTGTAGAGCTCCTTGATCAGTTCATCTGCTCAAATCATCAGATTATAAACACGTAACTAGGCACAGAGCTTAATATCGGTTTCAATACATTGGCAATGATGGTAAGAACATTGGAAAAAATCACAGCTTGTGCCAGGTGGATCCCATGAATGCTCACACAGGAATAGAAAACAAAACAAAACAAAACAAAACAAAACAAAAAAACTGTATGCAAGTTTGTCAGGACCCATTGAATCAATATGAAGGTGATGACTTCCTAGATCACATCATTACTGGTGACAAGATGTGGTATCGCCAATATGAACTGGAGTCAAAACAGCAACATGTGAATTCCCCACTGAAGAAAAATTTCAAGACTCAGTGGGTAAAGTGATAACATACTTTCTTTTTGGATAGGAAATGGGTGATTCCTCTGGATTTCCTGAAACTCAGAAAACTATCAGTGCTGATTGCTATGTCGTGCCAGTCCCCAGTTCTACCTACCACGTTCATAACAGCCATGGATGGCAAAGCCAGAACACAGGAAGCACTGGAGTTTACTTTAGTTCACAGCTCATCTGACCTGAGGGAGAAACTGACCCCTGACAGTGTAACTCAGGAAAATACTGAGACTTTGAATTTAATCTTAAATGGAGCTCAATCCTAACAATCAGTTCCTGTTCAGCTTGCAATCAGTAATGAATCATAGAATCATAGAATCACAGGGTTGGAAACGACCTGCAAGATCATCTAGTCCAACCATCTTCTCATTACCATTGCTACCACAAACTAAACCAGATCTTGTAGCTCCTCATCCAGGCACCTCTTGAACACTACCAGGGACGGCAACTCCACCACCTCCCTTGGCAGGCCATTCCAGTGCCTGATCGCTCCTTCAGAGATAAAGTTCTTCCTCATGTCTAACCTAAACCTCCTCTGATACAACTTGTGGCCATTTCTCGGGTCCTGTTCATTGCCTAGGAGAAGAGGCCAAACCCCTCTTTACTACAACCTCCCTTCAGGAAGTTGTAGAGTGCAATGAGGTCTCCTTTGAGCCTCCTCTTCTCCAGACTAAACAAACCCAGCTCCCTCAGCCTCTCCTCATAAGATTTATGCTCCAGACCTCTCACCAGTTTCATTGCCTTTCTCTGGACATGCTCCAGGGCCTCAATGTCTTTCTTGTAGTGAGGGGCCCAAAACTGAACAGAATACTCAAGGTGCGGCCTCAATGTTTTCTGGTTCTGCCTTATTATTCTGTCTCATCTTTTATCCAGACAAGTAATGATTGTAACCTACTTCAAATTCGAGACTCCTATTGTATCTGTTTTTCCTTTTAACCACATTGTTGGGCTTTAATCCGACAGGCAGCTAAGAACCACACAGCCATTTACGCAGTCCCCCATAGTGGGATGGGGCAAAGAATAATAAACAAACAAACAAACAAACAAACAAACAAAGTCAGTGGTTTTAAATAAAGATACTATACTAGAACAGAATAGGAAAGGAAAATAATAATAATAATAAATAAAATACACAGAACAAGGGATGCACAGTGCAATTGCTCACCACATGTTGGCCAATGCTCAGCCAGTCCGCAAGGAAACTGTCTTCTCCTTCCTAGTAAAAGCCCTTCAGTTTTATTATTCATCATGACATGATATGTTATGAGATAGCCCTTTCATGAGTCTGGTTCGGCTGTGCTGGTCCTGTCCTGTTCCAGTGTCTGGTGCACCTATAGCCTCTTTGCTGGAACGGCAATATGAGAAGCTGAGAAGTCCTTCACTAAGAGTAAGTAATACTTACATCAGTGTGTTATCAATATTATTCTCATCCTAAATCCAGAGTGCAGCACCATAACAGCTAGTAGGAAGAAAGTTAACTCTTTCCCAGAGAGGGAAAGGATACACATTCTTATAAATCTCTGAGATGCTACTGACATATTTTATTTTACTTTACTTTTCTTCCTTTATTGTCTTCAACCTCACTTTTTTTGTCAGTCTTTGGTTCTAATTACAGCAGTAACTAATCTCTATTCCCGTATTTTTGGCTTGCTTTTCCTATCTTAACTTCATACCCTGAAACTTGTACTTTTCTAACATTATCTGTGTCAGATGGTTTTCTCTTTCATACAGTTTATCCACCAACAATAGTCAAACTTAAAGGGAGGAGCTGCAAAATAAGGATTAAGGGTTTTAATTTATTGATTATGGTCTGTTCAAAGGAATAAGTTAGGACAGGTACAAATATGCTATGAGAGATAAAGGACGGATTAGGAAGTTTCCCTACAAAATAATTAGGGATAATTAGCATAATTTCTTTGGTCTGTTTCTCAGTCTTTTTTTTTTTTTTTTTTCCCCCCCCTGAATTTGATGTGTGTGTATAGAAGACTTTGATAAATTTCAGGTGAAACAGAAATTTACAAATACACTTCTAAAAGCTTGAGATGAACTATAAAGCTAGATATGAACAGACGGAGGAGGGGAATGTATGAAGTTATGATAGTTGTCTTCCCAAGTAACCATTAAGCATTATGAAGCCGTGCTTTCCTGGAAATGTCTATCAATCTGTCCACTGGTGGGAAATTGTGAATGAATTCCTTACAGAATTACAAAATCACAGTATTGTAAGGGTTTGAAGGGACCTCCAGAGACCATCAAGTCCAATCCCCATGCCAAAGCAGGTTCCCTACACCAGCTTGCACAAGTAGGTGCCCAGGCAGGTCTTGAATATCTCCAGAGAAGGAGACTCCACAACCTCCCTGGGCAGCCTGTTCCAGTGCTCTGTCACCCTCATCATAAAGAAGTTCTTGCGCACATTTGTGTGGAACTTCCTATGCTGCAGTTTCTGGCTGTTTCCCAGAAACTGCAGCATAGGAAACTGCCGTTTCCCAGTTTCTTCAATTTGCTTACATGCATAGGTTTTCCTTTGCTTCTTATGCTATCTTTATCTCAACAGAAGAGTTCTCTCATGTTTATCCTTCTGATTTTCTTCCCCATTCTGCTTGGAGGGGTGATCAAGTGTCTGTGTGGAGCTTGATTTTCAACAGGGGTTAACCCACTACAAGGACTAGCAAAAAAACTACAGGCAACACTTCCATGAAGTGGAGTTTGCAGCTGTTAAATTGTAAATCAGGGTAGATTCTAGAAACTTAAGGATTCCCTTGGAATCTCTTTAATAGGTTGATGTAATGACCTTAAGTTGTGCCAGGAGAGGTTCAGGATGGATATCAGGAAAATTTTATTCTCGGAAAGTGAGGCATTGGAAAAGTTTGTACAGGGAAGTGGTAGAATCACCATCCCCGGAGGTGTTTGAGAAACTTGTGGATGTGAAACTGAGGTACATGGTTAGTGAGCATGGTGGGGATAGGCTTATGTTTGGACTAGATGATCTTGGCCTTTTCCAACCTTAATGATTCTATGATTCTATGCTCTTCTTCTATTGTAGTGTCCCAAAACATATGCAGTATTCAAGGCAACACCAGTGAAGAGAAGAGCAGAACAAGTGCTTCTCTTGACTAGGTAGTTCTACTGTGCTTAACACATCTCAAGATATACTTGGACCTTTTGGCTTTCAGGGTGCCACAGGTTCAGCTTATCTTTGGCCAAAACCCCCAGGTGTCTTTGTGTGGAACTATTCCCCAGCCTGTCATCCCACATTGAGGCCAGAAGTGCCTTCTTCATCAGATCCATGCTGGGCACAGAAGCGATGAGTGGGGGTGTGGCGGTACCCCAGAATCCCTATGTCACAGTGCTGCCAGATAGCAATGCATACTCACAATGGCCAGAGGTAGGATAAAAGGGGCAGGCTCACATGCCCAAGTCATCCTGATGAGCAAGACCAGAGGGGCAGGCCCGGTTTTGAGATGCCATTTGTGCCCTGCATCTGTGGCAAGGAAGGAATTTCTTCCACTGTGGCACATTAGCACTGGTCACTGAGGAAATGTTTGCCTTCTTGTAGCACTGAGGACAGCCTTTTGCCAGGGCTCCTCTAGGCTGATTTGGCTAAAATGCTGCATGCCTCACTTTTGCAGGTTCATTTCTCCTGCAAGAGAATAAATATTTCCCCACAGCCTGCTGGCACAGCTCTCCAGAAGCTTTTTGCCTTTCAGAGCATCAGGAAGCATGGCCACATGCCAAAGATTTTTGGGGCATCTTTGACAAGGTCATTGCCAGCTGCTCTTGCAGCATTGAGATGTCACAGCACCCTGTTGTTCTCTGGTTATCTTTCCTACCTCATGTCTGTAAGCAGCAGTGAATCCAGGGACTTAGAAGGTAAGCGGGCTCATGAGAGCTGGTTGGCACTTAAACACCACTTCTTCCAAGCTCAAGATTTGTACATTCCTAAGAGAAATGTATCGGGAAAAGTTGGCAAGAGGCCTATGTGGATGAGCAAGGAACTCGTGGATAAATTAAAAGGAAAGAAGAAAGTCCATTAAATATGGGAAAGGAGCCTGTTCACCTGGGAAGAATGTAAGAATGTTGTCAGGTCTTGTAGGGATGCAACGAGGAAGGCTAAGGCCCTATTGGAATTAAACCTTGCAAAGGAGGTAAAGGATAACAAGAAAAAAGAAAAACCTATTTCAATAACAAAAGGTAGACTAGGGAAAATGCAAATCCTCTGTGCGAATCCTCTAACCCCCTGCTGTGTTATAGTAGGCGATAATGGGGTATCGGGTTGTGACGCGATAGGACCTCCCCTGCTCTGTGAGTAATTTGTGAGTAACACCTGACGCGTGCTTAGGGGGCTTAGGCGAAACTGGATGTGTATTTAAGGGGTTGTTGTGCCTTAATAAATGGCCATTTGCTTCTTCATCATATTGGTGTCAATGTTGCAATGGCCCTAGCGAATACAGATCGCTAGCCCTAGGCAGTGCGGCCTTTGACACGGTGGTTGCCGGAGNTGAGGACAGCCTTTTGCCAGGGCTCCTCTAGGCTGATTTGGCTAAAATGCTGCATGCCTCACTTTTGCAGGTTCATTTCTCCTGCAAGAGAATAAATATTTCCCCACAGCCTGCTGGCACAGCTCTCCAGAAGCTTTTTGCCTTTCAGAGCATCAGGAAGCATGGCCACATGCCAAAGATTTTTGGGGCATCTTTGACAAGGTCATTGCCAGCTGCTCTTGCAGCATTGAGATGTCACAGCACCCTGTTGTTCTCTGGTTATCTTTCCTACCTCATGTCTGTAAGCAGCAGTGAATCCAGGGACTTAGAAGGTAAGCGGGCTCATGAGAGCTGGTTGGCACTTAAACACCACTTCTTCCAAGCTCAAGATTTGTACATTCCTAAGAGAAATGTATCGGGAAAAGTTGGCAAGAGGCCTATGTGGATGAGCAAGGAACTCGTGGATAAATTAAAAGGAAAGAAGAAAGTCCATTAAATATGGGAAAGGAGCCTGTTCACCTGGGAAGAATGTAAGAATGTTGTCAGGTCTTGTAGGGATGCAACGAGGAAGGCTAAGGCCCTATTGGAATTAAACCTTGCAAAGGAGGTAAAGGATAACAAGAAAAAAGAAAAACCTATTTCAATAACAAAAGGTAGACTAGGGAAAATGCAAATCCTCTGTGCGAATCCTCTAACCCCCTGCTGTGTTATAGTAGGCGATAATGGGGTATCGGGTTGTGACGCGATAGGACCTCCCCTGCTCTGTGAGTAATTTGTGAGTAACACCTGACGCGTGCTTAGGGGGCTTAGGCGAAACTGGATGTGTATTTAAGGGGTTGTTGTGCCTTAATAAATGGCCATTTGCTTCTTCATCATATTGGTGTCAATGTTGCAATGGCCCTAGCGAATACAGATCGCTAGCCCTAGGCAGTGCGGCCTTTGACACGGTGGTTGCCGGAGGTAACAATCCTCTGGAAAATGCCTACTAAATGAGGTGGATGCCTTGGTAACAGATGACACTGAGAAGGCAGAGATTCTGAATGCCTGCCTTGCACCAGTCTTTAATGCTAAGACTAGTGTTCCGGAATCCCAGACTCAGGAGGTAAGAGAGGGAGTCTGGGGAAAGGAAGACTTTCTATTAGTCGAAGAGGATCTGGTTAGAGAGTGTCTACATAAAATCAGTGCACACAAATCCATGGGATCCTATAGGATGCATCCACATGTGCTGAGAGAATTGGCAGAGAGTAGTCAACCACTCTCTATCATCTTTGAAAGGTCTTGGGGAAAGACTTAAGGACAGTGTCACCCCAGTCTTCAAAAAGGGCAAGAAAGATGATCCATGAAACTGCAGGCCAGTAAGCCTCATCTTCTTCTCTGAAAAGGTGATGGGACAACTTGTTCTGGATGCCTTCTCCAAGCAATTGGAAGAGAAGAAGGTTATAAGGATTAATCAACATGGATTCATTAAGGGAAATCATGCTTGATCAACATGACAGCCCTCTATCATATCACCACTGGCTGGATAGATGGGGGGAGAGCAATGGATGTTGTGTACCTTGACTTCAGCATAGCATTTGACACTGTTTCCTACAATGTCCTTGCTATGAAACTTAGAAAGTGTGGGATAGATGAGTAGACGGTGAGTTGGACAGAGAACTGGCTGACTGGCAGAACTCAGAGGGTTGTCATCAATGTTCAGAGTCTGGTTGGAGGTCTGTAACAGGGAGTGTTCCCCAGGAGTTTGTGCTGAGTCCAGTCTTGCTCAACATCTTCATTAACATCCTGCCTGAAGGGATAGAATCCACCCTCAGCAAGTTTACTGATGATGCAAATCTGACAGGAGTGACTGACACATTGGAAGGCTGTGCTACCATTCATCAAGACCTGAAGAGACTGGAGAGTTGGGTAGGCAGGAAACTGATGAGGTTGTTGAGCAACTGATGAGCAAGTGTAGTGTCTCACACGTAGGGAGGAATAACTAAAAGCATAAGTTTAGGTTAGGGGATGACGTACTGGGGATGAGTTCTGAAGAGAAAGACCTGGGGGTCTTGGAAAACATAGTGGCCAAGAGCCAGCAGTGTGCCTTTTGGCAGGAAGACCAATGGTATACTGGGTGCATTAAAAAAGTGTGGTCAGCAAGTGGAGGGAAGTGATCCTTCCCCTCTACCCTACCCCGATGAGGCCACATTTAGAAAATTGTGTACAGTTCTGGTTTCTCTAGTTTAAAAAAGACAAGGATCTCCTAGAAGGAGTTCAGCGAAGGATCACAAAGATGATTAAGGTCCTGGAGCATCTCCCATATGAGGAAATGTTGAGTAACCTGGTTTTGTTCAGTTTGGGGAAAAGTAGACTGAGAGGGATCTGATAAATGTTAATAAATATCTAAAGACATGTGGGAGGCAAATGGATGAGGCTCTTCTCTGGTATGTTGCAATTGGAGAAGGAGTAATGGCCTAAAATTTTAACAAAGGAAGTTCTGTACTAACATGCAGTAGAACTTCTTCATGGAAAGGGTGACAGAGCACAGGAACAGGTTGCCCAGAGAGGTTGTGTAGTCTCTTCCTATGGAGATATTCAAGACTCACCTGGATGCCTATTTGTGTGACCTATTGTAGGGCTCCTGCTTTAGCAGGGAGATTGGACTTGATGATCACTTCCAGCCCCCTGGATTCTGTGACTTGCCTTCTTTCTGTGTGCCAAGTTCTACTTGGCTCTTAAACAGCTGCAGGCTTAAGGCACCATCAGGTTCTACTTCTCAGCTTACTTAGAGATAGAAGGGAAGGTTAGCCAAGATGGACTAACTTCATGAGCAGAGCAAATTAAATTAAAGGCTCTTTATATCAGTGTTTTGTGATATGAATATGTTTTTATGCTTTGAAAAGGAGCTCATGGATTTAGGCAGAAGTCAACATTTCCAGCAAAGGCAAATGGCAGGAATACTAACCATAACATAAATCTTTTATTCCAGTCTTTCTCTTCTTCATCTTCAACCTATGAAACCTGCTGTTTGAATCAGAACATATAGTTTTAGTTTTGAATTATTTAACATAACTCATTGTCCCTATTTTCATCTATCTTCAAGAATACACTATAATCTGCTTGCAAAAAAAAANAAAAAAAAAAAAAAAAAAAAGACACATTTAACCCATACACAAAAAAAGTTTGTTAGAATTCATTTTGAAACACCACAGGATTTTTGACTTTCAGATCAACACTCCTAAAATGTAATTATGAAAGCAGTGTTTAGACTCTAATGAAGTAAAGTATTAGCAGATGGAAGAATAAGATGTTCTAATGCTTTAATTATCACTATTGAATGCCTAATTTGCCCCAACTCCTGCAGAATTCAGAAAAACAAACAAACAAAAAAAAAAGTTGAATTCAGTTATTTTGAATTGCTCTCTTGAAGACTCTGTGTGTTTCTTTCTTCTTCCAAAAGGGACTAAAATTCTAACTACACGGTACTGCAAGCCACATCCCTAAATTAAGGCTGAAGGGGTAATTTTCTCTGCCATGTTGCAGAGAATCATTAAGGTTGGAAAAGACCTCTAAGATCATCTAACCCAACTATTTCATGATCAACTACTTTCAAGTTTGAAAGAAAGTGGCCAAATTACTGTGATTTGCTGCAAAAAAGACAGTCAGAAAAAAGATGAGGCAGAGGAAAATGAAAGATAATATTGGAAAGATAGAGGCCGCAAAAGAAAAACACTGGCTATTACTACCCTAGTAAACCAAACAGGACAGGCACACTAGTAAAAGTGTATTGCCATCTATTTGCTAGCATGACTCTTGGGAGTTTTTTGGTCTATGCCAACTAGTGTACTCTCATAAGAAAGCAACAGAGATATCTGTGTCATGGTTTTGTGATTTTTGGTTTTTGATATTCCACGTCATAACATCATGTAGGGCACTGGGAGTTTAATTGTTAATGCTCAAATTCTGGGTACCTGCCTGGAAGACAAGAACTACATTACCCAGGGGACTTTGCGGTCACAGAGAGGAGATATAACTCCTGGCAAGATCACCTGATGCGCTCCTCTTCGCCTGCTCATTTTCATCGGCTCTCCTCCCATCTTCCTGCTGCTCAACTGGACTGTGCATCTCACCTCAGTGTTGTGGTGAGGCCTATCCACCTATCGGACATTCTCTCTCCCATTATATTTGATTTATTAGTTTCAATTCTAATTATACTGTATTATGATGTGTTATCTTGAATTCCAATACTATATTTAGTAAATTAGTTTGTTTCTCCTCAGATCGTTGCTGCTGTTTTTAATTATTTTGGGGTCCCCTGTTCCCTTTCTCCAGAGGCGTGGATTTTGCGAAATCCCTCTGCCCTGCTAGTCACAGAACTGGGCCGAACCAGCCCGTAAACCGTTGATATTCATTCCACCCCATTCTACATCACTACATCATGCTTAATATATATATAAACAAAATATAATTACCAAACATTAAACACACGCACACACAAACCTATATATATACATGGAATTACTGACTGCACTCCCCCAACATCAAATTCCCTTGTGGTACACATTGAACATCCCTGTTTCTCTGCATCACTCAACAAGTGGACCCAGGTCCCTGGGCAAAAACAATTCCGCGAAGAGGTTTGCCCTTCCCAGAAGCTGGAAAGACCCAAACTGCTTTCCCCAGCATGTTCTCTACATGTACTACAGGGACTTTATCTCCCTTGACAGTATGTAGGGAGCTAGCAGGACCATCGCGATTGACCGATCCTCTAGTATTGACCAACCAGGTGGCTTCTGCCAAATGCTTTTCCCAGTGCTTAAATGTTCCGCCACCCATTGCTTTCAACATGGTTTTTAACAACCCATTGTACTGTTCAATTTTACCAGAAGCTGGTGCATGATAGGGGATATGATAAATCCACTCAATGCCATGATCTTTGGCCCAAGTATTTACAAGAGAATTTTTGAAATGAGTCCCATTATCTGACTCAATTCTTTCTGGGGTGTCATGTCACCACAGGGCTTGTTTCTTGAGACCTAATATGGTGTTTTGAGCAGTATCATGGGGTACTGCATATGTTTCAAGCCACCCAGTGGTTACCTCCACCATGGTAAGCACATAACACTTACCACTGTAAGATCGTGGCAAGGTGATATACTCAACCTGCCATGCCTCCCCATATTTATACTTTTGCCATCGCCCTTCCTCCCAGAGAGGTTTCATACGCTTGGCTTGTTTAATTGTGGCACATGTTTCACAGTCATGAATAACTTGTGCAATAGCATCCATAGTTAAGTCTATCCCTCAGTCTCTAGCCCATTTCTATGTTGCATTTCTCCCTTGATGGCCTGAGGCCTCATGGGCCCACCAGGATAGAAATAATTCACCCTTGTTCTGCCAGTCCAGGTCTATTTGAGCCACCTCAATTTTGGCAGCTCGATCTACCTGATGGCTATTTTGCTGTTCTTCAGTAGCCCGACTCTTGGGCACATGAGCATCTACATGGCACACCTTTACAACCATATTCTTTATTCGGGCAGCAATATCTTTCCATAGTTCAGCAGCCCAAATAGGTTTACCCCTTCTTTGCCAGTTATTTTGCTCCCACTGCTGTAACCACCCTCACAAAGCATTTGCCACCATCCATGAGTCAGTGTAAAAATAAATCAATGACCAACTCTCCCGTTCAGCAACATCTAAAGCCAGTTAGACAGCCTTTACCTCTGCGAATTGGCTTGATATTCTTTTCCCTTCAGTGGCCTCTGCAACTTGTCGTTTGGGGCTCCACACAGAAGCTTTCCATCTGCGATGCTTCCCCACAATACGACACGATCCATCAGTGAACAGGGCATATTTCTTTTCATTTTCTGGTAGTTCATTGTATGGTGGGGCCTCTTTAGCATGCGATACTTCTTCTGCTGGTGATGTTCCAAACTTTTTACCTTCAGGCCAGTGCATGATCACCTCTAGGATTCATGGACGGCTGAGGTTCCCCATCCAAGCTCGCTGCGTAATCAATGCAATCCACTTACTCTAAGTGGCATCAGTAGCATGATGGGTGAAGGGAACCTTTCCCTTGAACATCCAGTTCTGCGCTGGCAGTCAAGGTGCCAGAAGGAGCTGTTTCAGTACCAATCACTTCGATAGCAGCCCCTCATACATGGCTAAGATCTCCTTTTCAGTTGGAGTGTAGCCCTCTTCTGACCCCCTGTAGGCCCGACTCCAGAATCCCAGGGGTCGGCCTCGGGTCTCTCCTGAGGCTCTTTGCCACAAACTCCAAGTGGGACCTTTCTCTCCAGCAGCAGTGTAGAGGATGTTCCTTACATCCTGTCCCACCTGTACTGGCCCCAGGGCCACAGCATGGGCTATCTCTTGCTTAATCTGCTCAAAATCCTGCTGCTGCTCAGGACCCCACACAAAACCATTCTTCTTCCACGTCACCTGATAAAGGGTGCTTACAATGAGGCTGTAGTTTGGAACATGCATTCTCCAAAAACCCACTATGCCCAGAAAAGATTGTGTCTCTTTCTTATTTGTGGGCAGAGATGTGGCAGTGATTTTGTCAGTCATATCTGTCGGGATGTGATGACTGCCATCTTGCCACTTTATACCTAGGAACTGAATTTCCTGGGCAGGTCCTTTCACTTTGCTTCGCTTAATAGCGAAACCAGCATGCAGAAGGATCTGGATTATTTGCTCTCCTTTCTCAAAAACTACCTTTGCTGCGTTGCCCTACACAGTGATGTCACCAATATACTGTAAGTGCTTAGGAGCACTGCCGTGTTCCAGTGCAGCTTGGATCAAACCATGGCAAATGGTTGGGCTATGTTTCCACCCCTCGGGCAAACGATTCCACGTATACTGAATGCCCCTCCAGGTGAAAGCAAACTGTGGCCTAGATTCTTTGGCCAAAGGAATGGAGAAAAAAAGCATTAGCAATGTCAGTGGTGGCATCCCGTTTGTCTGCTTTTGACTCCAGTTCATACTGGAGTTCTAACATGTCTGGCACAGCAGCACTCAGTGGGGGTGTGACTTCATTCAGGCCTGGTAGTCCACCATCAGCCTCCATTCTCCACTGGCTTTACGCACTGGCCATATAGGACTGTTAAAAGGCGAGTGAGTTTTACTGATGACTCCCTGATTCTCTAGTTGACGAATCAACTTCTGAGTGGGGAAGCAAGGAATCCCTGTTGGTGCGGTACTGTTGTCTGTGCACCGTTTTTGTAGCAATCGGTACCTGTTGCTCTTTTACTCGTAGCAATCCCACAACAGACGGATCTTCTGACAGGCCAGGCAAAACAGACAACTGCTTAACACTTTCTGTTTCTACAGCAGCTATTCCAAAGGTCCATTAATACCCTTTGGGATCCTTAAAGTATCCCCTTCTGAGGTAATCAATACCAAGTATACATGGAGCCCCTCAGCCAGTCACAATAGGGTGCTTTTGCCAGTCTTTACCAGTGAGGCTGATTTCGGCCTCCAACATAATCAGCTCTTGGGAACCCCCAGTCACCCCATGAATATAAATTGGTTCTGTACCTTGGTGACTCGAGGGCATTAGAGTGCACTGTGCACCAGTGTCCACCAGGGCCTTATATTTCTGTGGTTCTGATGTGCCAGGCCATCTAACCCACACAGTCCAATATACAATATTATCCCTTCCCCCCCCGGGGGGGGGGCCGACCCCCGTCCCGGGGAGATAAACAATGGAGACAACAGACGTCGTTGACCTCACTAGTGGAAAAACCTCTTCAAGTGGAACCACCAACTAAACAGAACATTAAGAAAAAGGACACGAACTTCACGTCCTCATCTAACAAATACGGTGAAGAAGTATAGAAGAGGTACCAGTGCATCCATTACGGTGTTCCGTTTTGGTGACATAGTTTTACTGTTGTCACTTGCTCGAGCAGGAGGATGTCTTCTTTTGATAGCTGAGACGTTGGATGACACCGGCTGGGAGGAAACCAAGTTGATCAGCCCCTCCAGTAGGCTGTTTTGGGAATTCTGGTCCCCTTTGGATGTATCTGTTACCAGCGTGGATCCATCAGCATTAGGCACGGTTGACAGTTTGTCTATTAGATGTTCTTGTTTATTCTCCATTCTGTTCAGCTTTTCAGCTACTTTTGCGATGGCTGAAACACAAGCTCGTAGAGGGCTTAAATGTAACTCAAAGTCTTGAAGTTTATTAATCAGTTCATTTATAAGGGGTCTTCTTTCCCCTCTGCCATGCATTGCTGCAAATGTACTAGTGTACCTTTCTGGTGCAGTCTTTGTGAATGTACGCCACATATTTGGTGTACACCTGACTCTCTCAGGATCATGCTCTTGGTCTGGCTCATCGGGAATGAAATCGGGTCTATGTAGCGTTTCCACCACAGCATATTTTCTCAAATAACGGATGCCTTTTTCTATATCAGTCCATTTATTTTTCTCAGGCATCAGAGCGTCTTTGAAGGGATATCTTTCTTTTACAGCTAACAGCATCTGCTTCCAGAGGGTGAAGGCCTGGTTCTGGCATGTACTAATGCCTCTGTCAATGGCTGAGTCCCTAGCAATGCCACCCAGTTGGCGAGCTTCTCTACTATCTAGCCACACACTGTTGGCCCCATTGTCCCAACATTGAAGTAACCAGGTGACAATACGCTCATGTGGGTGATGTGAAAAGTCATTTCTCAGACTTCAAATTTCATTCATTTTCAGAGATCGATCAACAATGGTAACAATATCTTGCTCACCTCTTACTCTTTCAGGAATTCTTGTTGCCCCCGTAGGCATTGGTGACCGCGGTCTTACTGAGGGCCCATCCCCTGGACTTGGGGGTGCTTCTCCTGAATCTTGGAGCCACTCCTCTGGGCCTCTTTGCTCTTCTTTCTTCTGTTCTAACTGAGTCGAGATTCGTTTCATTTCCGTCCTCTCACAGGGGCAACTGACATCAATTGTGATGCCTCCTGTGGTTGATCAGGTTGGTCAGTTCCAATGCTCTCACCCTCTAGCTCAGCTCAGAGTCTGTCTTGTTCAATTACGAGAGCATTTATTTCAGATTGGAGGGTGTCTCGCTCAGTTTGGATGGTGTCCCGTTCAGATTGGAGGGTGTTGAGCATGGATTGCAGGGAGTCTCTCTCGATTCAGAGGGCATCTTGTTGAGATTGGAGATTCCTTCTCTCAGCTTGGAGATTTTCCCCTTCATCTTGGAGACTTTCTTTCTCATCTCGGAGACACTCTTACCAGGTTTTGAGATTCTCTCTCCTGGCTAGAAGGCTCTCTTTCTCAACCTGGAGATTCTCTGTCTCGCTTTGGAGACTCTCTCTTCGGGATTGCAGGGAGTCTCTCTCAATTCAGAGGGCATCTCTCTCGGACTTGGAGATACTCCCTTTCAGCTCTCAGACACTCTCTCTCAATTTCACAAACTCTCTCCTTCTCTGGGATACTACTGAATAAGGCCCGATAAGCATTAGCCAGGCCCCAAATCATTTGTGCCTCCTCAGATTTGCCTGAGCCACAACATCCCTGTCTCAAATATCTGTTTAAGCTCTTAGGGTCTTTCAAGTGTTCAGGAGTTAAGTTCAATGACACCAAAGATGTCCATCTCTCTAAAGTCTCTCCCAAGCCTCTCTACACTCCCTGCCACTCAGTATTCTCTGGTTTTGGGGAAGGCTTCCTCAAAATATGATAAATGCAAATACTGAGTGAAATGATGAACAGTACATTTAGGGAGATTGACAACATGATCAGATGAACATTCAAAAACTGCATAAAGGATTCAAAGGAGAGACTGAGAGCCTGCTTAAAAATCCCAAGTTCTGTAAAATTAGCAGCTCCCTCAGCAAACAGGTTTAAAAGAGAAAGCAGAATCTTTTTTTTTTTTTTTCTCTCTTTACAGAAGCAAGATAGCAGTGCTCAAAGTTTACAAATATCCCAGAATATTGGCAGTCCTCCTGGACTTTCAAGATCAAGTCTTCAGTGAGCACCTGTGAAAAAGATAAACTTTCCCAACGAAACTCTCCGAGAGCAGAGAGAGATTCGTTCTAAAAAGCTAAAAAGCAGCTTTTGCCCGCATTCTCCACCTAGAATGTCAACGGTTTACGGGCTGGTTCGGCCCANATGGGAGGAGAGCAGGCGAAGAAAAGCAAATGAAGAAAAGCAGGCAAAGAAGAGCGGATGAAGAAGAGCACATCAGGTGACCTTGCCAGGAGTTATATCTCCTCTCTGTGACCGCAAAGTCCCCTGGGTAATGTAGTTCTTGTCTTCCGGGCAGGTACCCAGAATTTGAGCATTAGCAGTTAAACTCCCAGTGCCCCACATGATGTTATGACGTGGAATACCAAAAACCAAAAATCACAAAACCATGACAATCTGTTATTTGGGAAAAAGGGTTCAAAGATAAGGAAGTAGACAGTGTCATGCAGACAGTGGCCCATGATCTTTCTCACATATTAAAACAGATAAATCCTAGATGTATTCTATTCTTTACTCTTGTTGAGAAGGGATTTTGCCTTTTATAAAAGAGATAATCAGCAGTATCCCTTACAGGGGCTTACAAGCCTTTCAGAAAGGCCAAGCAGATATCAAGGATGATACAGACCTTCTGTAACATCTGTTTCCTGATCGAACAGTCACGTGGTCTGGTCCTAAGGAGGAGCTGCTCGTACTGCCTCCTTTGGCTCTTTCTTCACAGCAGTTGAGCTGAAAGTATGAGAGTCATACCAGGAAGCAGATCCTGGGCTGAGCTCCCTGGCCTGTTAGGCCCTGGATTTGCAGATGCCTTCCCCATTATGAGATGTTCAAACACAGATCTTTGGTGTCCACAGCATCCTCTAGTACAAACATGACTACTGAATACTGTCTTTTATATTAGATTAAGTGTTCTGTACGTTTACTTTGTATATGATAGTAAAGCAGGCTTAAATAACTCTTAACCCATGACGCACTTGTAAGTAGGTGTTAGGAGATAATCCTTCTTCTCAACACTAGTGAGGCCAAATCTAGAGTGCTGAGTCCAGTTCTTATCGTCTCAGTATAGGAGAGACATGGACATACTAGAGAGAGACCAGCAATGGTCCACAAAGATAATAAAGAGACTGGAGTTGTGTATCATATGATACATATAATAATCACATGAACTAGGATTAGATAGCAAGATATTGGTAGGAGGAGTCTGTGGGGATAGACTTTGTGGGAAGAAAATGTGTAGCACCATACCAGACACAGTCAATTCCGGACAGCTCAGCTGCAACAGCCCCACTGTAGGGCAGAGCTCAGTGCAGAAACCACTCTCAGGGTGACTCTGGAAAAAAGAAAGTAAAAACTTGCTGGTAAGAAGATTAGAGAATATGGAGGATATGAGGAAAAAGAGAAAAAAAAGAAGAAAAAAAAAGGGAACTTGAGGAAGACAATGGGAAAACAGTTTAGAATCATAGAAACATAGAATTATAGAATCACTGAGGTTGGAAAAGACCTCTAAGTTCATCTAGTCCAACCAGCACTACTTATCATACAGGCATAAACAAAATAATGTGATGGCAACCTGGCAAAAAGACTTCTCATAAATAACGGAGTTAGAAAAATAAAGCCCACAGCAAATGAAAGAAGTTCTTGCTACTGATATCTGATCTAAGTTACCTTATGACAACATACAAGGACTACTCTGTAGCCAGTAGCTTTCATTATGCTGGCACACAACATCAGAGGTCAAACCTTTCCTCCAATATTCTCTTAAGTTTTGTTGCTGTGAGACTCTTGACAGCAAAGGGGCCATCTAACAAAATGGAGTCTGACATGGAAGTGAGCATAATGCAAAGGAATATAATTGAATCCCTCTATGTGGAAGAAGAAATACACCCATTAACATTCACTGACACTTGCTGACTATTGATTGAGACCAAATAGTGTATATGAGCACAGTAAGGCAATGGGCATTGCATTTCACCAGTGGTGACAGTAACATAAGTTACAAGTTATACTCTGGACAGCCCCACACAGCTTCCACATCACACAATGAAGAGCGTCTTGATCAGTTTATTCACACAAGTTTTCAGATTACAAATACATAAATACATACAGAGGTTACAATGCATTGGAAACAATGGTGGGAAGAGGAGAATATTGCAAAGTTTGCACCAGGTGGGTCCAGTGAGTAAACGCAAGAAAAGAAAAAACACTCAATACAAGTATGTTAGGACATATTCGAACCAATATGGTGCTGAAGGTGACAGTTTCCTGGATCACATCATTACCAGTGACAAAGCACATTATCACCACTGCAGGTGTAAGTCAAAATGAAAGTCCATTAACTGTCAACAAATAAATTCCACATCAGTGCAAAAGATTAAGATGCAGCTCTCCATAGGTAAAGTAATGTGCATTATTTTGGGACAGGATATGGACGATTTGTCTGGATTTCAGGGAACCTGAACAAACCATCAACTCTGACACATGCATCATGACATCATGACAAGCTGAAAGCTCTAGCTTGCAGAATAATGCTAGAGAAGAAGACAACTTTTGTCCTGCATTGTGTTAATGCTAGTTAGACAATGGAACACAGTGCCAAACTTGGCTGGACTGTTGTAATGCAATGTAAAGTGCAATGATAAAGCAGAATAACAAGATCCCAGGCTACAGTAAATAAGGATTCACTCAAATGCAAAAGCAGTAGACACAAAAATAAGGGGAAGAGGCTGCATACCTTCAGAAGACCAGAGAGATACCCTTGCTTTCACTGCCAACCCTAATGCGGTCTGGGAAAGGGTGGATCCTGGTTGCACCCCTTCTGGTCACTAAAGCGCATTGCATGCACCTGAACTCCCCTGGGTTGGCCCTGCATTTCTATCAGGTGCTTAATCACTAAGCCATGGCTTAGCATTTCCACTATAACATTTATTCTATCCACTACAGCATTTATTCAGGATTTAATACCTTCTGGCTTTGATCTGTTTGTGCCAATGAAAGATAGACTGTGGGGGCAATGCTTTTCTGAGGAATGATGCCACCATAGCAGCTCTGAAACAGTGGGTCACCTCTGCTGATTTTTATGAGCCTAGCACACAGGCTCTTGTTCATCTCTGGTAAAAATGTTGAAAAATAGTTCTTTGTATGTGAGAATTTGTTCTATCTAATGGTGTTATTCTATCTGTTGTAGTTTCCATGGAAACAAATAGGAGGCATTACTTTCACAGCAACATATGTATGTATAGTTATTTCTGACCAGCTGTAAGAGAAACCACTCGTTCTATGCATAGAGCATTATAACAGTGTTGGAGGGTGTGAAGACGTAGAGATAAAGGTAGATTAGCTGCAGATTTTATCATACATACTTGATCAAGCACAAGAAAAATAACATTTTTTACAGTTATTTAAATCACCAGAATATAGGCAGATTTGTTTAATGTAAAACAAATATCCTTGCACAAAAGGCCTACAGCCTATTTAAGTAAAGATCTCTAGCCCTATTCTCATAATTGGGTGATCATATAAACAATTTTTTTTCCAAAATTCTGGGTGATGTGGGCTGATATTATCAAAAAGTTGAGCAAAATTGTTAAAAGCTCCACATTATGACTATGTGGAAATTAGTGTGAAAACAGGAAGTAAACACAAGCAGGCATACAGTAAGCATTGTATTATATTTAATCTTTACTTTCAAATATGAGAAATTACATATGCCAGATACACTATTATGGCTATCTGTTCATCTTTTCCAGCATGGCTACTCACTACACAATGTGTAAATCCAGATATTATTGACTAAATGGCCATGTATAGGAGTTTTTAAACATACTTATCACATTTTGCTTTTAAAAAAATATTCTGAAAGTAGTACTGTGATATCTCATAGAAATAAAACATAAGGAGTTTATGTGTTTTCAAGATTCCTTAATAATATAATGCTTGCTTTGATAATTTCATACCAACTTTTCCTTTAGTGTTGAAATGACATGGCGCATCATGGACTTTTCCTTAGTATAGCAGATTTTTGGAGATGAAATCCAAGTGGCATGTCAAGAGAATAAAAGAAAATAGAAAGTATATGGAATAAAACTTAGGGTTTATTTTATTTTATTATTTTATTTTATTTTATTTTATTTTATTTTCAGAAACAAACTATTACGGACAAAAAGGTTTTCAATAACCACCTCAATAAAATCTTCAAATTTTGGAGTTTCTTTTTTTTTTCCTAACCAATAAAATTATTTACAAATAAAACTTACACGAATCCTCCCTCTCTCTGCAATAATATGTTATGATCAAATGACTGAGCTGGTGTCAAAAACTTTTAAGTCATTGTTGATATTCTAACAGTAATCCTTTTTAAATCAAGATGCTCTGATTTTACAACATCTTTTAAATTATCTCAGAAAATATTTGTGGAGAATATCATTTATGTTAATGTGAAGTCTGCCAGTTATCCTGAAGTGTTACATTAAGAGTAGAAAATATACTGAGACATACAAAATATGATTAATTTCGCCATCCAAATACTTGAGTAGTGAGACTAATAACTTTATTTTCAGAAACAGTGTCTTATCTAACAATAGTGAAGGTTTAAAAGTAGTATACTATAACAATAATTTCAAAATCTTAATATAAATAGTTCCGTATTTCTGTTGTAAAATATAATTTACAGGTCTTGTATTTTTAACTGAGTTACATGTTTGTGCATTTCTCCTGCAGAAGATCTCTTCATGTATACGTCAGTTGATCTAAATATTTCTGCATCAGTATCACATTTGCCTCCCTAACCATCTTTGTATTTGCAGATTGAAAACAAATGCATTTTTCTTCAAACAGTGTATAAATATAGTTATATGCTGGATTGCCAATCTGTATTTGATTGAAAGACTTTATGGCATTGTTTTAGGAGAACAAGAACCCATTTGCCAGCATTGTCAGCTTTGCTTTAAGCCATCAGCACATACTCTGCATGCCTTGAGAAGTATTTTGTGATTGATGGAAATAGACAAGTTTTCTTACACAGACAAGTTGACAAGAGTGCAATATGTACACCTTGAGTTACGGGGATCATAAGTCACCTATATGAACAGATTAAACAAAGGTCACAGAACATGCTGTGTTTCAGCTGGCTTTTTAGCAATCCCATTGAAGGCCTAAAAAATATATCTCTAAATATATAGATATTTTTATTAACTTTGTGGAGCCCTGTTTTCACTGAGCTATCTGTATCCTGATGTATTTACAATATAATAAAATTAAGCAGAAAATCAATTATATGAACAACAACAAAAAAATAGAATTGGTAATTTAAATTGATCAGAACTACAATGAATATATTACAGTTTATTTAATAACTATGGCCTATTTTAGTAGCTGTATAAAAAGAAACAGACTTTCAGAATCAACCTGACTCTCCCCTTCATGATGTTCCCTTGGGTCCTGTTGTTGTTGGTAGAGAGAAGAGAGCAGCACCTTGCACCCCACTCTTGTGAGGAAGCTGTTGACCACCATGCAGCCTCTCCTCAGCCTCCTCTTCTCTAGGCTGAGTAAAACCAGAGACTTCAGCCACTCATACATCTTGCTTGCTTGTTCTCTCTGTGCACCCCTAGCCTCCTCTCTGGCAGGGTACTATGAGAAACTGAAAAGTCCTTGTCTCTGCATAAGCACTGCTCAGGCACAACTAAAACATCACTTTGTTATTAACATTATTTTCATCCTAAATCAGTACAATACAGTACAATACAGTACTAGCTACTGGTCTCTGAATTGAGGTGTTGGTCTCAAGCAGGTGAGTCAAATGGGGGAGACTGAAGTAGCATTGTCCCTCCTGTTGTAAGCGAAGAGGCCTTTGACATGGTATTCCACAACATCTTTTTTTCTAAATTGGAAAGATACAGATTTGATTGGTGAATTGTTCAATAGATGAAAAAATTGCTTGCAAGATTGTACCCGGAGAATTGTGATCAGTGGTACAGTATCCAGATGGAAATCAGTGGTGGATTGTGTCCCTCGAGAGTCAGCACTAGGCTTGATGCCCTTTAATATCTTCATCAGTGACATTGACAGTGGGATCAAGTGGACTCTCAGCAAGTTTGTAGATGACTTCAAGATATGTGGTACAGTTGATATGTCCAAGGAATGAGATGCCATTCTGAGAGACCTAGACAGGCTTGAGAAGTGGGCCCAGGAGAATCTCATGAGATTCAGTAAATCTAAGTGCAAGGTATTGCAACTGGATTATGGCAATCCCCACTATCAATACAAGCTAAGGGGTGAAAGGATTAAGCGGAGTTCTACTGAAAAGGACTTGGGGATCCACTGGTGGATGGCAAGCTGGACATGACCCACGAAAGTGCCCTCACAGCCCAGAAAACCAACGGTATCCTAAGTTGCATCAAAAAAAGTGTGGCTAGCAGGTTGAGGGAGGTGATCCCTCTACTCTGCACTGATGAGATGTCACCTGAAATACTGTGTCCAGATGTGGAGTCCTCAGTGTAGGAGAGACACACTTGTTGGAGCTCATCCGGAGGAGGATCTTAGGGATTAAACACCTCCCGTATGAGGACAGGTTGAGACAATTTAGGCTTTTCAGCCTTCAGGAGCCCCAGCAGAGATCAAATAGTGGCCTTTCAGTATCTAAAGGGGGACTGTAAGATGACAGACTCCTTGTTGTGATAAAACAATGAGAAATGGTTTCAAACTAAAGAAGGGGAGTTTCAGACTGGATTTAAGAGAAAAAGAATTGCAATACATGTAGTGAGGCTGTGGAGAAGGTTGCCCGGAGATGTGATGGATGCTCCATCCTTAGAGATATTCAAGGTCAATCTAGATGGAGCTCTGAGCAACCTGATCTAGCTGTAGATGTTCTTGTTCATTTCAGTAGAGTTGGACTAGATGACCTTTAAAGGTCCCTTCCAACTTAAATGATTCTGATTCTACTAGGAAGAAAATTAACTTTGTCCATCTGAGGCCAGGACATATAAAGAGAGTATTCTTTCTGCTTTTGATAATCATTTCTCAGTGGAATACTATTGCAATAGATAGTCATAATTCCTACAATTTTACGCTCTTTTAATCTTTACAATAGTCGCTTAACAAGATGGGTTTTGCTATTGTTGGAATTATGGATGTACTGAAATTGCTTATCTGAAGTCCATCTCTTCTGACACTACAAGTTCTCTGCTGTCAGTTAAACCAGGTAACAGAATGAGGAGAAATTGAAAGTATGTTTATAAATAGCTGGCCTTGAAATCTTGTGTATAGAAATCAAACTAACACTCAAAATGCAATCACGCAACACCACTCATGCTGTGCTGCTCTAGGCTAAAGGTATGCATCAAGGAAATATCAACTTTTTTGCTTGTTTCCTGCCAGCATGTTATCATTCTTGCTGGGAGTCCTGAAGGCCTCTGGGCATTTGATAATTTACAGCAGCAGTAATTCATACAGAAATTATGAACAGTGTCCTGCTACAGAGAGAGCAGCTTCTGTGTCCTGTTAATGAATCTGGATCATAAATACTACTACTGCTCATAGATGTAATTACTCAGGGAAATCCATTTTACTGCAACCTTGTGTTCCCCTTATAAATGTCATAAATGAGCTCAACTTGAAAACCTGACATTCAAGAGAAATATAAACACGACCTAAGACAGATGTGAGTGTTGACAAATGATGTCAAATGTCAATAGTTCAGATACAATTGACAGGTCTGCTTTTGTTAACATCAACAGTATTAGGAGAATGGTTTATTATATGTATGGTTTATTTTATATATATATATATATATAATGGTTTATTATATATAATGGTTATTATAACGGTCTATCACTTTTGTGCAAAGGTTTCCTGTTAAGAGCAATTCCCACCTTTCCCCTGCCAGCTATCCAGGTGGCACCACTCCCATAGACACCTCTTGAATAAAGTTTTATCCCCTCATACAAAAGATTAGATAAAGCATAAGTTTTCAGAAGCTATCGTTGTCTAAATATACACATACATATTCTGACAGATATTTCCTTACTCAGTTATATCTGCATTTAAGAACATATTGTTGTGAATTTTTAGCTTTCTAAACATGTATAGCTATGGACCATGTAAAATTTTTTCATTCCAAGATCTTACTCTCAATCCACTCAGACCTTTGTGCTGAGTGAGAAAGCAGTATGTGTATAAAGATGATCAGGGACAGTCCCCCGGATCCCTGTTCTCTCATGGGCCCAGAAATGCTACACCCTCAAGCTGGGTATTACATCTCCCACACATTATATATCATGCTACTGTGGTGCAGTTCAGTGCCCATGGATTGTCCACCAACTTTTATAGCATTTCATGCCCTATGATATGTGGGGCAAGACATCCTGTTTTCCCTGTAAGAACCTACAGTTGGCATGCAGTAGGTCTGCTTTGTTCCCCTCAGCTGCTGTGATCTCTGTTAGAAATGGCTTTCGCTGCAGCTCCAGCCAAAACTGAAGCACATGTAAACACAGAAATATCATTTGTCCCAAAGGTTCCTGCTAGTAAGATCAGACCCTTCAGGCAATAGACTAAACAAGTCAGTTTGTCTCACTTTTTTCTCAAGTATGCAAACCTTATACAGACCTCCTCATAGATCTTTCTTGAGATTTCGGAGTTTACAGGTATGGTTTTCTGTTCTTGCCCATCTAGAGACATCCTTTTATTAAACAGATTTTATGCAGATTTTTTGAAGAGTCATGTTTCTCAGACTTTTCAGACAGCAATCAAATACTGCCTAAGTAAAGAGAAACATGTATTTTCCCAGATCTGCTATTTATTTTTATATTTATATTTATAATTATTTAAATAATTATTTTAATATTTATATATTTAAATATTTAAATATATAAATATAAATATAATTTATATTTATTTTTATATTTTATATTTATAATTGCAGTACTGAATGGAATAGACACTATAAAAACAAAATAAAATTTCTATGTTGAAACTTTTATCCTTATTCTTTCAAGTGCGTTCAAACTGTTCAAAGAAAAGTATGTTTGTTCAAAAGACCTTTTTGAAATTAAACAGTAGAAAAGTAAAATTACATAAATACTTAACTAAAGTTGCTTTCTCTGTGGTGTTATCAAAAGTGTGCCCACTTGACTAATACTAAATGTAACTTGAACTGATAGTAAAAAAAAAAGTACACGGGTATATTTTATGGTTCAACTTGTCAAACAAAGTGTGAAATATCTCTCTTTTTTTTCTTTTTTTTTCTCTCTCTGTATAAAAAAAAAAAAAAAAAAAAAAAAAAAAAAAAAAAAAAGCAGTACAAGTATAGTACAGTATAATATACCGAAAATGTAAGAAATTGAAGCTTCTAATGCTACCATCAGAATCTCAAGGAATAGAAACATTTAAGATACTATATTTAGTTAGAATTTGTTTTTAAAAGGCATAAGCAGCAATCCAATCATTCTAACAGAAAGACTATCTTCACAGCTGAGTAAATGTAAACAAATTATTGTTCTAATTACATTCAATCATTTTTTTTTCTTTTTCAAATTGTTTTCATTGTCTGTTGTGTAAATAGACATTAAGATAACATACTTAAAACACTGAATGTATGTGTTAAGAAAGTCTTATGGAAAGTGTTAATTTATTAAATATTTAAAGAGCTTGCTTTACAGTTGTTAAAAATACGGATGTCCCTTTGTATAATCATAAGAACATTAAATAGTACTTTCTTTTATATTTAAAAAAAAAAAAAAAGAAAAAAAAAAAGAAGAAGAAAAAAAAAGAGAGAGAGAGAGAGATCTTTGTGGAATACGGGAGAGTTTCTCATTTGACTTAAATAAATACAACTCTTCTTCTAATGCCAGGGATACATCAATTTACAGATTTCAGTGAATGTGTGCTAATATATACCAGCTGAGAATCTAGCATTCAACAGACTGTAACTTTGCGTAAAGGCTTATTCATAATCCTGGATAATAGGAAGGGATGCTTGAAAGGATTATTTCAGTCATTTTGAAGATGTAATTAAGCCAAACATATAGACTTTTTAGAAGCCTTTCAGCAGACAACTGCTATTTAAAAATGAAAACTTTTATTGTTGTTTTCACAGTAAGAGATGTATTTACCAATAAATCTACCTCAAAAGGAATAATTTAGTTACATTTTCTAGGTAAGAAGTCCAGAACATATGTAGGATACAAGCCATTTCCAATTTGACATTATGTATATTTAGGACACTGTGAGAATCTTAAAGAAGTCTTAATCACCATCAATATTCAATTTCAGTAAGATCTAAACACCTATTAATGGAATAAAAAGTCAGCTTAGCCATAGTAGGAAAAATACATTTCTTCACAGTTAAGAAGCTATTTTGAGATTTATGTCAAGTATAAGTCCTATCTACATTACAGATTGCTTCTCAGTCTATACATCAGAAAAGCTTCTTGGGTGTTTTCAGATCACCTAAAATTTAATATGGAAACAATTTACTTGAGTAAAAGTCCTTAGTCCTTGAGCAATGAAATATGAAAGATGTGAATTTATGTTCTTGCTAACATTCAATTCAAAATATAGCATTTGAGGCTTGTAGTTCTCATTTACAATGGTAGTTTTCTGATGCTATTCTGGATCTGTCTGGGATATAATTGACTTTTACCACAGCAGCCCGTATAATGCTGTGCTTGTAGATACAACAGTATCATGTTGCACCAGTGTTTTAGTTACTGCTGAGAAATGATGGCTCAGCATCAAGGCTGTCTGCAAACTTCCACCAAAAGCCAGTGGGCTGAAGGTGGGTAAAATGTGAAGAGAGGACAGGGACATCCCCAGCAAAGCTGTTTGAAACCAACTAAAGGAATATTCTGTATGTCACACTCAGCAATAAAAACTGGGGAAAGAGAAGGAGAAGGAAAAGGAGAAGGAGAAGGGAGAAGGAGAAGGAGAAGGAGGAGGAGGAGGAGGAGGAGGAGGA
>QGNR01000043.1:600901-628865 GCA_003435085.1 Syrmaticus mikado
AGGAGAAGGAGAAGGAGAAGGAGAAGGAGAAGGAGAAGGAGAAGGAGAAGGAGAAGGAGAAGGAGAAGGAGAAGGAGAAGGAGAAGGAGAAGGAGAAGGAGAAGGAAGTGGGGGCTCTTGTCATAAAAGTATTTGTCTTTATAACCAACCTCTCTTCATATTGAAGTCCTGCTTCCCAAGATGTGGCTGAATGTTTCTTGCTGAAGGGAAGTAGAGAATAATTATTTTCTCCTTTTTCTTACATACATTATTTTTTTTCTTTATACTGCTCCTCATCTCAACCCATGAGTTTTCTTCTTTCATCATATTTTCTATTCCTGTCATTCTGAAGAGAAGGAGTGAGAAAATGGTGTGGTGGAGTTGAGCTACCCATTAATTGCCAAACCACCACAAATGCTTAGAAAATTAAAGATGAGCTACTTAATTATTTTACCTAAAATCACAATTTCATATCTGAGAATCCAAAATGGAACAATAAATAAAAATTTCCCTTATTTTTTGTCCAGAGAGATATTGATAAATTTACCATAATCTAAGTTTAATGACTTAAATTTATAATGCTCTAATGTATATTAACTAGTTCTTGAAATATCATCATCTATTTTATTTGTCCAATACCCAATTTACTGCCAAAAATCATAACTGTTATTCTATATCTAGATGAATGAGTATGAAAGTTCTCTTTCTGTGATATGCAATCTGCAGCATAATTAGACAATGAGAGTGGAAGTGACCTTTGCAGTTTGCCTTATATCATCTCCTTCAAAGGTACATTGGGTTGGAGAGTCTAACGCCTGTTTCAGGAAACCCTTTCAGTATTTGACTACTCATATGTAGTTAAAGTTTCCTTGCAGTAAACTAGATATAATATTTATTACCTTTATTAAATAATAATAATAATAATAATAATAATAATAATAAACGTTGTTACGCTAGCCTCAAACCGAGACTGAAGAGAAACCAGAGGTTAATCCATCAACTTCTATTTGTATTCTAAGTGGGTTTAGAAGAGAAGAGATGTGATGAGTTTCAGTTGACAGGATTAGAGAGACACATACGTAACCGAAGAAGTGTCAGAAGTTACGGGAGACGACTTGATTGGTTGATTGTTAAAACGTGAACCTGGATTTTAATACCGGTTATGAGGTCTACTCTAAAGTACTTAAGGTCAACATTCATTAATGAAAAGAGTCGGAAAACCAATATTAGAATATTTATATCATGTCAGGTACTCATCAGTAGTAGTAGTGTCAGTCCGTGTTAACAGAGTCTGCAACAGGTACTCCTGGGGATCCAGAAACCACTTTTTTTGTTTTTATTTTTGTTTTTGTTTTTGTTTTTGTTTTTCCTGAAAATTTTATCTCTATCAAGTTTGGAGCTTTCAAACTATTGTTTTTTGTTGTAGTTGTTTTTTGTTTTTGTTGTTGTTCTGTTAGGTTTTGTTTCTTTGTACTTCACTGAAAACCATTAGATATCAGTTGTGCTATTTCTCCAGCCTTTGATGTTCCCTTTCATGATACTCCTGTCCTCCAGCTATCACCTGTAAACTAGCAAAGTGCGTATGCATTCCATTTCATCACCCTTGCCAGTAATGACAATATTGGTCTCAGTATCAGCTACTGAGACATACTGTTCTTTAATTGTTGCAAATTGTAGTTTGAATTGCCAACATTTGTTTCTAATGATTCAACTAGTGTTCAACAATTGTTTTCACAGAATCACAGATTGGATTGGCTTGGCTTGAAATATAAATTAAATATCATCTAATTTCAATCATGGACAGAGACACTTCTCACTATAGCACATTGTCCAAAGCCCTATTCAATCTGGCCTTGAACACTTCCAGTGATGGGAAAACCACAGCTTCTTAGGGCAACCAGTTCCAGTGCCTCATCATTCTCATAGTAAAAAATTCCTTCCTTATGATGTATATATGTCTACACTGTTTTAGTTTAAAACCATTATCCTTTCTCCTATCACTACATCCCCTGAAAAAGAGTATCTCTCCAGGCTTCCTGTAGTCCCTCTTTAGGTCCTGGAAAGGTGTTAAAAGGCCTCCCAAGGGCCTTCTTCTCTCTTGGCTGAATGACTCCAATTCTGTCATCCTGTCTTCATAGGATAGGTGCTTCAGCACTCTAATAATCCTTGTGGTTCTTATCTGTACTAACTCGTACAGGTCCATACTTTCTTTCTGTTGAGGGCCTCAGAGCTCTACTGTAATCCAGACGGGACCTCATGAGGCTGGATCAGAGGTGGAGAATAACCTCTCTCAACCTGCCGACCATGCTTCTTTTAATGCAGCCTAGGACTGACTTTCATAAAGTGAGTCATGTAACCATAGATATAAACCGTAGAGGTCAACTGTGTTGGCCAGACATGATGTTAAACTAGTGCTGGGTATTCACAATCATCATTATTTTCTTACACATGCCCAGATACGACTTCCAGAAGGATATAGAATAATAGAATCAAAGAATCACAGAATGGCTTAGGTTGGAGGGGACCGAAGACCTTCTAGTGCCAAACACTAGATCAGAATGCCCAGGATCCCATCTAACCTGGTCTTGAATGCCTCCATAGAATCATAGAATCACAGAATCTCAGAATCACGGAATCATAGAATCATAGAATGGCCTGGGTTGAAAAGGGCCACGATGATCATCTAGTTTCAATCCCCTTGCCCTGGGCAGGGTCACCAACCACTAGACCAGGCTGTCCAGAGCCACATCCAGCCTGGCCTTGAATGCCTCCAGAGATGGGGCATCCACAACCTTCTTGGGCAACCTGTTCCAGTGCATCACCACCCTCTGAGTGAAAAACTTCCTTCTAATATTTTACCTAAACTTCCCATTTCAGTCCTTATCCTGTCACTGTCCATCATCATAAACATCCATTCTCCCTCCTTCTCACCAAAAATGTGATCTCTGGACTGATCTTCACTGCATCAACAGACAAGGGAAGAGCCACTGATATAATCTACCTGGACTTCTGTAAAGCCTTTGACGCTGTACTCCACAACATCCTTCTCTGCAAATTGGAAAGATAAGATTTGATGGGTGGACAGTTCAATGGATGAAGGATCAGCCTCAATGGCTGCAGGATCAAGTCCAGAGAGTGGTGGTCAATGACTCAGTGCCTGGATAGATATTGGTGACAAGTGGTGTCCCCCAGTGGCCAGGTGCTGGGGCTGATACTCTTTAATATCTTCATTAATGACACTGACAGCGGGGTCGAATGCACCCTCAGTAAATTTGCTAGTGAAACCAAGCTACAGGACACAGTCAATATACCAGAGAGATGGAATGCCATCCAGAGGGACTTAGACAGGCTTCTGAAGTGTGCTCAGGTGAACCTTATGAGGGTCAGCAAATCCAAATGCAAGATCTTTCACCTTTCGAGACAACCCCCATTACCAATACCACCTGGGGATTGAGTGCAGCCCTGCCAAAAAAGACCTGATGGTACCAGTGGATGTGAAGCTGGATGTGGGCCTGCAATTTGCCCTCACAGCCCAGAAAATCAGCCGTATCCTGAGCTGCATCAAAAATGTGTGGTCAGCAGGTTAAGGGAGGAGATCCTGCCCCTCTACTCTGCACTACTGAGGTCTCACCAGAAGTACTGCATCCAGATGTGGAGTCCTCAGTACAGGAGAGACATTAGCCTGTTGAAGTGTGTCCAGAGGAGGGCCACAAAAATGATTCAAAAGGATAGCACCCTTTCAGTATCTAAGTGGGAGCTACAGGAAAAAAAGGGGACAAACTCTTTAGCAGGGTCTGTAGTGACAGAACAATAGGGAATGGTTTCAAGCTCAAAGAGAGTAGATTTAGGTTAGATTTAAAGAAAAAGTCTGATAGAGTGAGGGTGGTGAGGCACTGAAAAGTTTGCCCAGTGATGTTTTGGATGCCCCATCCCTGGAGACTGTCAAGGCGAGGCTGCATAAGGCTCTGAACAATCTGATCTATCTGTGCATGTCCCCGTTCATTGCATGGGAGTTGTACTAAATGACCTTTATATGTCCCTTCCAACTTTAAGGATTCTAGGATTCTATTATAATGTGTCCACCATAATCTCCCTTCCACCACTGACCTAATCTCTAATACTGACTGACAAATTTCCAACAAGCATTTGTCTCACTCCAGTTTATAGGAAGGAGAGAAGGTTCTTTTTAATATATGTATACCCAGCGTGAGATTAAGAAACAACGGTTCAAATGTTGGTCCAACCAGTTTATTACAAATATTAATCAGGGAGATGGGTAAGAGGAGAAGAATGATAGAAAAGATAGGGAATAAAAGCAAGGAGTCTTTATAGGAAGCAAAAGGGAGATAGTCACCACCATGGATCCAGTGTGGTTTTGTAGTTCGGTCACTGATCTTCAGTAGTGGTAGGTCATTGAGCATTGTTGTTCCACTGATGATGATGACTTTTCAATGATAGTACCAATTTATTTATAAGTCCAAAGTGGTTGAGTCAGCTCTCCTTGGAGTGGCAGCTTCTGGCTCTGGGATCTCAGCAGAAACTCCTTTGTTCCCATCTTCTGGACCTTGCCAGCAGAAAAGAGGGAGCAGGGATGCCCAACTGCATCCTGTTTTTCACAGGACACGATGATATCATTCCCCAGTTTTTCCATACCAAGCTGGAGCTACTTAGTAACAGGCCAGATCTTCTGCCAGTAAACACTCCTGAGCACTCTCTTCTGGAGGCAAGCAGCTCTGAAGGAAGGTGCTTTCAAATGTCCACAAAGTGATGTCGATTGTCACATGGTAGCACTCATCACTTGCCTTCTCAATAAATCAGTCAGAGTCCTATCACAAGAAATACCTCAGGAAGCAAGCTTTGAGCCAGAAAACAAAGAAGGGTTCTCACAGCACTGTATCTATCTTTTAGGTAGGAACAGAACACATCTTTACACTCAAGCTACTCCTTCACTTACAATACTTACCTTGGTCTGTTCTTTCTGTTCTTCTGTTCAAAGATACCATATCCCTCCATCCAGCACTTTAGTCATGCAAGCTATTGCACCATGTGTCTTCAGAGATAATCATCTTGTGGTACTGTGACTGGGCATAGGCTTTCAACTTCTTCTTTTTCTCAAGCTTCATATGTTCATGCAGATGAGATAGAACTGCAGTTGTACTATTTTTTCACGAGAAGTGAGAGACAGTATCCATCTTTTTTTCTTTTTTCTTTTATTTTTCCTGTCTTTGACTTCTGTTTTCTAATAAATCTAACTTAAAATAATCTTCAGTAAGTGCTGACCCTGCTGTCAAATGTATCCTTGTCCTACTTCATCACAGGGATTTGGTGTTTTGGCTGCAGTACTTGTTCTTCAGAGAAGTCTCCAGGATCATTAAAATCCTTACCTGTGACAAAAGTCCAGAAGTCATACAGCCAAGAAGTGACCTGTGGGATGAGTTTTATCCTACTCAATTCCTTCTTATTTACCATGAGGATGGAATGCTATGATACATAACTGTCATTCCCTCCAGCTTGGCCCTTAGATCCCTGTAGTAACGCTATTATAGTTGCAATAAAAGAACTAGCAATAGTACTGCTTTACATTCACACAACAGCTCTTGGCGTTCCAGAATTGGCTTGAATATCATCAGAGAAAAAATTTTTATTTTCCAGTATCATATGAATAATAGTAGTTCATTGTAAAGTTCAGAAAGCAAAACATTCAAACAGATTACAACTCTCAAAGTGTGTAAATTATTTTTTCCCATGCTCCTTGTGATTAAGAGAAACTGAATTTGATGGACTTCAAGTCACTTTCCTATGAAAAGAAAAGAAACAATTGTACTACATTCTCTCTTTATTGCCCTCAATTGTCATTTCAACAGAAGGGATCAGAGGGCAGTTATCTAAGTGAGAAGGTGAGTAAAAGTTTGCTATTTGGTGGACATATCTTTCTCTTCCAATACTGTCTTCGTTATGCAGATATAGTGTATATAAAGAATTAGTAGGGCTAGATTGTGTTGGAGTTAGGATTTGAAGACTTGGGTCTTCTTTGATCCCTTCCTTGCAGATGACTCATTTTGTTTTGTTTGTTTGCTTGTTTGTTTTCCCAAATTGTATAGAACAGGTATTGTGTACATAATTGTATAGATATAAGTTGATATTAATTTATTTATGAATTACAATTTTTTTCTTTTTTTTCTTTTTTAATGCTAGATTTTATTTATTCATTTATTTATTTACTTATCTATCTATCTATCTATCTATTTATTTATTTATTTATTTATTTTGGGTGGTGAGAACAGAAAGGAAGAAATAATTTGGAGCTATGGAGAAGGAAAAAGTAACAGCTCATCTCCCATTCATTAGCTCAGTGGTTTGAGAACTCAGCAGATTATAGAAAATCTCTGCAGAAAAGGATTTGAATCAGTGTCTCTTGTGAAGATTCTAAATAAACTACAACAGTACAAAGATTAGTACAGTACATTACAACAGTACAAAGACTTCTTTCTTCCTCTTGCAGCTGATCCAATTTTATTTCAGAGATCCTTTAGTACTCCATTCAAAGAGTTTTGGGTTTTGGTCTGTGGTCAGAATGTTCATACAGGCACTAAAAGGGAAATGGCTGCATTGAAGCCCTGTCTAAAGCCATTTTTTCTTATTATTTGTATGTAGGGAAAGCGCTACAACACTATTTATGCCAAACTAAGTATGTATGTGAGGTCCATGGTTTGCTGTTTAATTGTGCACTTAAGTAACAAGTCTGTCATGTACATCATTATTTCAACAGTAAATATTTTTAGCTACTCTCATCCTGAAATAAGTAAAAAGCAAATGAACAAACAAACAAAATCTGTGTTTAAAACAAAACAAGACAAAACAAAAAATAAAAATAAAAACAAAAACAATTAACTTTGGTCTTTAATTTCATACCAAACTATTTAAACTGTTTGAATTCAGTGTGGCAATTTGTCATTCCTTCAAGGGCATTTGTAAAAGAAACTATGCTCACCATTTCCATTTTAGCATCTACATGTTCTCTGAAGTATATTTGCTGAGTCTACATGCTTGTCTTAGCCAAGGAATACTTGAATCTTAGCTGATGACTAAGACCTTTACCTTTTGCTAATCTAGTACAAATATAGTGCAGATTCAGAAGACAAGGACTTTCAGCTGTTTCAATCAAGGTATGTGTTATGACAAAATTATAACAATTGAGATAGCTATAACTAAAACAGATTGAAGGAAGACAGTCCTAAAGAAAACAGTCATTAGCCATTACTTTTCATCTTATGGAAATGTCAGTTCATCTTACACCATCTAACATTATTTGTAGGTTGTTTTTATATTGTTTCATTTTAAATATAAAAATAGTACAATAAAAATACTTCCAAATGTATATATATGCATGCATACAAACACACGTATAATGAAAGTACACCCCATTTTCACCAAATCTCCTAATGCTAGAAAGGTGAAAAGATAATTAACAGACTTTAAAAACATCTCTCATAAATAAAAACATCTTATTTTTTGGTGTGAAAATTCCATTGCTAGATAACATCTTTTATCAGCCAAATACCTTTTATGTTCCATTAATTTTGATATCATAAACGTAACAAGTCACAAGTCTTTATATTGATTTCTGAACAAGGAAAGTACCACATAGAAATAGTCATTGCACATGAAATACATATTCTGAGATATCAGAAAATGGAAATCTGAAACTCAGTGCATGTTTGTTTGTTTGTTTTCTTAAGTAAATTTATTGAACAGTAAACAATATGTATATGAACAGTATATACCTGCTTTGGGTTTGTCTCACTTTAACAGTGTAAAAAGTATAAGTTAGTAGTCATGTTAGTGATAGTCTTATTCAGTGATAGGACTAGAAGGAATGGCTTCAAGTAGGACCAGAAGGTTCAGGTTGGGTATTAGGAAAAAATTATTCTCTGAAAGATTGGTCAAGTGCTGGAATGGCTTGCACAGAGAGGTGGTTGAGTCACTGCTCCTGCAAGAAATGTTTAGATATTGTACCAAGGGACACGGTTTAATGCGAAAATATTGATGGTAGGTGGACAGTTAGACTAAATGATCTTGGAGGCTTTTTTCCAGCCTTGGTGATTCTATGATTCCATGTTGGTCCCTTTTTTGGAAAAAAATATTTTCATTCTATGGTAATAGAAGGAACTTTGATGAATGGATTATACTAGATATTTAACTTGCATATGGCTGAAAAGTGAGAAAACAAACTCTTCTGAGTAATGTGTAGTCCTTTTATAATTCAACATGCTGAAAATTTCACAGAAATCACAGAGTTAAGGAACAGTAGATGTTAGGAGGGACCTCTGGAGATGATCAAGTACAACCCCCCTGCTAAAGTAGATTCTCTACAGCAGTTTGCACAGGAAAGTGTCCAGGCAGGTCTTGAATATTTCCAGAGAAAAAAAAGCTATATAAACTCTCTGGGCAGTCTGTTCCAGTACTCTGTAATTCTCACAGTAAATAAGTTTTTACTCATACCCCTATGAAACTTCTTCTGTTCTAGTTTTTTACCACTTTCTCTTGTCCTATTACTGCACACAGCTGAAGAGAATCTGGCCCCCAAATGTCTAGGTTTTGAGAGCAAAATATTTAGGATCAATTGTATAATTTCAGAAATATTAAGGGTAGATGTATGCAGTTTATGTCATTAACAGGATATGTCTCTACATGACTTAAAAGTAAAGATATGTGGGGAATAAATCATAAAAGCCTCATAGATTAAAAGCTGCTAACTGCACTTACTAGGTACCCACTGTAAAATACGAATTATGATGGCTAGCTCATATACTTTAATCTTCCTCTAGAGAAAGAAGCAGATGGAAAGCTATAGGCAAGACAAATTCTATTCTGAGTGCTTATATTAGAATTAGTATGAGAATATTTAGAAGCATAGTAAACCAGCAATGCAGCATACCAGGTCAAGTAACTCAGAGTCTTGATCATACTCATCGTAAGCAAGTAATCTTAGGGTTCAATTCAGTTTGTTTTACATGTAAAAAACGTAGATATCTTAATCTTTTTATACATGCTAGACTTCCTTTTCTGTCAAAGGCAAGAAACAGTCACTACCAGAGAATGATTAATTTATGTTAGCTTCTCACAAAACAAGATCAATCACATTAGAGAAGTGTTAATTTCTTTGTATTATAAATAAGGTAAATCCAAGGTGACCTGCTCAGTCTTAGCCATCTGACATGCAAACACAAGGCTAGAGCAGTTTAATCCTACTCATAACCATGAGATATAAGTGTAAATAAATGTCTAATATTAACAATACAAAACTTGTCCATATAATTATAAATATGTATTTAATTGATACTCTGAGCTAAATAACAGAGTAAGGACATTCAGATAGCAGGCAAAGGTCTTCGTTTCATTTCTGATACTTCTTACCTCTGATCTAGTGTCTCTATCATAATATACATCTCCTCGCTCCATTTTTACAGTGAATGAGCACTGTCTCGAATTCTGCTGGCGGAATAGCCTTAGTTGACTGACAGGTCCCCACTAAGTTCCTCCTCCTTAGGATGACAGGGAAAGCAAGTGTGATAGAAAAGACTTGTTGGCTGAGATAAAGACAGGGAGATCACTCACCAATTACTATTTCAAAACAGATTTGATTTGGGGAAGAGTGCTTTAATTTATTATCAATTAAAAATAGAGCAGGATAGTGACAGAAAAAAAAAAAAAAACACCAAAAAACACAACACAAATACACTACCTTTTCTTCCCCCTACCCTCTCCTTCTAAACTTCAGTCCTGCTTCTTCAACCTTCTTTCACAGCTGAGTAGTACAAACATATGAGGAACAAGTGTTGCGATCAGTTATTACATTTTGTTTTGGATTCTCCTTCCTTCTCAAATTCTTTCCTCACTTCAGCAGGAGTAACTTCGCATGGGATGTAGTCATTCATGAGATGCTCCAGTGTGGTACTTTCATACAAACTTCAGTTCTTCAAGGACTTCTCTACCATGTGTCCTTTCCATAGAGTGGAGTCCACTGAAGCCAGACTTCTGTAGCATTAATCCTCCACAAGCCACAGCTCCTTCCAAACCAATTGCAGACTACACAGATTTATAAAATGTCTCTCCTTCCAAACCAACTGCAGAATACACAGATTTATAAAATGTCTGTCTCTGATTGTCAGAGCAAGAGGGGAGATTCTTTGATATACTCGAAGTGAGATTGAGACACAAGAAGGGTCAAATGTCATCTGATCAATTTAAAGGCAAGGAAAAGCTGGTGGTTATTATGAATTAGGGCTATGGAGAAGAGAAGGTGGGTGATAGAAAAGATAAAAAAAGAGCATGAATTATGTGAAGAGGGAATAGTCACCACCAAGGTGAGTATTTTTTCAGGAAAATCTTCTTTACAGTAAGGGTTGTTAAGCACTGAAATAGGCTCCCCAGGGAGGTGGTTGTGTCATCACTGAATGTGTTTAAAAGCTGTTTGGATATGGTGCTCAGGGAGATGATTTAGTGGAGGGTTGTTAGAGTTAGAGTAGTTTGGTTAGGTTGTGGTTAGACTTGATTTTTAATGTCTTTTTCAACCTGAGAAATTCTATGATTCTATGATTCTAAGGTTCCAGCAGTACCCATTGTTCTCTCTTCTGTCAGTCCAAGGCCAATACAGGAGTAAGGATGCAGGAGGAGATGGCAGCAGAATCACCAGCAGTAGGTAACCAACAGAGAGTCCAGAAGAAACAGGCAGGTCTCAGGTAGAAGGCCCAGGAGAAACAGGCAGCAGGTATCATGGTACAAGATGTCCAATATAAGGCACAAATATCTTTTGGCAGCACAGGGTCATACCGGCATGACTGGCATCCTCTGTCTTGACAACAGAAATCTGTGTTCCCATGTCTACCAAAAAATGTCTCTGGAACTAATTTAGGTTCAACAACGCATGTGATTAACAAATAATTTAGCTCAGTTGTGAGCCTCCTAATACGTATTCACCCTTTTCTCCCTTCATCACCCCCACCTCAATTAAGAGTGGCAAAGGAATTAGGAACCAGTTCCTTCCTGGTGCCTGCTCATGTGCGGGCCATCTTCCTTCAGGGCATATCCACCTGTTCCAGTATGATACTCTCTGGGTTCTAGGGGGACAACTATACCACCATGGTTCTCTCCATAGGCTGTAGGGCAATCTCTGCTGATATGGTGCCTAGAGCATCTCCTTCCCCTCATTCTTCGTTGGCTTTTGAACTGCAGAATTGTTTCTCTAACATTTTTCCACTCCCTTCTCTTGCCAATCCTGTAGTGTTGTTTTTCTGTAGTGTTTTTTTTTTTTTTTTTTTTTTACTCTTAATTGGGTTATTGAAGTGGTGTCACCAGTCTGGGTGCTGGGCTCAGCATTGGCCAAAAGTGGGTCAATTGGAGCTTGCTGGAAATGGTTATATTAAGCATCTGCAGTCCCTGACTACTTCCCACAGAGACCTCCTGCAGTCCTCATGCTACCAAAACCTTTCCATGTAAACCCAATATGTTTCTACAGCTAATGAGTGTCCTTGAATGGTGAATATCCATTATGTAAATAATAATAATAATAAAATAATAATAAAATAAAATAATAATAATAATAATAATAATAATAATAATAATAATAAAACTTATCAGCACTCTTCTTTCCTTTCTTTTCTTGCTTTCTACATTCTTTCCTCTTTCTATCCATTTCTTTCCCTCTTCAAATCCTCTTTATTCAAATTTTTCTTTTGTAACGCTACCAAGAATGTCTTTTAGATAGTATTTGTTGTCACTGTTCTTGACTGTTATCATGATAACTGTAAATGGACAAACACAAAAATAGTGAAAATTTACAAGAGTAAGTTTTCAGGGGTTTGCTAGAGTTTCTGAACAAAATCTAAGTATTACAAATATCTAAAGGAAGTGCTGTATTTTAAGTCTATTTTTACAGTGAAATCAGCAGTTTTTGAATGGAATCACAGAATGACAGAATAACTTGAGTTGAAAGAAACCCACAAGGATTATCTATTTCAACTCCTGGCTTCACACAGGGTCACTCAAAAACCAGGTAATTTTTCTGAGAGCATTACCCAGATGCTTTTTGAGCTCTGGCATGCTTGATGCCATTACCACTGGGGGAGGTTCCACAGCCTGAGCTGGGGGGCTTGTTCCACCTCTTGGTGAAAAAACTTTTCGTGTAATTCAACCTGAACCTCCCCTGTTGCAGCTTCATTACTTTGGGTCCTGTTGCTGATCACCAGAGAGAGGAGATAAGTTCCTGCCCTTCCATTCCTTCTCACGAGGAAGCCGTAGGAATGCAACAAAGAAAGAAAAAGATGGCATCTGTACAAGCATGTGAGTTGGAAGTGACCTTAAAAGATCACATAGTCTAACTCCTCTGTGATGAACAGGACATCAACAGCTAGATCAGGTTGCTCAGAATCTGGTCCAGTCTGATTTCCAATTTCTCCAAGGGTGGAGCTGGGGAACCTGTTCCAGTGTTTGATTACCTTCATTGTAAAAAACTCAGGGCTCAGATACTCACCACAGTTGGAGACCTTGGTGGCTGCATATTTGCCTGGGAATTCTGTGTTCCTGATCTGTCCAGACACTCTGGCTAGCTGTTGGGTATATACCATGACTAGGCTCTCCATTCTCAGAGGGTGATAATCCTATACTTAGAGGCTAATGACCCTCTACTTAGACAGATATAATCTACTGAATTCACCTCTATGACACACAAGGTGCTCAACCTCCCTGTGCAGACTCCTGCCGTTCCATGCCCTGCTTGCCCAACCGATTTCCCAAGATCCCAGTTGCCCATGCTTCATAGGCAGTCTTGTATGCATTGGGGTCTGGCTGCAGTTGCTCCTGCCTTTGCTCATGCTGTGTCAGTTGCTTCTGTGGTTCCCACCCATGTGGGAGGTTGAGGCTTCCCTCTCTCCCTGTGCTTCTGACTTAGTGGCTTTACTGCAGTTCTGCCTCACTGGGAAATGTCCCCCATTGCTAGCATCCACACTGCAGCCATTCCTCTTAGAGTCTTCACACTTATATGACAAATTAAATTGAGAAGTTGTATCCTTGATGTTTCATGTTTATTTCCTGTACATTTCTTTGTGAGAGTGTGTGAAAATTTCAGACTTTTTTTTTTTTTTTTTTGTGACTGCAGATCTAAGAAATAATAGAGAACCCCACTAGTTCTTATCATATCATAATCTTTTTTTTTTTTTTTTTTTCTTTTCCCCCCCAGAAATGGACATAACAGTTGACATTTGTACATTAGAAAGTGATGTAGTATATGTTGATATTTTAGGAAGATATTTCACAAACTATTCTGAATAGACAATTACAAAAAGTGTTCTCCTTCCTGGACAACAATGATGTTCCCCGGTGATTGGTATTGGGTCCTGTCTTATTCAATATCTTTATTGTTAACCTGGACAAGGGCATCAAGTGTGCTCTCAGTAAATTTGCAGATGACACCAAGTTGAGAGGAAGCACTGATCTCCCTGGGAGTAGGAGATCTCCCAGAGAGATCCAGATGGACTGGATAGCTGGGCTGAAGCCAATGGAATGAACTTCAATGAGACCAAGTGCTGAGCACTGCTCTTTGGCCACAACACCAGGCAACGCTGCAGTCTTGCTGGAAGACTGTGTGGAAGAAATGGACGTGGGGTCGTTGGTCCACACTTGGTGGAACATGAAGCAGTGATGTGCCCACATGACCAAGAAGGCCAATGGCATCCTGGCTTCTATCAGAAGTAGCGTTGCCAGCAGGAGCAGGGAGGTGATTGTCCATCTATACTCAGCACACTGTGTACAGTTTTGGGCCCCTAGCTACAAGGAAGCATTGAGGCCCTGGAGCACGTTCAGAGAACAGTGGAGTTAGTGAGGGATCTGGAACACAAGTCTTATGAGGAACAGCTGAGGGAACTGAAATTGTTTAGTCTGGAGAAGAGAAGGCTCATGAGAGACCTAATCATTCTCTACAACTACCTGAAAACAGGTTGTGGTGAGGTCAGCCTCTTCTCCTGTATAACTAAATATAAGACCAGAGGCAACGGTCTCAATTTGTGCCAGGGGAGTTTCAGGTTGAACATTAGAAAAAATTTCTTCTCTGAAAGAGGGGTTTGGTGCTGGAATGGGCTACCCAAGGAAGTAGTGGAGTCACCATCCCTGGAGGTATTCAAGAAATGTTTAGATACTGTACTGCGGACTATGGTTTAGTGGGAAATGTTGGTCATAGGTGGACAGTTGGACTGGATGATCTTGTAGGTCTTTTCCAACCTTGGTGATTCTATGATTCTATGATATTGTGAAGTTCCTGAAATAAAAATTCCAAGTCCTGTCTGTAAGGAGGAATAACACCATGCATCAGGACTGAGGGCTTACTGGATAGAAAGCAGTTTGGTATAGAATCCTAATGGATAACAGAGATACCTTTTTGACAACAATTTGAACACAAGGCAGGAGCAAAAAGATGATTAAAAGAATCCTAAACTGCATTAGAAATCAGAAACTATTAGAGCAGCATGTCTACAAAGATGATTCTTCTCCTCCACTCAGCACTGTTGAAGTCATATCTGTGCATCTGCAGTATTTTGTCCAGATCCAGACTCACTGACAAAATAAAGGTCTTGACTTACTGTAAAAGGTTTGATAAAAGGCCACAAAGATGATTAAGAGACTAGAATTTGACATATCAAGACAAGGTGAGAAAGCTGGAGTGATTTATCCTGGAGAAAACTAATTATTCAGGGAGAATTAAGGGGGATGCTATCAATTCTTCTAGAAAACCAAAACAAAACAAAACAAACAAACAAAAGTAAACAAAAGGAGAAAAAAAATCATGAAATTAAAGAATCATAGAATTTCTCAGGTTGGAAAAGACCTTAAAGATAATCAAATTTAACCACAACCTAACCAAACTACCCTAACTCTAACAGCCCTCCATTAAATCATGTCCCTGAGTACCACATCCAAATGGCTGTTAAGACATTCAGGGATGGTGACACAACCACCCCCCTGGGGAACCTATAAATAAGTTTTTCCTAATATCCAACCTAAACCTCCCCTGACACAAATTGAGGCCATTTCCCCTCGTCCTGTCACCTGTCACCAGTGAGAAGAGACCAACCTCATTCTCACTGAAAGAACCTTTCAGATATTGGAAGAGAGCAATAAGGTCTCCCGTCAGCTTCCTTTTCCCCAGGCTAAACAGCCCCAGTTCCTTCAGTCACTCCTCAAAGAATATATTCTCCAAGCCTTGTTGCTCTTCTTTGGACCTGCTCCAGCATCTCAATTTCCTTCGTGTATTGACGTGCCCAAAATGGAGTACTCAAGGTGAGGCCTCTCCAGTGCTGAGTACAGGGGCAGGATTATTTCCCTAGTCCTGCTCACCACACCATTCCTGATCCAAGCCAGGATGCCATTGGCCTTCTTGGCCACCTGGACACACTGCTGGCTCATATTCAGCCGACTGGCCATCAGTACACCAAGGTCCCTTTCCATCAGGCAGCTTTCCCCATCAGCCACTCCTCCCCAAGCCTGTAGAGTTGCCTGGGGTTGTTGTGACCAAAATGCCGGACTCGACACTTGGCCCTATTGGAACTCATACAATTTACCTCAGTCCATTAATCCAGTCTATCCAGGTCCCTCTGTAGTCCCTTTCTCCCCTCAGACAGATCAACACTCCCTCCCAACTTGGTGTCATCTGAAAATTTACTGAGGGTGCACTCAATCCCCTCATCAAGATTGCTGATAAAGACGTTAAGTAGAAGCGGAGCCAGTACTGAGCCCTGGGGGACGCCATTCGTGACCAGCCGACAACTGGATTTAATTCCATTGACCACAGCTCTTTGGGCCCGACCATCCAGCCAGTGTTCCACCCAATGGAGAGTACGCCCATCTAAACCATGGGCAGCCAGCTTCTCCGTGTGAATGTTGTGGAGGACAGTGTCAAAGGCTCTACTGAGGTCCAGGTAGACCACATCGCCAGCCTTACCTTCACCCCCTAAGAAGGTCACCTTGTCATAGAATGAAATCAGGTTTGTCAAACAGGATCTACCGTTCATAGGATCTACCATTCATAGGATCTACCATTTGTATAAAAATAAGAATATAAGAATAATATAAGAATATATAAGAATATTGTAAGAGATTATTATTTCGCATCATCATTGTCTCAAAGCTTGCTGAGGGCACAGAAGAACAAGTTCAGGCAAGTCCTGGTCAGGGGTTAAGAGATCCTTTGTCTGGAGAAGTTTGATGGACAAGTCCTGGGCAAGGATTGTGAAATCTTTTGTCCGAGGGCCACAGATGGACGAGGCCGGGGGCAACGGGAGAGAGATAAGCTGCAGCTTAGTAGCTGTGAAGTGGTCTTTTGTGTGGGCTNTATCGCCCTCCTTCCCTTCCCCGTCTCCCTAATTAGATTTATAATAAACTGGTTGGACTAACATATGAACCGTTGTTTCTTAATCTCACACCGGGTATACAGATATTAAAGAACCTCATCTCCCTCCTATAAATTGGAGCGAGACAAATATAAGAATACAGATAGTGACTCTTCACTGTAGTATCCCATGACGGTATAGGAGCAATGAGCACATCTTGAAATACAGACAATTCCATCTAAACATAGGAGAACACTTTTTACGCTATAGGGACATATTGCCAAGAAAGGCTGTAAATTCTCCACCCTATGAGATATTCAAAATTTGACTGGAAATGTCCCTGAGGAATCTGCACAATCTGACTATTTTTCCTGCTCCTATCCTAGATGTTGAACTACACACAAGTCACCAGGTCCATTCTAGCCTGAACATGAAAATATATTTCAATAAATCTGGATTTTCACTGTTTGTAAAGAAAAATAGGTATTTTCTAAAACACTTTCCAAACTATCTGAGAGAAATTTTATCAAACATTTGTCATCCTTTGGACTGGCTGCTGTATTAATTACCATGCTTATTACTTAAAACAGTAAAATAAGAGCATCAATAAAAGAGAAGATCTATTTGGTGTCTAAATTTTACTAAGGTGTTTTTTTTTCCTTTCTTCGAGGTAGTAAGTGTTTTCTTACAGACAAACAACAATGGCCCTACAACTACTAATGGAATGCAGTTTTTTGAAAGCATTTGGAATCATTTTTCATTTTATGTTCATTACAGGAAACAAATATTTTTTATTTGGTCTCAAAAAAAGACAGTCATAATTTTTGAAGATTTCTAGTGAAATTTGGTCGGATAAACTCTTGTAGACATTATTTTATTTTTCAGTAGTCAGTCAATGCTATTACAGAGTTATAAAACAACTGATTCATGTTCTTTTCTGTAATCAAAACTAAATTTGAAAAATTTTGAATTTAATTTTTCCATTTCTTGTTTATTTGAAACTAGATTAACTGAACAAATATATTTTTGAGATATTTTATCCAAGTTCATTACCTTAATCTTCAGTAGAAAAAGTTCTCAATCATTTTATCAAAAGGAAAGCACCACATGAAATGGGACCACTTGCAGAGTTGCTCTTGTTAAGTGGCAGTCAAATTAGCAATTACTGACAATTTAGCGATTAGTGAGCCAAGAATTTAAAGGTCAGCACCTTTTATTTTAAAATAACTATCTTAAAAATAGTTTCTCCTATGAATTAAAAGCATAAAAGGAAACATGCATATCTCACCAAAGGACAGTCTATGACATATCCTGTTATGAATGTGTGGTCAATTAACACTGTAGAGTTTGTTTTAAAAAGGGTTTGTGTTCATACACAGCCACTGAATTAGTCACCATGGCTACTAATTGTACTGTTCTTTCAGAACAGATGAGGTCATCACATCATAATCCTGGTGTTAGCAGGTGACTATGCTCATTTTGTCTATTTCTCTCTGTGTGGTCTGTGTTCCTAAGTGAGCCAGTATCTAATCCTACATCCTTCTATCATTCTCAGCAGACATTGTCCCAAAAGACTTTTTTCCCTACCTGCAGGAACTTTCTTTTTCTAAGTAAACACAATTCAGCAGGAGGCAGATGGTAGAGTAAGCATAAATGAATAAACACTGCTGTTCACCTGTGGTGAGAAAATGCAGTCCCCAGGCAAAGATGTTTCTGTTCGATTGTACTGATTAGGCTAGATTTTGTCTGATGTACTGAAACAAAACATACAAATCGTCTCTCTTGTAGCTATTTTAATACCTGGCAAAATTTATTTTATTTTATTTATTTAATTATTATTATTATTTAATGATCTAAGGAATGGAACAACTCTCCTACAAGGACAAGCTGAAAGAGATGGGGATGTTCACTGTGGAGAAGGCTCTCAGGTAACCTGAAAGTGTCCTTTCAGTATCTAAAGAGGAGATACAAGAAAGAGAGGAATAGGCTCTTTAGCAGAGTCTGTGGTGACAAGATAAGGAAGAATGATTTCAAGCTTCAAAATTTAGGTTGGATATAAGGAAAAAGTCTTTTACACTGAGGGTGGTGAGGTACTGAAACAGGTTGTCCAGTAATGCGGTGGATGCCACATCTCCCAAACTCTCAAAGATGGTTAGGTCCACTGATTACTTTCCATTACTCATAGTTCAGGTGGGCAGCAATGAAATTGCTCAGAGAAGCCTATGAACTATGAAAAGAGATTTCAGGTGCTTAGGGCATTTAGTTCAAGGAGTGAATTAAACTACCCATCAGGGGCAGTGACAGACTTGGAATGGGCTTGGAAAGCACAAACAGTGAATAATTGGCTCAGAGGCTGGTGTTGAGGCAGAAACTTTGGGTCCTTTGACCACAAAGCTGTTTACTCAGCCCCTGTCTTGTTGTCTGTACATGGAACCCACCTATCTCAAAGGGGAAACAAATCCTAGCACAGGAGCTAGCAGGGTTTATTGAAAGAGCATTAAACTAGCAATGACATGGTAAGGGGCAAAACAGGGTTCACCAGAAATGAGCATAGGAGAGTGATTTTTGAGCTGGGGATGAGGCAGATGACTCAGCTGAAGTGCATCTACACCAGTGCATGCAGCATGGGCAACAAGCAGGAGGAGCTGGAAGTGATTGTGCAGCAACTACGACCTAGTTGCTATTACCGAAATATGGTGGGATCACTTCCATGACTGGACAGCTGTGATGGATGGCTACAAGCTCTTCAGAAGGGATAGATGAGGAAGGAAGGGTGGTGGTGTGGCTCTTTATATTAAAGAGTGTTTTGATGTTGCAGAGCTTGGGGTTGGGAATGATAGAGTGTCTATGGATAAGGATCAGGGGGAATGCCAGTTGGGGGGGCATCTTGCTGGGGATCTGTTGTAGACCGCCTAATCAGAATGAAGAGAAGGACATGGCATTCTATATATATTGGAAATATAATACAGCACAGAGAAAGCAGTCTAAGAGGTTTCTAGAGTGTGTGAAGATAGCTTCCTTACGCAGCTGGTACGAGAACCTACCAGGGGTGATGCCCTGCTAGACCTACTATTCACTAACAGCGAAGGACTGTTGGGGAACTGTCATGGGCAGAGTGACCATGAAATTGTAGAATTCTCTATTCTTGGAGATGTCAGAACGGTGACTAACAAAACTGCTATCTTGAACTTCCAGAGGCTGGACTTTGACCTGTTCAGGACGCTTGTTGCAAGGGTCCCTTGAGAGTCACTCCTGAAGGGTAAAGGGGTCCAGGAAGCTTGGACACACTGCAACATGGAAATCTTAAAGGCACAAGAATACGGTGTTCCTGAATGCCATAAGGCAAACTGTAGGGGAAGAAGAAGACTGATGTGGATGAACCAGGAACTACTGTTGAGACTCCGGAAGAAGAAGAGAGTCTATGTCCTCTGGAAGAAGGGGCAGGCTACTTGGGGAGATTACAAGGAAGTTGCTAAGGTATGCAGGGAGGAAGTTAGGAAGGCAAAAGCCCAACTTGAATTCAGATTGGCCACTGCAGTAAAAAAGAATAAGAAATCCTTTTACAAATATATCAACAGTAAGAGAAGAACCAAGGAGAAATTCCATCCTTTACTTGATGCAGCAGGGAATGTGACCACCGAGGATAAGGAGAAGGCTGAGGTCCTCAACACCTTCTTTACATTTGCCTTTAATAGGCAGATCAGTTATCCTCAAGGCACTTCACGCCCTCATCTGGAAGTCTGTATTCTGGCCACAATAACCTCATGCAGTGCTACAGGCTTGGGGACGAGTGGCTGGATGACTGTGAAGAGAAAAGCAACCTGGGGGTGTTGGTTGTTGTTTGGCTGAACATGAGCTGTCAGTGTCCCCAGGTGGCCAAGAGGGCCAATGCCATCCTGGCCTGCATTAGAAATAGTGTGGCCAGCAGGAGCTGGAAGGTAATCATCCCCCTGTACTCAATACTGGTGAGGCCACACCTCGAGTATTGTGTTCAGTTTTGGGCCCCTCACTACAAGAAAGACATTGAGGCCCTGGAATGTGTCCAGAGAAGGGCAACAATACTGGTGAGAGGTCTGGAGCAGAAGTCTTATGATGAGTGGCTGAGGGAGCTGGGATTCTTTAGTCTGGAGAAGAGGAAGCTCAGGGGAGACCTCACTGCACTCTACAATTTCCTGAAGGGAGGTTGNTATGATAGAATTCAGAAAGGCAGTACAAATATGGGTACAAATAATTAAAAACCGTAAGTAAGATTATAGTCCAAGATTGGATGGCATACTTTAAAGTAAAGATACTTTAAGAGCAAAAGGAGTGATAGCCGAGGTCAAAAGCAAAATATGATCCTCGAGAAATCATGAGAAAATATAAAGTATCTCAATAGAATAAAAAAACAGGGAAAAGACACAATCAAATTACTAAATCTGACTTCAGTCATCATTCCCAATAATTCTACTTCAAGCTTAAAAAGCATATAAACCATACTTTCAGAAAAGTAAATGCACAGATATTACAAAGTTGTTGTTAGCCATGACAATTTTTGTTGGAGATTAACAATACAAGTCTTCTTAGTATATGATAGGAGTCAATATAATTTAATACTTATATAAATACATTTGATAGTGAAAACTGAACATCTTTATGCTGATGCTTTAAAATTGCATTCAAATATGTTTGTTTTAAAGCTTAAAAAATGAAAAATTGGCAAAAAAGATAAATTCTTGAAATTTCTGTGAACGTTTCTTTTCAACAAAGTAGCATTTATGAAACCTGTTAGAATTTGTAGTACTAGACAAGATTCCAAGGAGAGACTAACAATGACAAAATGCTGCAATGTGACAGCATTCTCCTTTCAGTGGTCTCTGGTCTCTTGAGCAAGGCATTTTGATAGTGTCATTTTAGTTTGTTTCAGAAATGCTTTTAGTGACTGATAATTGAGACTGTATCAGGAGTTTTTCCCTAGAAATTGCAGGGACTAGGTATTTCTCAGCCCTGTTCTCCGAAGGTTTGTACACATTTTCTATATCCTGGATAGATTATTAAACCTTTGTAAATATTTTTAATCACTGTTACACAACAATCATATGCACAATGAAACTTACATTTATAAAACTGATATTTCATCTCTTCAGTTTTGAGACGATTATTTGCAGTCTCCTTTTATTTCACCTGTACATATCTTTGTTTTCTTCTCTCACAAGTATCAAGAATTGACAACAAATACTGTCCATATTTGATATCCTTTCAGTGCAATGCTCTGTCATACACTGCCAAAGGCTTTTTGAGAGCTATCTGAACTAGATTTTGCAATATCTTCTGGGCATTGAGACCATGTCTACACTTGTTTATTAACATACATCACACTGCTCCGCAGGGTTCTGATCCATAATCATACTGCTGTGCAGCTGCTTCAAGCATGCCCTTATCACTTTCCCAGCTGTTTCTTTGGATTTCATTTCATTTCATTTTAGATTTACATGATACAAAAAATCTACCACTAGATCTAGCTTTTTAAATGTGTAATTCTTCTGTCAAACCACGACTGGTAGTTACCAACGACACGTAAATTTTGTAGGGCCACTAATAAGTAGTGATTAAAGAACCATCATTTTCATTACTCAAAAACTTAGAAAAATAAACTGGCTTGATATTCACTCCGAAATAGATATCAAGACAAATATCTACTTTAGGGAGGGAAATAATTTGATGTTGGGTATGTAAATAAAACACTGAGTGATAATCACAAATGTAATTTTCAATGTAAAATAATGATAACTGGTTTCTTGATAAGCCACTTGTCATGGCAGTGCCTTAACTATAACACTTTATAGTAAAGCTGTTGCACCCCCCAAGTCACAGAGATCTGTCACCTGTCTTGCTGAACAGCAGTCACATATAGTCTGCAGCTGATAAGTGGCATTAAACTGATCACCATCCAACCCAAAGAGTTACACTTTGATTTTAGTAGTCTGTTCTTCAGATTAAGCAAGTAAACACAGTTTTTATAATTATATGTAGTCTTTTTCTCCAACTGAGTTTTTTTTTTTTTTTTTTTTTTTTTTTTTTTTTTTTTTTTATNTTTTTTTTTTTTTTTTTTTTTTTTTTTTTTTTTTTTAGTTCAGACTTTTGCAGGATGGGACTGCAGGTTTTCTCCTTATAAACATATCTAGTTTGTCATTTTGCAAGACAAAATGTTTTCAACATGACACTGACTCATATAAAAAAAGCTTTCTGAACAACTCTGGCTTTTGTTTTTGTTTTTTTACTACTGGTTGCAAAGCAGAGATGATCTCTTTCTGAGTCTCCAATATTCTTGAATGAAAAAATCCATTATATGCCATCAGATTCTGGTAATTCTATGCCAAAGTTATCCATTTTAGATTTTCATCATACAACAAGATAATTCACATAACAGAAGTGCTTACATCTTTGCAAGGAAAGATTATATAATGAGTTCACTTGATGAGATCAAATGCAGATGCCAACAAGCTGATCATCCAGAAGAAGATAATATGAATGAAATCCATGTGACAGTGAGTTAAGTTTTATTTTTCTTTTACAGAACACAAAAAAACAAAATCAATCCAGGAGTATTAGATGCACACATAAATGATGTAGCAAAGAAGAAAAAAAAAAATAAAAAAAAATCACTGAACTAAAAGTAAGGGAGAAAAGTCCCACTATCTTTAAATCTGAGCTGAATATCAAAAAAAAAAAAAAAAAAAAAAAAAAAAAAAAAAAAAAAAATTTTTCCCTTCTGGTTAGATTTCTGGGTTCATTCATGTCCTAGGTTCTAGGACACAATACTTGTGTAGAATGGAAATCTGGGGATCTCTATGTATTACAGAACATTGCAAATAAAAATTATACTGCGAGTGCATTCTTCTACCAGCAGCTATAATATACTGGACTCAATTATTTTACATGCTAGAAGAAAGAGCAAGAATAATGACCCCACAAAGAATTGCATACAATTATACTTTTAAGGCAAAGGAGTATGGATCTTGGGTGGAAACATATCTCCCATTTCTGATCTTACTAAGAATTCAAGAATTCATAGATATCTGCAGAAAACAGAGTACAGAAAATGGTGAACTGGAAGCTCTAGGGATTTCTTTTCCATTATTATATGGAAACAAAACCCTTATTCCCATCGACTTTTCTCATAAATCATGCGGTTCTACAGAGTCATATCTGGAGTACTACAGACCAAACACAGTTAGAAAAAGGAACACTAAAAGCAAGGGAGATTGCTACTCATCTTCAGATTTTTCACATCTCTACCACAGAGAGGTGATAACTTGCAAATAACAGGAAAACTTCTAAGAGATTTTGTCTCTGTTATTTAAACACTTGTAAGGAATATAAGGAATATTGGAGGATCAAACAAACAAAGCCAGGAAAATGCCATCCTTTTTCCTGAGTTTCTTGGGAAAATATCAGTGATTTCTGAGATGGAAACTCCTGGAAGCTCAGAGTTTTATAATGACTTATGCAAATACATCTTTGTGTGCCAATTTGAATGCAAATGAAGTGATGCAAAATGGTTTTCAACTTTATTTTTTTTTATTTGAAAAAGTTTTGAGTTGATGTGTATGAAAGAGAGAGAGATGGAGAGAGTGTGTGCATGTGTGTGAGAGAGAGAGAGTGAAAGAAAGTGTAACAAAGTGTGAGAGTGTGTAAGAGAGTGTGAGGAAGAGTGTCTGTGAGAGAGAGTGTGTGAGAGTGTGAAAAGGTACTTTTGTGCAGTTACTTGCCACAACTATTTATTCTGTAAACACAGAAAGATATTTGTTACCTTCTCTAACGCACAGAAATTCAGTTTGCTTTTTCCCTTCATGCTTAATATTATTCCTACAGAATATTAATTGTCATGTTCAATCTTTATAATTCTTCAGAATCAGTAGGACTTTTTTCTCCAGTTTGCTTTTTTTTTTTTTCCCTTACAATATAAAGGAGTAAAAACAGAAGTTCAGTGACTCCTCAAGCTATTCCTAAAAGAATAGAATGAAAATCACTTTCACTAGTTGATTATTTAAATAACAGATGCATATGCCATTTGATTTTCTGTTCACTAGAATAACTTCCCTTTTCCTTTCTTAACCAGAAAAAATATCTTCTTTTTATCTTATTCAGAAAGGCCACAAGCTTCTTTTTTTAGGAACACTTGAATCTCTCAATAGAAGCTGATTTTTCCACAACATCTGCCACGTTCCTATTTTGCCATGCTGAACAGACATTTTTAAAAAGTAAATGCAGAGCAAAACAGATTTTGTTAAACCTTAATTAGCATTTTTATAGAATACTTTACCCCTAGAATTTAATAGGAAAACTCTTTATGGCATGACTGTTTTAGCCCAACAGTAGAAATTTTATTATCATCTGTGTTGGCTGAATGAAGATTATAGTCCTGATTTAACTTTTCAGATGCTTTAAAACTATATTTTTAAACCAGAGCAAAATATATCATTATTGCTAATCTTCACTTGAAATGGCATCAGAACTCATTTAACTCTTTATAATATCAACACAGTGAAATCCTTATGCTATTATGAACTTTTTATAAGAGATAATCACTAATTATGTTGTGCATACACAATGAAGGCTTCTGTAACTCAATACCATCAGGTATACTGAAATAGATAAATATTTATCTCAAAATTATTAATCTTTCACACTAAGCTTTTACAAATGCAACACAGATAGCCATTACTTTTTTCCCCACTTGAAACTGCTACGCTGCTTGGAGACACATTTCTTGATATGCATTTTTTAGTTCCTGTCACATGTACTAACACTTCTCAGAAACTTATTATGATGACCATGTCTCCCTTTCATGGCATGAGGAAGGCACATATTATTTCTTCTCATCACCACCAAAGGTATATCTCTGGTCAAAGAGTCTAAAACAACTTCTTTCTAAGGGGGAATATGAAGTATAAAAGAGTCCAACCATTCTCCAATCATATACCACTAAAGCTGCTCTTGATTAAAAACACAGAGATACTATTGTCAATATTCATGAAAGTGACAAAAAAATAAAAAATAAAATATCCAAGGCACTCATATGGCTATATACATATATGCCTATGTCTTTTTAAGCAGTTTGATGATGAAATGATTAAGTATATTTAAAAAAAAAGTATTTTTTTTAAGGAATCATCACTTTATATATATATTTTTTAATGTTCTATAATTGTACTAGAGAGTAAAAAAAAATATATACTGAAGATAATAAGAAGGATTTAAAAAAAAAAAAAAAATTTAATTTGAGAAAATATTTATTTTGCCAGAAATTGTAACTCACAGACTGTGGGGAAAAATGCTTACAGTATGAAAGTTTCAGTTTCATTGCTGAAGTTTTAGTTCCAGTTAAACTCTGATTAATTGCTGAAATGAGGGAAAATTTTCTTTCTACTGTTATGATGATGTTAGCCATTTTAACTAGCACAGTCTAAAATAACAGAAAGATAAGCAAAAGCAAAATCTATATAGACAATTGATGAATTTACATCAAATTGCATTGTTCCTGATACTAAATAAATGTTAAGCATATTCCATCTATTCTATTAATATTGTATTACATTTTTTTTTATTTGTTTGACATGTTCTCATACATGAGAACATTGTAAGGAAAAGTTATATTCAGCATTTTTTGAGGTTCAGTGATTTGTTCTTTTGTTACAATTTACTTTTTAAAAAGTGTCCTAAACCTGTCCAGTTGGGCATGGCTTTTTTTCTAAAAATATTTCTACAATGATGTGATAGCTTTAAAATAAAATAAAATNAAAATTATCTTTAAGATAATTCTATTTCTGAACCACAGAAAAATGGCATTCATTTTCTTCAGTCAGTTATACCTCAGTTATATGTTAAATGAAAATTTCCTTCATCTCTAAATTACTACTGTTGTTCTCAGCTAGAAATTCTAGAAGTCACTTTGATATGTAGTTTATGACTTCTAGATAGACAATTTGGTTTCCGGTTCTTAAACTGTTCCTATCCAACACATACCCCCATTTCCTATCCACACTTCAGCTGATTTCACATGAAGGCTCTGGAAGATGATTGTTCCTCTTCCTGTCTCCATGGTACCTCTTGGGAGTCACTGGGAAAGGAACAAGAGTTCTGAAGAGTCCCAGTCTCCTCTAGAGTGGTAAATTGCCTTATTCAGTTGGAAGTTGTTCTAAAATTTCATTTTAATTTTGTTTTCTTTGCAGATTAATTAGAGCACTTCATAGGTGCCTATTTATAGTTGTAGAATAATGAAAAAAAAATCATAATATGAATTTTCATTAAAAAGTAATTATTTTTGTGCCGTACCGATATAATGTAAAACCTATTACATGAGCAGAATTAATGTGATGTAATCTTCAATTTAAACATTCTTTCTCTGTTTACTCTATTTCTAAAAACATCTGGAAACAGAACAAGCCACATGTAAGATAAATATGAATGAGTTATATTTAAAATTTAATTTAAAAAAAATGTTTATAAAAATATGACATAGGGGATCCAACATATATTTTTCTCCTAAGTAATTAATTTCTAAGGAGTAATAGGGAGAAATAATGAAACATCAGATATTTTAAAATGAACATTACTAGATATCTCTTAAATGAACATTACTACAACAGAAAATTTTTTTTTTTTCTATTACTATTTATTATTTTATTTATTTTATTATTCACGTAAAGTTTTTGACGAAGTAAACTACTTGGTTCCTATGATTTCTTACAACTTCTTATAAAACAAAGGATAAACTTATAAGACTAACTTAATCGACTTAGTGAAATGGTAGTTTTTACAAGTATTGAATTATGTATAAAATTATTTTTATTGAAGTTTATTTCTTATCTAGAAAGAAGAATACAAACTGAAAGCAAGAAATTGAAAAGAATGAATCTTAGCAAGGTAATCACAAATAAGTCAAATGTAAAAGGTATAATGTTAATTATTGAATGTAAAAAGGTAGCTATAAAGAGGTATAAGCAGATACATTCTTATGATTTTTTTTTTTTGGCAAATTATTGCAAAGGCAACCACCAAAAACTGTCTAGGTATTCCCAGCTGGTGGAAAGATAGACAAGAGTTAAAAAATATAATTTACTCAGGAAATAAAAGAAAAATCTACAAGATTAATATATATATAATATATATTTAATTAAAAAATAGGAGAAGCTTGACGTTCTACTTTAATATCACAAAAATATATGAGGATGTTAATTTCTTAGTGTGGTCAATATAACGAGTGTTGAAGATTAAGATAGGCAAAATCAAATGTGAAATAAAATGCATCTTTCATTTTATGAGATTTCTTGCTTTAATTTATATATTTATTTTGCAAACATCTCTGTGTCAGTGACTAGTGGCATAATCATAATAATAAAGCACCAAATAATTCTAGGCCTCTATTAAGTATTAGTAGCAGTCTATTCCTATAGAATGATTCATATGTGTCACAGCGTTAACTAGATCAATCTACGCCCGTGACAGGGGGGCAGTAGGCCCCTGAAACCCACTGCACCCCGCCCCCCCCACCCTGGCCCCACAAAATGGGAAGGAAAAGGGAAAAGGGATAGGGAGATGGGAGCTGGGCTCAAGGAAGAAAA
>QGNR01000043.1:637176-666973 GCA_003435085.1 Syrmaticus mikado
GGAGGAGGAGGAGGAGGAGGAGACCTCCCCCCCTCCCCCCCCTTCTGTCCTCAGGGAGTAATATAGGCAAAGTAGAGGAAGATACAATGGGAAAAACTTGCTCAAGTTCCAGTGAAATCACCTGGCAAGCAAAGATATTTAAGCACAGTGCTATCTGTTTTAGGAATATAAAATCTGTAAAATCAAAACCTCCATTAAAATTTTATTATTATTATTATTATTATTTTAAATGATACTAGCAAAACTTCACATTTAAATAATATTATGCAACTTAAAATAAAAATGATAGAATTGTAGAATCACAGAATCACAGAATGGTCTGGGCTGAAAAAGACCTTAGAGATCGCCCACTTTCAATTCCACTGCCATGGGCAGAGTTGCCAGCCACTGGACTAGGCTGCACTGAGCCACATCCATCCTTGAAAATATATCTATCTTTAAATCACAACTGATCTCAAAATCAGCTGTTACAATAGTCCCCAAAAAAGAAAAGAAAATTAAGATATATCCATAAAATATGTTCAGCAAACTATCCTAAGTATCTCTTCTGCTACTAGTTTGCTGATATCTGAGGTAAAAATATCTTGTTTATTTCACGCTGCATTAAGAATACTCTTCCTCATTGCATGTTGCCAGGAAGATGTTCTTGGGATATGAATTGATGTAAAACAGATGAGTAGATAGCTAAATTTTGATGCAGTCTACATTAAACAATCATGAGAAAAAGAAAAATCACATAACAATGCCTACTCTTGCATCTCCTCTATATAACAAAAGCAGTTAACTGCTTTCTACTGAGAACCATGGGCCAGACCACAAAAAAGGACAGCTGGAAGGAATATTTGGTGTTCATGTAAGAAGGCATCTGGTTTAGGGACTCTATTTCCTAGCTTAATACATCCTAGGAAAGTGAAATTAATGTGAATCATATACATATATATATTTTTGCCAGACAGGTAGGTTTNTGAAATCAATGACTTTGAACTGCCAATTCATCAGTTCCTAGTGAGTTCTATTTTCTCTTTTCTTAAACTTTCATGTCTTACTTATTTTGGGGAAAACACTATTTGACAATCCATCACTGTGTCATTATTGGAGAAACAATTGCATTTCTTTGTTGCAAATTTCAAGGATACCTGTCATATATGTTATATAAAGCATGGAACAATATATTTTTTACAGTATTTCTGTATCAGTGCTATCCACCATAAAAATAATAGAACTTTATTATAAAGATATATCTTAAACAGATTTTTTTTTTTTTTTTTCCCCTTAAGAAGGAATACTGTTTCATTTAGAGCTCAGATGTATACTTATGTATAGTTAGTGTTGTATTGAAAAGTACCTAATCTGTGGTGAAGCAGGGATGAAAATCCAGTGTAAGATGTATATAATAACTATATTCAGACAGGAGATGTTCATTTCAATGTTTATATATATATCACCAGTGAAAACTGTGTGCATTTTCAGCTAAAAAAGTTTTGTTGCTATATTTTAAAATAAGGAAGAAATATATGCCATATTTAATACTTTTTTTTTCTTTTTCTTTTTTTTTTTTNATATTTTTTTTTTTTTTTTTTTTTTTTTTTTTTTTTTTTTTTTTTTTTTCTGATTCAGGAAATGAAATGCAAAAAATTATTTCATGAGATCTTTATGCTTATCCAGTTTGAGGCTTCATGACTTTATAAAGGATAAAGCAATTCAAAATATAGGCTGTTTGGTCACAGCCTGAGAAATCAACACAGAAAACCACATTTATTTATAAGCAACAAGAACCTATCAGAAACTGAAGAAAGGTTTTACTTCTAAAAATGCTGGAACAGCACCTAATAAATTTAACAGAGAAGATTTTATTTCTCTAGGAAAGATAAAGGCATGCAACATTGTTATCTGTAATAACAAAGGGGTTTAAACTGTTACATAAGAGATTGTTGCAGTCCTACCTCCCACAGTTCTAGTAAGATGCCTACATTTCAAGCTGCATTTTCAAAGATGTCAAGAACTTCAGTTTTTATCTGCTGGGCAGGTAGGCAATGCTGAATAATAACTTTCATCACTCACATATTACTTTTCCTCTCACCTCTTGGGTTGTCTCGCTGTAGGCTACATTTTTAGAAAATAATTATTAAATTGGTTTCCACAGGAAGCCATCTTTAGGGAAATGTGTTCTCCTTTCATCTTTGTGATTAGTAACCACATGCAAATTTCAGGTGACCTGCTTAGATTTTCTGTATCTGTTTGAACAGTCTCCAAGCTTCTAACTTACCTTGAAATATGTTGATGGACAAAAAATTAACAACAACAGAAAAGCAAACAGAAAAAAGCTACTGCAGGAGGAATAACTCCATAAGATATGCTTAATTAATATACTTGTAGTTGCTATTACAACAGAGAACAGGAACAATGAAATCAAGACCTCAAAACACTGCTTCAGACTTGGTGTTATTTGGGGATCTTGACTATAAACATCATCTTTAATAAACTTCAAGCCTTGTTTGCAAACAATATAATGTCATTCTTAAAGCAATTTATTTAGATGTGCCCTTTTAAGCTTTGAGGGTAACCTTGAACAGGGAATTTGATTTTAAATGCTACAGTATGGAATAAAATGCCAAACTCACTCCTTTTTCCTTTTTCCTTTTCCCTTTTCTCTTTTCCCTTTTTCCTTTTCTTTCATTGATTCAGTTAACAGAATTTGTCTTAATTTTTCTTAAATAAAACTGAAGGGCAAAATTAAGTAGTTTTCGGGCAGTTACAATCAGATAAGGTTAATGCACCACAGAACTTCTCAATCTTTAATTTCCACTCTTTAAGAGCTTTCTGAACTTGCTCTGCTGCTTTATTCTGATGTAATCATCACCTTACTATGAAACTCTAAAGTGAATTCATTGCAGTAGATGACTTATTTAAAAAGGTGAAAATGAATATCTGAACATAGAAATTCATGTTCCAATATGAATGTGAGGTTTTATATATAAGCTATAACAACACTTCTCACATTTTATGCAATTAACATTTACATCTATATATCTGTAAGGAAATAAAAAGGAAATATATGGGAATAGATAAATAAATTTTAGTATGACAATTAATTTGACAGTCAAAATATTTTACAATCATATTGAAGTTGTCCACCAAATACTCAAATATAAGAGAATTCTACTCTACTTTATTTTCTTTATTTTCCAGAGGGATGTACAAGGGATGCTCCAAAAGTAATACCTCCTATTTTGTTATGTTGGTCCACAGTGTCAGAGGCAGATGGTAACACAGCTGTAGAGATTTAACATTCCTGATAGTATTCCGTTTTGTTGCCATGTGACATACAGCAGCAGAGGGGCAGTCTGACGAAGTGCTGTCTCAAATTGAAGAAAAGTTTTGTCATTGAATTCCTGCACACAGATAAAATTACACCCATTGACCTTCACTGATGCTTGCTCAGTGTTCATTGAGACCAAACAGAGGATGAGTGCACAGTGAAGTGGTGAGTGGTGCTTTTCAGCAGTTGTGACACCAACGGTGTATCACCTCTGCTGGTGGAGGTTTTTGTGACTGTTGCATGCAAGAGAAAATGCACAGCTAATGTTAGTGATTATGTTGAAAAAATAATGTGGTTTTTTTTTTTTTTTTTTTTGTAGCTGAGAACTTTCTCTATCAAAATAGTATTGTGGGTTTATTTTTTTGTTTGTTTTGTTTTTGTTTGTTTATTTTTGTGTATGCTGAAGTTTCCGTGAAAATAAATAGGAGGCATGACTTTCAGAGTGAAAGAAAAAGCAAAAGAAATTATAAGAAAAAGCAAACAGACTAAATTTCTTACAGTTGTGTAGAATCAAAAATAGATATGAAAGAAAAGAACTTGAGATTCTTAATTTTTACTCTATGCCTTTAATTAATAAGATACAACAAATCTGGTTTACAAATTATCTTACAATTTATGTAGTTATGTATTTGTGCACTGTAGCTATAACCCCCAACATAATTTTTGATTTGATGGAATTCTAGATGTATTTTTACCAATCCATATCAGTGATTAAAGATACTGGACACCTTGGATAAAGACACTGAAGTGTATTATCAACAATTACAAGTGAACTAGGATAAGAGAGGACAGTTTTAAACTGAAAGATGGGAGATTTAGATAAGAGTTTAGGGGGAAATTTTTCATTTAGAGTATGGTGACATGCTGAAACTTGTGGATAGCCCATCCCTCAAGGTGCTGAAGGCCAAGTTGGATGAGGCCCTTGACAACTTCTTCTAATGCCCGTTTTAGTGATTAGCAGCCTAGACCATAGCAGAGGGATCGGTAGTTCCGATCTTTGAGGTCCCTTTCAAACCAAGCCATCCAGTGATTCTATAATTCTATGAACTATATTTGCATTTAAGCCTACAGAACATTGGAACACCAGTTCTCCTTCCTCCAAGAAGATTACCAGTATTGCTATAAACAAAATGAGGACATGTTTGTAGGAAAGTATATACTCCTTTTTTAGACTAGACGTATACTTAGAAAAACTGAGAAATTTTCAAGCATGCAAGTCCCTTTCTGGGGGGATTTGAAATGGAAACAACAAACTTGAAATTAGATGCAGGCTGGGAATGGTTTGTTCCGAGTACCCAAGTACGTTAATCATTGAGATAGTTGGACAGAAGTGATTGTCCATAGCCATGCAAGGGAAATAAAGTGTTTCTAATAGAAAATACAAAGACATCATTATCTTTCATGAGAGAAGAAGAGATATTATCTGAGTAATAATAGGAGCTGACACTGATGACATATGTGGTGTACTGTAAAAACATAAATCTAGTGTCACTGTTAAAGTGGCATTTACCCGTTTGACTTCTGAATATAGTTTCTAGTCTGTGTCTGTACTACTTGAACATAGTAACTGAAGTCTGTGACTGATACTGTGTAACTACTTTGTGAAAAATAATCTTAAATTTCTAACAGTGTGATATTGTTTTCTTAGGCTTAATTATACTTCTCTTTGTGGATTATTTTGTGGAGTGATATGAAGAGCCTGTATTCTCCCAGTCATATGAGAAAATAGGAGAATTGTATCTGCTTTTCTGAACATGGTTCTATTTGGAATTGAACTGATTTGTCAGCTTCAAGGCTACATTAGCAACAGAAGAAATATCAGATAAGTGGAAATGGTTATGAGACTACATGATAAAGGAAACATAATGAAATTTATTCCACGTGCAAATGACACTTTTAGATATAACATGTTATTTATCAGTTGCCTTTGATCCTTACAAAAGTGATGTTTTGAGTTTTGATTAGAGGCTCTGTCTGTTCTAACTTTAAGGATCCACAGGTAATCTCAGTAATTTCTTTTTCTTAAAATTTCTTATTCTTGTGAAGGATCAGCACAAATACACTTTCTGACCCAGCAAGCATAAAAGGGTGCCTGGGTGGGTCCCTGGTTTATCATCGTCATAGTGTTGCTTCTTTGCTGCCTGCTGTTTGCCATTTCAAGAATCTGACCTCCAGAGGAGAGATCTCCTTGCCTTCGTCCCTTCTCTAGTGTTGACAGGCCAGCAGGAAACTCCTTGAATAGGTCTAGTGACCTGATCTCCTTTCTGTCCAACTCTCTGTCTCTCTCATTCTTTCTCAACTTCTCTCTATATTCTCTTTTCATTCTTTTCCTTTTCATTCTTGTTTTGGTTTCTTAAAAATAGTATCTCTGTTTAAGTTGTTAATTCATAAAGTTGTTAAGAAATTGAAAGACATATTTCAGTTTCTTAGGATCATATACTTAAGCTACACAGTTTAAGACAGATTCTAAATTGCCAATTTTTGGAAGATAATTTTGTGCCAATATTTTGAGATAATTGTAGTAGTTTTTCATTAAAATTGACAATGGTGTGTGTACATCTGTGTATTGTTTTACCTTAATTTAACTGGGGGTATTTGTGAATCTGGTCATCCTTTCCTCCCCTTGTAGGCTAGATGTGACAACTCTTATTGAATAGTGGTTATTATATCTGATAATATATTTAACCTAAAAAATGAGTTTTAAAGTAAAACTTTTTTTTTAACATGTGAAATTTTTATGACAATAATGTTTCTTCTGATAAGAGCCATATTCAAATGTGAAAGGTGGTTTAGTCAAAAGACTAATACAAATTTTACACAGAAAGAATTTAGAAGTGCAAGGATTTATGGAAGGAGAGAAGCTACTCCCTTAAAAGTAGCTGGCCAAAGTTGCCACAAACCAGAACATAGTAAGACAAACTTGACGGATACATGTTAAGAGGGTTAATGGTAAGAACAAACCTTATGCTAACTGGTAAGTTTTAAATGAGGTACAACAAAGAGCATGTCAACCTCCCTCAGCAACGCCAGCCCAAGAACTTCTGCTGTCTGATTCCTGGAGTCCAGCCTGGTGCCCAGGGAGATCTCTGTGCAAGCTGGGAGACATGGCTGTCGCTTTTCCCCTGGCATGTTCAACCAGTAGCTAATCTATGCACATATCATGGAGAGAAACAGGCACATGCAGACAAGAACAGTACACTGATACAATTGGTCACACATGCTGCCACAACCAAGAATTGCTGCCAGCAGTAAGTACACACAGAACTCATGTGAAACACAGACACAGACAGGTGAGACTCCTGCCTCTTCTCTAGCTGGTAGAGAAAAAAGTTCACTAGTGAAAGTGTGCACACACAGTGCTCTCTGTGAATCTGTGATTCATGGGTCACCTATTTACCAGGTGGTCCAGATCAAAGTTTACTGCAAGTGAACTCCATGTTTATTCATCCACATCACATTTCCAAGTCCCCTTGGGTATACTAGCAGGGTCCTTCTGCCTAGATACCATGGTCCGGACCAGAGATCCCCAGTAGAATGTCTAGTTCAGTTTAAAAATTGCTGGTGACTACATATGTACACCCAGATACGAAGTCTGAGGAAGATACAGACACTCAGCCCCTTCCCAGTAGCTGTCACCAGGCATGTGGTCTGTGATCCATAGTCCTACTCCAGCTGCCAGTGTGGAGTTCCTCATTTGTCCCACTCAGTCCAGTTTTCTCCCAGCGGCTGGTTTGGAAGCTCACACTGCTTGCTGGGGGTTGAGGACTGCCACTCACTCAAATAGATAAAGCTAGGACCCTGTTATCTCTGGTAGCTGGAACCACATTCCAGAGATGTCTTTATCCTCAGTCTCACTCCAGTAGCTGATAACCAGCTCACTCACACCTGATGCTCAGCCACTGGCTCTCCAGGGGAGATATCTGTAGGATCCTTTTAGATCCAGAGAGCTATGCCCGTGCCAGCTACAGATGCTAGGATCTTTACTTGCTTATAGCCTGCTCCATAGCCTGCAAGCCTACGCATCCAACCTGACTCCAGTTGTTGGCATAAATTCCACTCGCAAAAACAAGTTCCACTTGTGACTGGTACCAAGATTCCTGCATTTGCTTTTTACTCCTTTTGTTCACTGCTCCTCCTCATCATCCCCCACGGATTTGTAAAGCTCTGCAATTTTCTACACTCTTTCTGTCTGAAGCCCCTTTATTCACAATTTTATCAGTTGCAAAGTTTGTCCCTATAAGTGATTCTTGTCATTTGTTAAATCACCCATGAGCAAGACTGGAAGGTTTGTATCTGGAAGGTCATTATATTCCAGCTTTGGAGTCTACAATCAGATAACTGTTGGAATAAGTGTTCCTACATTTTCACATGTTCTCATACTAGTGTGACAGATTAGACTTGATTCCTATCACTGTCTCTTTTTTTTATCCCTTATTGCCTTGGAAAAGATCCTTGACCAGTTACCCCTAAAGGAAAAGACATTCTCATTCTACATTCTACTTATACAGCACTGATATGTGGAGCATGAGAATATTTGAAATGAAGAAATCAGTTCAAAGAGACTTAACGTCAAAAGTTTTATTACCGTTAAGCTGGTATTATTATTGGCAGTGCTGGGGTAGAATTGGGATAAGTCTCCAAAAATGCTCCAGCAGCTGATTGTTCATGAACAGACTATATTTTCACATTTATTATATATTCATTACACTCCCAAAATCATTTTCCTATCCACTTCCAATGATTGCCCAACTGATATAGTCTTATTTGGGAGTCTTCAATGTCATCTAACATTCTTCTATCATCTTGACCATCCATTGTTAGTCCTTTGATGACTGAGGGGTCTCTTACTTTCTCCAACAGTCTTTATCTTTTAAAAAACTTTCCTTTTGTCCCAAAGATTGCTGTGGAATGCAGGGGAAACCCAAGAATTCTCTGCACACACAGATAAGGAAGGGGAATGTCTTGATGCTGTCTGTCACATTTTAGGCCAATTCTTCCTGGTATGTAGATCCTACCTTCCTTTGATGTTGTTAAATGATAAGGATTCCACAAAATTTGCACAGTTTTTTCCACTGTTGTTTTTTTGTTTTTTTGTTTTTTTTTTTTTGCCTTGTTAAAGCAGAACAGTCTTACAATATACCTCCCCATCTACAATGCTACATCACAGTTATCATCCACAACATCTAAAGGCTACTATGGTGTTGCAAGCGAGCACTAGTCATATTATACAACAATTCACTGGCTTATGAGGATATATTTTCAGAATATTTTGTGTAATTATTTCTTCAAATCATGTTCATTTTCTTAGATGAGAAGATGCTGTGACTTAATCCAGTAGACAGCTACGCACCATATAGCTCTTCACTCACATCCCACTTCCAGTAGAATGAAGGAGAGAATAGGGGAAAGAAAAAAAGTAAAACTTGTGTGTTAAGATAAAACCTATTTACAGAGACAGAAAAGGAAAGGAAAATAATAGTAATAATAAGCTGTATCAAAAAGAGTTACTGTTCTTATTGTATCTATTGTAGTTGCCATAAACATAATTAGGAGATATTACTTTCAGAGCAACCTACATATATGCGGACCAACACAATTCTTCTTCACTCACTGCAGCCCAGTCAAGACAAAAGGTTGGGCACCCATAGGCTACACCACTTGTGACTGGCCACCAGCAAGATTTAATTCCATTGAGTGATTTTTTTGGCCAAGTCATATGGCAAGTTTTTTACCCAGTGAACATTATATCTGCCCAACACATGAAGAGGCAATATCAAATACTTAGCTAAAATTCAAGTAAACAATATTCACATCCTTTCACTCACTCACAAAGTGGATTTTTTAACCACAGAAGACGATCAAGTTAGCCAAGCAGGACCTGTTTTCATAAATACATGTTGACTGGGTCTTGATCACCTGGTTGTCACGTATGTATCATGTGATGGAAGTCATGATGATTTGTTCCACAACCTTTCATGGCACTAAGGTCAGACTGACTGGCTGTAATTCTGTAATTCAGTGAACTGGGAACTTCCTAGTTAGCCAGAACTGCTAGTAAATTAATGAGATGATTTGGTGATCCCTTCCACTAGCTTCTACAGTAAATAGTAACTGGATGGTAGCCATGCTTGATAGATATTGGGTGACGCTACTTTTTTTAATAAAGTAGGAAGAGTCCATAATCAGTCTCCTAAAGTGGCAAGAAAGGTTGGGGAGTGAGTGTACTTTTTTGATTATGCTACTTGCAAGTGCTTTGAGACTAGGATATATAGCCTGTATCCAGCTGAGGTTATGAATTTCTTGTTACACATGTCTTTTAACTGACAGCTGGTCACTGTTCTATTTACGTACTATTGAATCCTTTTATTCACTTTATTTTAAATTTTGGAATAATTTTTATTAGATTTTATAAAAAGTGTGGTACATTGCACACAGAGCTCAGGTAAAAATAAATAAATAAATAAATAAATAAATAAATAAAAAACAGCTAATATATTTACAGATAAGTTTTTAAGTTTGGCCTCTTCTCCCAGGCAACGAACAGGACCCGGGGAAACGGCTGCAAGTTGTACCAGAGGAGGTATAGGTTAGACATGAGGAAAAACTTTTTCTCTCAGAGAGTGGTCAGGCAGTGGAATGGCCTGCCCAGAGAGGTCGTGGAGTCACTGTCCCTGGCAGTGTTCAAGAGGCATCTAGATGAGGTGCTGTGAGATATGGTTTAGTAGCTTGTGGTAGCAGTGGTAATGTGAAGACAGTTGGACTAGATGATCTTACAGGTCGTTTCCAACCTTGTGATTTTATGATTCTATGATTCTAAGTTAGATTATGAATTAATTGAGGGAAGCAAGCCTGTTTAATGAATTCAAAACATGCTGCCTGCATTGAAAAAAAAAATAAAATCAATGTTCTTTATCTGCAATATACAATCATAGTTTCTCCAAATAGTATTTCTTTTGTTTTATTATTCATTTGCTTAGAATATCCAGTGTTTTTTTGTTGGCTTTATGGGGACAATATTTTTATTTACCTACAGAGGAGATAGTAACCATCAGAGCAGTGAGCTGGAAAATCAGAATAACTATAGTACTTAGAATATTATATTACTGCCCATTGTGACTTTTATTAGACACTATTTGTAACAAGAAGCATTACAGAATAGATAATGTAAAACATTCAACAGTATTCCATGGCCACTAGGAAAAAATGTGCTAACTTTTGCATAGCTGAACATTGGTTCTCCAAATTCTTTCTGTGAAAGCAAATCAACAGACTGGAAATATATTTCTATGAATTGAAAATGGTTCATTTAGTCTAAAGTAATAGATCTATTAAAGTCAGAAACATATACATTCAAATATGTTTAATCAAATGTTTAATCAATAACAACCAAAAATAAATGTGTCACGGAGTTAACTAGATCATTCTATGCCTGTGACAGGGATCTATGCCTGTGACAGGGATCTATGCCTGTGACAGGGGGCAGTAGGCCCCTGCCCCCCCACCCCTCCTGGCCCCACAAAATGGGAAGGAAGGAAGGGAGGAAAAAAAAAACAGCGGCAACAATCTATGGAGGAAAACTTATTTTACTAACTATGATATTGGAATGCAAGATAACACAATATAATACAATCTAATTGAGACTAATAAATCAAATAAGATAGGAGAGAGAGAGAGTTCCTGAAAACCTTGGAAGGGCTAGGAAAGCACCCTCCAGCACCCACTGCCAGGCAGTAAGACACCGCCCCACCCGGAAGGGTCAGATCCCATGACTTCCATAATGTATAGGGATAGGTACCTGGAATTGGAGCATTAACACTTTAATTCCAGTACACTACATGAAGTTTTGATGTGGAATACTGAAAACCAAAAAACATAAAACCATGAAAAAATGTAAATCCAACATCAGGTGATTCAAATGAACATTGCTAGAGGATGTACAGAGTTTGAGATACAAAAAATTCTGAGTCAAAGTCAGCTAAGGACTTTTGGCCATTACTTCTCTTGATATCTGAAAAACTGTTACTTTCATCTCCACCAGATCTTTCAATATAGGGACTTTTTCCTACATGTTAGAGTCCCATGAACAGCAGCATGAACAGCTGCAGCTGGAGTTGCTTTCTGCAGGAGATCACATCATTCTCCAAAAATCCAAGAAGCAAGAGAAGCAAGAGACAGTCACTAGATGACCATCAAGATAGAGTTGTTTCAGGGGGAAAAAAATAATAATAATAATAATCCCATTTTGCTATTTAACTGATAATGAGGAATGCCAGGAAATCCCAAGTATTACAAATTGTTCATGCAAACGAATTCTAGGTAGTCTATACAACAGTGGTTTAAACTGGGTGACACAGAATATCCAGAAGTGTTGCTTGAACATAGTAATATTGGTAACATAGAAAAAGACATGATCCAGCTGATGTGACTTCTGGATTATCACAGGCCTTGATTCAAAAGTGATTTCCAAGAGAGATGAAGATTCCAAGTTGTCAGCTGTAGAGTGAACCTGATGTTCTTCTCTTAGGTGGGAGTTAGGAATGACTGTAGCTTCAGCTGTATTAGGTGCGCTCTGATGTAGCTACTAAGCCAAAAGCAGGAGAAGCTAAGGGAGGGCTTGAGCAGACTTCATAGGTTCAGGAAGGATGTGTCAGGGAGGTTATGCCACAACAATAGGAAAGTGAAAATATCTTTGCATAAACCTGGCAAAATCAAGAGACCAAGTCCCATGTCATACTGAAGATAGAATAACCAAAGGCTGTACTTGAGCAAAGGAAGGACAAAGATTCTCTGGACAGTAAGAAACTTATAGTGTTTAGGATTAGGCAGAGGGCACAGAGCCCAGGTGGTTACTTCCACAATCATACTATTAAGGGGAAAATATTCAGGCAGTATCACATGCATCCAACAGAGCATTTTCTGACTACACAACCCTGCACAGCCCTATTGTCACATTCAGGGCTTTGACTTCTACAACTATGAAACGTACTTTAAGGAAGTGGGCTCAGTGCTGCTGAAGTGAAACAAAGTTCGCCTGGTAAAGTGGAGGAACACAGTTGCGTCTTGCTAACACAGTGATGAAAGCTTTAGCAAGGTTCATCAGAGAAAAGAGATCTAAACATAAAAATAAGTAGAACAAGGATAAGAGAAACGTCCATAGGAAAAAATAATAGGGAAGATGCTCATACTTCCCTAAGTGAAGAGAAAGTGAAGTGTTCTGGGATCTATCCGTTATAGTTTTACTATATGAAGCACGAGAAAGAAGCACAAGGAGCTGAATGTCATAGAGAATAATTACTTATGATTAACTGAAAGGCATTGAATTCTCTTTTGCTCACCTGAATCTGGTCCAGAAAGTATCTGGTGTTTTGTGTACTACATAGGTAGTCGTTTTCTACGTAGATTGTCCTTTTCTTTCTGTTGGTTTAGTTAAAGGTTACTACTTGTGTTTTTATTCTTCTTCAGAGACAAGTTAAAGAGAAATGTAAGGAGCTGCTAAATGCAGGTTTTGGTTGAGCTAATCTCAATTGCTGCTGTTCTTGCCCTGTGTCTCATAACTAAAGCACAGCTGGCATATATTAACAATAGTAAGTGGCAGGTGTGACTACAGTGACCCTTGAGTTGATAGAGCTTAGGAGCTTCAAGAAAGTGAGGAAGGCAAATGGTAAAGAGTCTGAACCTTAGGAGAGCATGCTTAATCATTGAAGTGGTATACTCAGTTTAGGTTTACCAAATAATCTGAAAGCATACAGTGAATTTTCATTTTCACTTTAGTAGATGGACTGATGAGAAGGAATATGTTGTCAAGTAATTGGACTACAGTGATTTAATGAAGAATAGCACAAATTTGAAGGATGAAGATGACCTTAAAAAAAAAAAAAAAAAAAAAAAAAAAAAAAAAAAAAAAAAAAAAAAAAAAAAAAAAGGTGATGAAGAACTTTGAGTTCTTAAGAGAAGGAAGTTATCAAACCTAATAATGGATAACATCTATGATGTTGAAAAAGAATCTGCAGATGATGTAAAGACTATAATGTCAGATAGCATGGTAGGAAAAGTGATAATACAAAGAACTGATTTTTATTTATTTATTTATTTAGAGGATGATCAAATATACGAGGAGCTGCTGAAGTTTCTTGGTTTTCTCAGTTGAGACAAGAGGAAACTGAGGGAGATTTCATTATGGCCTACAACTTCCTCAAAAGGTTGAGGGGAAGGGCAGGTGCTGATCTCTCAGGTGTCCACTGATAGAACCAAAGTAACAGTATGAATCTGTGACAGGAGAGATTCAGGTTGGGCATGAAGAAAAGGTTCTTGATCAAGAGGATAGCTGGGCACTGGAACAGGATCCCCGGGGAAATAAATTATCACGGCACTGAGCTTTCTGGAGTTCAAGAAGTGTCTGGATGACACTTTCAAATATATAGTCTGAATTTTGGGTTTCTCTGCATGGAGCCGGGAGTTGGAATCTGTCATCCTTAGGGGTCCCTTCCAACTCAGGATATTCTATGATTCTACAGTCAGTTACCTAATGTTAAGCACATGAAAATAATGAAACTGTCTACCAGACATTATGACTGTTTGTAAGATGAAAAATATCACAAACCTTCAAGCAGCAAGTTTTAGTAATGACAAGACTTTGCACTATCTCTGTACTTTGAAATTATTTAAAAATGCATTTTATTCCATTCAGAGATCTATTCACCACATTAAAGCAGTTGTGAGGTAGTTCCCTCACTAGAAGCACAACTTTGCACTTGAACTTTCATGAGATTCCTGGTAGGCTCATTTCTCAAGCCTATCAATATTTTTCTGAATCTTTAAAATCTTTTGATGTATGAGCCAGTCTTTTCAGTTTCGTATCATCTGCAAAGGTGCTGACTATACATGCTGTCCCATTATTTAGATCCTCAATAAAAATGTAAAAGGTATTGCTCCCATCACTGACCATTGAGTACTCCACTAGTGTCTGTCTTCTTGTTGGACTCTGCTGATGATCACAATTCTTTGAGCCTGGAATTTGAAACAGATTTCAGTCCAGCTCGCTACCCATTTATTTATCAGGTTTGGCTATGAAGAAATCAATTTCATAAGTCTTATGTCAAGAAAAAACAATAGTAATTACTTTCTCCTCATGCAGAAAGCAATGGGTTAATGGTAGAAGGCTATCAGGTTGGTCAGGCATGATTTACCCTGTGTAATTCCATAATTATTACTCCTTTTCACCTTCTTAGCTTTCATTTTCTTCAAAATGGTTTGAAAGGTTATTTGTCCCACCATGATCTCAGGGATCAAGTTCCATGTATCATTTGTCTTGCTATTTTTGAATATAGGAAAGTTTGTTTTCCTCTGCTACTTAAGGATTTCCTCCAGTCCCCATAACCTTCAGAGTTTGTGGATATCTGTAAATATGTATGTGCAGTTTGTTCAAAGATTTCCTATATTTCTCTACTGGAAGGTGTGTGCTAACATTCAGATCACAGACTGAACAGCTGACCAGCACATGAGAAAGGGCTGGTTTCAGCTTTGGAACACAATTAAACTGCATCTAAGTTCTGCACATAGAAGTAACTTGTTTGTGAATAACTGCTCAGCAGCTGTACGTAAGTATCCTTGCTTTCTGTGAGTGACCTTGCTAGATACATGGTGCTTTACTGTTTCCCACTGCTACACATAGGATCATGATACTGAAAGATTGGTCAGCATGTTGCCAGCCTGCCATGACCGTTATCTGCTGAGGGTAATCCCAGGGGGGACACTCTACCAGAAGACCACCACTGGTACTGAGGATTTGGCAGAGATGCTACCTACTAGCTGCCTCTGGTAATGTGCATTCCTCTCTATTAAACTGATGAATGTCAATTTGCTTCCCTGTACTTTCTTTGATTGGTAAACATTATGCAGAAGTTCTGGTTGTTTTTGCATTACAGAAGGGTAAGTTTTATTTGCTCCAGACTTTCCTGCTATATTCAGAGACCTGGAATTTCAATAGTCAACAGATCTTCCTACAGTAAAAAATGAGATGAGAAAGGCATTGCGTGCCTTGATTTTTTCTATTATCTGTCACTAAATCCCCTACCTACTCAGCAGCCAGCCCATACATACTGCCTGAATCAAAATGCACAACCTATAATTATGTTTATACACTAGTAATTTGGCTCTCTCTCTGAGCCACAAAGGTAGGAATCTTCCCACATCATGACTTGCATCCCTTTCTTCAGTGAGAAAGATGGAAAATAGAACCTTTGCTCACTTTAAGAAACACTTCCATAGTATACTTTTAAGTATACTTCTATAAGTTTTGTGATTTCAGTAGGATACTCTCTAACTAGTGAAACTGTAAATTAAAATGTCAGGGTATTAAAAGAAAACTGACAGTTCTGTTTCATATGAGGACTCGGCATATAAGAACTCAACTGTATGTAAGAAAAAGACATTTTTTTGCACTGAATTTAATGCTATCATTTATTTAAGTCATGATTTAAGCATATCCAATGGATTAGTTTTTCCAGAAATTAAATAATTTTGTCTCTCCCAGTCTATTTTGAATCAAAGTTACTCTTAGTCATGAACTGTTTTAGAAAGAAATGTTTGTGAACATGTTTAGTGAACTGTGATTGGGTGCCTATAGAATTTTACCTACTGAGGCTGAAAAATATTACATGCAGCAAAGATCAGTCAGCCATAGATAATAGAAAAACTTAGATAACACATTCTGCTTAAATCTGAATAATATGAAAAGTGAGTGAGCTGAATTCTTCCTGTAATCTCTCTCCCTTTCTAATTCAATTTATAATTTACTTGTTTAAGTGTAAGAAATACATCTGATGTTGGTGGAAAACAATCTCTGGATTTTTGTAGGATTTGGTCTATAATAGTATCTTTAGATACAAATTGGTTTTCTATTCTGAGTTAAGCACAGAATGACATTGAAATTATCCTAGTGCAATCATTAGGCCTAAGCCATTAATTGTCCAACCTTTCTTCTTTTTATCTTGTCTTCCCAATCTATTTCTTCTCTTTTCTCTCCTGTCTCTTTTCTGTCATACACTGAGATTTCTAAACTTTTTTTTTTTTTTTTTTTTTTTTTTTTTTTCCCAGCAGATCACAAATACGCACATGGGTTTTATATAGTCACCAGGAGGTATTGTTATTTAAAGATATTATAAGCTCCAAAACAACCCAATGAAGAGCTGGCAAGCAAGGAACTGAGAAAACACTGACCTTGTAACATAGAAATTCTGACTTGAGGAGCAACACAAAACTCTAGATTCCCCACTGATGACACCTCAGATTAGACCAAATCTCACATCTTCATTTATTTGCAGTAAGTGCTATGTTAGTGTATCCTGTACTTGATGACAATCAAGTCACAATTGGATGCCTGTTAACATAATTTGTCACTATTTGCAATTTTAAATGTCATGGTGAGCTGTGCTGGCTATTCACTCTTGTGATTTTCTTGCCCACACCTCTGAAAGTCAATTTGTGAGCTGACTAGAAATTTTCCCTCAAGCATTTGGCTCAGCTGGTGAGTGTCAGTGTCCCTTGGTGTGTAACAAATGTTGTTTAATTGCATTAGAAAGGAAAATCATTTATATTATACTTGTGAAAATTATGCTTTATTTATTTAAAGATTTAGCATAGAATCAGCATACATTTTCTAAATGTGCAAGGACTAACTGTCCTACATGTGTTTCTAATGCATCCAGTGCTTCTGAAATTTATTATAGATTTGTTGCCAATTATTGAAGTGAAATGGTGTGTTGTGCATTATCTGAACACGGTAGGAAACTAGTAGAAAATGAAACTGTAGATTCAAATTCAGTCTAAAAATAATTACATCATTCACAGTTACATTGTGATCAGATATCAAGAAAGGAAAAACAAATACAAGAAGCGTGGATCAACACTGATGTTCTAAAGAAAGATGCTAGAGAAGTAAGCTGAAACAGAAGAGTTGATTTTGGGGGATTTTTCACTCTGTTTCAGGGTCAAATCAAGTAACACAAATAAATGGTTTGCGGTCATCTAAAGAAATTTGTCCCAGGATAAGCAGACTGAGATTTCATAGTCACTGCTTCACAGCAATTTAAGAATCTAGTGTTAGCTACCACTTCTCGATTGAAAAACAGTGCAACTGTGACACAAGAAATGCCTGTCATACCCTAACATATAAAATAAACCTACATCTTTGATATGATAGCAATTGGTGACTGAGTTTGGTAACCTTAACTTCAGCTATACTCAGCTAGACACCTATATCCTTCTAGCATATCTTTAAGCTTTCTGGACCTCAGCTCCCAAGCTCTAAATTCTATTCAAAAATCATTTCTTGTTTGACAGTATTTCTGTAAGGATAGTTACATTAAAAATGCCAGGGTACTCAAATCACATGATACCTGAGATCATAAAAATATCTAAACATATTTATGAGAATAATGAAGTCATTTATTCCTGGCTTGATAACATCTTACATCTATATTTCACACTCTTGTATTGATTTAGACCAGTTGATGTTTAAGAAATTGCACTTCTAAAGTTATTCTGAAAGTATATGAATCCAGTTAGGAAAATTATGGCATTGGATAATTTTGAAAATCATGTATTAATTTTAATTTCTTATTTTAATATATTTAATGGTTTAACATAGATGTATATTTTTATATTTTTTATTATTTGTAATCCTATATATATATATATACATATATATATATATATCTAAGTTTTCTAAACAAAGGTCATGTTTTCACTTTTTTTTTTTTTTCTCCCTTTCATTGTTTTACAAGCTCTAGTTCTTTTGTTATGTAGCTGATATTCCAAAATTAGATCTTACTTTGAAAATTTTTGTGTAAAAAAAATTCTTAAAAGTCAAGTGAATAATTTCTGTGTTCAGATTGAATTGTACAAAGATGACAGCTAAGAAATAAAAACTAAAAATAAAAACTTTATATTTTATTATCTAACTCTTAACTTGTAAATAATGGAGTTACCAGTAGAGTTTTTCCTTGCATCACATCACTAATAGTTTTACATATACTTCACAGCTCCTTGAACATAAATGCTTAGCTCATTATCTAAGGACCCGACTTCTGAATCCAGATAGAACTATTTTTATTAACATGTGATACACAATTTAATGTTAAGCATATTATCAGAAATCAACAACATAATGGATTTTAGACTAGTTTTAATATAAAACGTGTCACAAAGAGATACATTAAAAAATAACTCATACAATATTTCTATGACTTTGTGTTTTTATATGACAAGGTTTAGATAGTGAATGGCCTCTGTGGGAAGAGAAGAACCCAGAAGATGTTAAATAAGAACCAGTTCCAGCTGGCTCCAAAAAGAATACACCACTGACCACAATTGAGCCAATGGGTGATGATTATTGTGCTCTCTGGGAGAGATTTAAGGAAGGAACAAAGAAGCTGCAGAGCAGCATCTGTAAGAGAGGAATAAGAAGATGTATTAAAAACCTTCCTTACAAACACTGAGATCAATGGAGGAGCAGGGTAGGAGGTGCTCCATATATGGAGCAGTTCTCCTGTAGCCCAAAGGGAAGGTCTTGGTGGAGCAGAGTGTCTCCCTGCAGCTCATGGGATGCCATGTGGAATAAATCTCTGTGTGTAGTCCATGGAGGAGCCTAACATGCAGCTGTGGATGTGGCTTGAAGGTGGCTGTAGCCCACGGAAAGCCCCACACGAGCAGGCCTTGGGCCAGAGCTGCAGCCTGTGGAAAAGAACCTAAGTTGAAATTGGAAGTCTGAGAGAGCTGCTGCCCATGGTGGCCCATTTTAGAGCAATCAGCGTGACTACCTGAAGGACAGACCTTGTGGTACAGACATATATATTGGAGCAGTTCTGGAAGAACTGTAGCCCATTGGAAGATCATGTGAGACCAATCCAGGAAAGACTGCATTTCATTTAAGGGACCCTATGCTGGAGCAGAGGAGAGCAAAGATGAAATGTCAGAGATGAAGTATTATTAACTGACTACAGTCCTCATTTCCTTTTTTTCTGCAGTACTCAGAGGGAGGAGATAGAAAAAAGGTGTCACTCTACCCCCCACACCTTAGATATTTATCAGCCTGGATCAGGTCCCCTCTCAGTCTTATTTTCTCAAAGCTAAACAGACCCAGTTCACTTAGCCTTTCTTCACAGGAGAGATGCTCCAGGCCCTTCACCATCTTTGTGGCCCTCCGCTGGACTCTTTCCAAGAGATCCCTGTCTTTTTTTGTACTGGGGAGCCCAGAACTGGACACAGTACTCCAGATGAGGCCTTACCAAGACAAAGTAGAGGGGGAGGTCTCCTGCCAACCTTTCCTGATTTCTTGCTCACAGGAATGCACTGATCCTGAGCTTGGAAGAAGCTGACCAGCTCTCACAGGCCCCCTTACCTTCTAACACACTAGCCCATGGGATAGCTCCAAGTAGGTCCCAGAAGAGATCAAAGTTGGCTCTCCTAAAGTCCAGGGTCGCAATCTTACTTTTTGGTTTGCTTCTTCCACTCAAGTTCTTGAATGCCACCATCTCATGGTCATTACAACCCAAGCTGCCTCTGACCTTTACTTCCTTGACAAGCCCTTCCTTATTAGTGAGAATAAGGTCCAGCAACACCCCTCCCCTCATCAGTTCCTCCACCAGCTGCATCAGAAAGTTGTCTTCAACACACTGCAGGAACCATCTGGACCGCGTGTGCCTGGCCATGTTGGTTATCCAGCAAATATCTGGATAATTGAAGTCCCCCATAAGCACCAGCGCCTGAGATTGTGACGCTGCTTCCAGTTGCTTATGGAAGGCCTCAACAACCTCCTCCTCCTGATCAGGGGGCCTGTAGTACACCCCCACAACAGTGTCAGCCATACCAGCCCACTCCTTGATTCTCACCCACAAGCTCTCCACTGCTACACCACTGTCTCCCAGGTGGAGTTCAATACTTTCTAGCTGCTCTCTCACATGAAGAGCAACTCCACCATCCCGTCTCACCAGGTGATCTTTCCTAAAAAGCACATAGTCCTCCGTGACAACATTCCAGTCATGTGAGCTATCCCATCATGTCTCTGTGATTGCAATGAGATCATGGCTTTGCAACCGCATGCAGATCTCCAACTCTTCCTGTTTATTTCCCATACTGCGCACATTACTGTACAGACACTTTAGGGAAGCAGCATCCCCCTGCCACTCTTCATCCCTTTGAACTCCACCCTCATCACCCATCAAGCTCTGTTTTGAGCCCCGGAGCCTCGGACTACCAGCTCAACCCCAGTGGCCCTCATTTTGTTTCCTTCCCCCTTCTTAGCAAATTTAAAGACCTTTCAATGAGTCCCACCAGTTCCTGGGCTAGCATCCTTTTACCCCTTGCAGACAGGTGAGTTCCATCTGCAGCTGTCATGTCAGGAGCTGAGTAAATTGCCCCATGATCAAAAAAAAAAGAAAAAGAAAACCAAAATTCTTGTGCCTACACCAACCTCTAAGCCATTTATTTATGAGGAGGGTTTTTTTTTTTATCCTCTCGGTGTCCTTCCCTGCCACTAAAGGGATAAAAGAGAAAACCACCAGCACACCCAATCCATCAAGTACCCTCCCCAGTCCCTTGAAGTCATTTTTGATAGCCCTCAGGCTTTTTTCAGCAGCATAATCACTGCCGACCAGTACTACCAATAAGGGATACTAGTCAGATGGGAGAATAAGACCAGGAAGCTTTCTAGAGATATCCCTGACCCGTGCCCTAGGGAGGCAGCACACTTCCCTCCAGGTGGGGTCAGACCGACACACTGGGCTCTCAGTTTCTTTTAGTAGGGAGTCACCTATGACTATCACCATCCTTTCTTTACTGGAGGAGCCAGTTTTATTGTTGTTGTTGTTTGTTTTCCTGTTAAAATTACTGCATCAAATACTTGGCACATCCAAATTTGAATTTCAAGTCTGTTGCTTCCAGGGAAGAAATCCTTTTTCTACAATAGTTTTCAAAACTAATGTTTACGTTACATAAAATACAGATGTGAAATACAAGTCAAATATTTATTCTTTGCTTGATTTCAGTTATAGTCAACTGAAATTTTCATACCACTTTTTCATAATTATATGATATTCAATATGACAACATCTACATGATTGCATGATTTTGCAGTGTAAGCAAGATCTGTGTTTATAGAATCATATAATTTCTCAGGTTGGAAAAGATCTTTAAGATTATTGAATCTAACCACAACCTAACCATACTACCCTAACTCTAACAACCCTCCACTAAGTCATGTCCCTGAGCACCACATCCAAACGGCTGTTAAACATATTCAGGGGCGGTGACACAACCACCCCCTAGGAGCCTATTCCTGTGCTTCACAACCCTTTCTGTAAAGAAGCTTTTCCTAATATCCAAGCTAAACCTCCCCTGACACAACTTGAACATTTCCCCTCGTCCTGTCACCTGTCACCAGTGAGAAGAGACCAACCCCACTCTCACTGCAATCACCTTTCAGGTATTTGAAGAGAGCAATAAGGTCTCCCCTCAGCCTCCTTTTCCCCAGACTAAACAGCCCCAGTTCCTTCAGTCACTCCTCAAAAATATATTCTCCAAGCCTTGTTGCTCTTCTTTGGACCTGCTCCAGCATCTCAATTTCCTTCGTGTATTGACGTGCCCAAAATGGAGTACTCAAGGTGAGGCCTCTCCAGTGCTGAGTACAGGGGCAGGATTATTTCCCTAGTCCTGCTCACCACACCATTCCTGATCCAAGCCAGGATGCCACTGGCCTTCTTGGCCACCTGGACACACTGCTGGCTCATATTCAGCCGACTGTCCATCAGTACAACAAGGTCCCTTTCCATCAGGCAGCTTTCCCCATCAGCCACTCCTCCCCAAGCCTGTAGAGTTGCCTGGGGTTGTTGTGACCAAAATGCCGGACTTGACACTTGGCCCTATTGGAACTCATACAGTTTACCTCAGTCCATTAATCCAGTCTACCCAGGTCCCTCTGTAGTCCCTTTCTCCCCTCCCTCAACACTCCCTCCCAACTTGGTGTCATCTGAAAATTTACTGAGGGTGCACTCAATCCCCTCATCAAGATTGCTAATAAAGACGTTAAGTAGAAGCGGAGCCAGTACTGTGCCCTGGGGGACACCATTCGTGACCGGCCGACAACTGGATTTAATTCCATTGACCACAGCTCTTTGGGCCCGACCATCCAGCCAGTGTTCCACCCAATGGAGAGTATGCCCATCTAAACTATGGGCAGCCAGCTTCTCCATGTGAATGTTGTGGAGAACAATGTCAAAGGCTTTACTGAGGTCCGGGTAGACCACATCAACAGCCTTACCTTCACCCCCTAAGAGGGTCACCTTGTCATAGAATGAAATCAGGTTTGTCAAACAGAATCTACCATTCGTAAACCCATGATGACTGTGCCTGATCCTCTGGTTGACTTTTAATTAGTCCATAATGGCTCCCAAGATTATCCTTTCCATAACCTTCCCCAGCACTGAGGTGAGACTGATAGGTCTGTAGCTACCACAATCATCTTTCCAGACCTTTTTGAAATGGGTGTCATATTTGCCAATCTCCAGTCTGCTGGAATATTTCCATTTAGCCAGGATTGCTGAATAATGATGGAGAGTGGCTTGACAACCACATCCGTCAACTCCCTCAGCACTCTAGGGTGCAATCCACCTTGGTCTTGTGAGCATCCTGCTTTCAAAGCAGATCCAAAACCATTTTAGATTATGCAGGGCCTATTCTATTCCCCATCCATGTCTACCAGCACAGGGCACTGCATTCCCAGGGAGTAACATGTCTTACTATTAAAGACTGAGGCAGACAAGGCATTAAGTATCTCAGCCTTATCCTGATCCTTGGTCGCCAAGTTGCCCTCAGCATCCAACAAGTAATGGAGATTCTCCCTACGCTTCTTCTTGTTGTTTATGTATTTATAGAAATATTTATTGTTGTTCTTTACCTTAGTGACCAAGTTCAGTTCTAGGTGGGCTTTGGCTTTTCTAATTTTCTGCCTGCAAAGCTTCATACGTACTTTTTAATCATCATAAGTAGCTTGCCCACTCTTCCAGAGACTGTGAACTTTCCTTTTGCTCTTGAGTTCCAGCCAAAGGTCTTTGTTCAGCCATCCAGCCTCCTTGCCCATTGGCTCGCCTTCCATGACTTGGGGATGGTCAGCTCCTGCAGCTTTAAAATTATTTCCTTAAAATATTTCCAGCCTTCCTGGACTCCCATGCCCTCCAAAACTATCTCCCAGAGGACCCTTAACCATGGTCTCCCACATACTCAAGGAACCTTGGGACTGTTCCCTATCTGCTGTATTATAAATCTAGCAGATGTCTGGGAAGTTGAAGTACCCCACAAGAACAAGGGGAAGAGACATTGATACCTCACCCAGCTGTCTATAAAGTGTCTTGTCCACCTCTTCATCCTGGTTGGGTGGCCTGTAGCAGATTCCCAAGATAATGTCAGTCTTATTGGCCTTCATTTTTATTCTGACTCATTATCATTATTATTATATAATATTATTATATTGATATTTATATTAATGTTGATACTAATATTAATACTATATTATATTAATAATGTATTATTTTATATAATTATAATTATTATACATCATTCTTATACAAAACCAGTAGTCATAAGCTTTGATCTTTTCCATTAGAAGAAAATAGCAATGCTGATTAAGTGGTACATCTTGAAAGTGGGAGGTTAATCCAGCAGGAATCTATGTAATGAAAAGAAGTCCAGTGTTCATTTAACAGCTTCAGATATAATTCCTGAAGAATGAACTTTATATAAAGGCTCAAAATATAAAAATGTGAAGAAATATACACAAAACACTGTTAAATTTGTAGCACTTATGCATTATGTGTAATTAAGTTCCACTATTCTGTTCCAGTTTTGTGAGACACAACTTAATATCAAAATATATCAGGCACAGAAACAAACACTGTGTTATATAGAACAATTTTTGTCCATGAAATTATATTAGACCTGAGATTTTAATCACAGAATTTTTCTATTATTTTTCACAAAGCCTGTAAAATATATTAAAAATTTAAAATTTTGTCTGAATATTGCCTGAAGTTAATATTTTGTCTGAAGAAAAGACCTCAATACTGTGAGCATAATGAAGGTAAAACTCATCTATTTTAACCTTAATGTTGATATTAGCAATCATAGCTGTTAGTTTCAAATAGAGGCTAAATTGAACTGATGATCAGCCTTCCACTTTTCTATCTATTTAAGAGAATTTCCCACTTGATAAGATGGTGTTTTTGTAGAACATATATGGTTCCAGTGCTAACTAGTGTGATGTCAGTTTACTGTTTTACTAGATTTGGGTTATTTCATCTGTTGTACATACTTCATGACACATTCTGGAATCAGTCTATTGATTTAGTTTAAATTGCATTACAGTAAGAGCAGAAAACTTTGAATTATGTCAACATTTCTAAGTTAGTTACTACTAATTCATATTTCCATTGGTCTTGATCAGCCAGAAGAAGATAATTCAGGCAGAAACATGGTACAGAGCATTCCAACCATAGAAATAATTACTTAGTTCTTGTATCTTAAAAATTTAGTTTGTCAATTAATCTAATTTTAAAATTGTATCTTTCTTGTTATTTTTATTGTAGCCAAATCTTTGACCAGCATTAGACATTTTATCTCTGTCACTCTTACATTCATTTCTGTCACTGAAGAATTTATGTTCAAACTGAAGTAAGTCTACTTCATATGAACAAAATCCTGTTTAAATAGCTTTTATTTATTTTTTGACAACTTTTATAGACTGAAATACAAACTGTTTTGTTTTGATTCATACTTCAAATTTTTAACTTATTATTGCTGTTATTTCCTTCTTTTCTAAATATACTATTCTTGAGATATAAATAATGAAACAGGTATATGGAATATTGGCTTTATCTTGTAAAACATTTGTGATGTTGAGAGACTATTCATCTGCTTGGTTACTGGTGTAAATTGCAAAATCTTCAAGATTAATTTAGTTTGAGAGCAGCTTATAGTAATAGGTAAGGAAAAACAAAGTTCAAAGTTCAACACAACACTATCTTTGTATCTTTATATTGGTAAAGCACAAATAAAAGAGTGCCAAAAAGTGTCATAGTGGTGTTGGCTTTTTGATATACAGGAAACATCACATACCCAAACTCTTTATCTTAATGTGGATTCAAAATTCTGTGTAATCTTCTATAAGGAACAAGATTGTTACAGAAAATGGGGAGTGTCAGAGTTAACAGACAGCTATCACCTCATATTTTCATCAGTTATACCATACCCAGTATAGAGCTGGGCTATGTATGTATAAATTAAGGTGTAGTTAGAAAAGAAATATATGATTCCATTTCGAATTCATCATTGAATACAAAAACAGAGTTGGAAGTGGTGAGAATGACTTAGAAGTCTACTGTTTTCCTTTTTCCATTTGTCTGGATGCACAATTTGTACTGCAAGTCTCATAAAGAAAGTACAGGAACGTGACACTGCTGTAGCAAGGTAAAAGAAAGCTATTAATACTAAAAGAAATCCTGCTTCAAAAAAAATATTTAATGGGCCAACATGGGAATTATGACTCACATTAAATTTCTTATATGTGCAAAGCTTTTTAATTTTCAATCACATTTCTATTTTGAAAAAGCCTACATTATAAAGGTGAAAATCTTTAACATTCATTCATTATATTAACATAAAATATTCTCCATTTCTTTGTCATTATGCCACAGAAGATAATGTATGTATCCCTTTGCCTGATCTTCATTTCTAATCTGTTCAGCAAAATCACTATCATTTTTGATTCCATGATTCATTGCTATGAAAAGAAACTCTAATATCACACGCAAGAGATGATGCTACATCTGTATGAATCATTGGTACAGTTTTTGCAAGTCAGTATATTTATTTTGACAGCATATACTAACATAGTTACAAATTCTGTGAGGTAGGAGAATTTAGACATTCAAAAAAAAGGAAATAGGATAGGATTAGTTGAAGTAAAGTGTGTCTGTATTAAGCTGCACTGGCTGAACTAATTTCAGAGGTTAGCGGCCCTGCTGTGGCAGGGCAGGTTGGAACTTGATGACCCTTGGGATGCCTTTCAACCCAAGCTATTCTATGATTCTATGGTTCTACAACTCAGAACATTAAGTGCTATGTCTGCGGCACTTATGCCAGCATGATACTACACCACCATGTTGAGAACAAGGCTTATTAGCTGTGCTATTGTAATGGTAACATACATATTCTATTTTAAAGATACAGTACATCACTTAGTGATATGCTGCATTCTGTGTATCAATCAGCCCATAAGGAGTTTGCATGGGGGTTTTAGTATAGTGTTCTGTTTCATGCTGTAGTCTAAGATGAAAAGATAGAGATTTTTTACATTAATTTAGATCTTAAAATTGAAACGGACTTAAAGCGATTTTTTTTTTACTGATCAGGGATATACTTCCCCTAAGGGTTTACAAAAATTCACACATTATTTATTCACATCTATCTATCCTTAATGCTGTTTTCTAAGTAACAAAAAAATGCTTCACTAGGTTGTTTAACTGAGCCTAATGATGTCAGCCTTTAATCTTAATTAATATAATTTACCATCTTCAAAGTAAGCAGTTTGCAATTTAGAATTAGGGATAGGATATGTGTGGATGGATCTGTTGATATTTATTATAAATAACTAGTTTTATTCAACAGGTATTGAGTGTAATGATTACAGGTTTATATTTTAAATAAATAATTATCAATTATTGTGTTCAGGTGATGCTCTGTTACTCAGCTCATGAATTCAAGGTAAATGCCTTCACATATAATATGGATTTCACATATAATATGGAAAGGAAAGAGCAAAGCTCAAACACTTGCTTTTCCTTAGCTATAAACAGAAACTGGCATTGTTTCTTCACTATTTTTTACCAAAACATCTTTGTTCTTGTCTCTGTTCAACAGAAAATATTTCAGCCTGTCTCAGGAAAAAAAGATATAATTTCTTTGAAAGAACCTGACTCATTTGTAAGACATATATATGGCATGGAGACTAATGCACAAGTGTAATGGTTTTATGATATTGAAAGTGTTCATCAATATCATTATTATAGTATAGATAAAACACCGAACACATTTCCCTGTCTTCAAACATGAGGATATATATTCTGTGGAGCTAGAAGGAAAGGCAGGATGTGAGTAGATGTGAGATGTCATGTAAGTTCTTATTAAAGGTTTGTGTTGGTCTGTGATGAGTAAAAACTTGAGAAGGTGTTCTCACAAAATGTCAATCTCAAATGGCGAAAATTTTAAAGGATAATATTATACTAGCATATCACTGCCTTCTTAAATTGTGAGGATCATGACATTTATAGATTTTTTCTTCCATTTGTTTTAAATTTTCAAGACAGTGGATTTTATACAGGATTGACTGTAAAGAAAAAAAATATCAATATAATATTTTTTTTTCTCTGAAAAAAACTCCACAGCTGCAGAGACTTCTCTTTTGTGAGATGTTGCTACCACAGCTATGTGAGATTCCTTGCTGTTCCTGACACCCTGTAAACTCACTTGCAGGCAAGAATGACTCCCCTGGAGGTATGCCCACAGCCTGAAGTGTAGTCCCTGAATGCTGCTTCAATGCTGCCAGCTGATTGCTGGGTATAGGCTGTTCCCTGCCTAGACAAGGCAGAAAATAGAAGTTTAACAGTTGCTGAAAGAGAAAGTGAAGAAATCATTATTTGTACATTGTTAACCATGTATAAAAACAGCAATAATTTCATCATCAACTTTATTCAGAACCCAATGTGGATAGCTACAGAGTATGTTAGAGTTTACTAGGAAATAAGCTGTTTCAATATGCAAGAGTCATTTCTAAGTGTAAATGCCTTTCCACTTTTCATTTCTATTTGATAAAAATATAGAATCATTCTTACAAGCATTGTTAACTCTATCTTTTCATATAACTAACATTTTGTTCTTGATCATATTTTTCCATTCCTTTTTCCCTTTAGCCTTCTTCAAATAATTAATTTTATACCTCAGTTTTTAGGAAAATTATCTCTTTTTGAAGTTGAATGATAACAATTGCATCTTGTCCAATTTTAATTGACTTGTCGTGCTGTCAACAATAATTCATCAAATTACTATTTTATTTTTCTTGGAATAGCGTTCATTTCCTATACTGAACAAAGCACTGTAAGGTTTCCCTTGTGTCGTCAACATTTTTATAAGTTCTTTTACCAAAATATATGTCTAGTTCAACAGTCTATGTCTATATTAACAAAAACAAACAAACAAACAAACAAAAAAACCCTCTAGAATTAGCAGACATGTAGACTAACTTTCAAAATCTATTTTCTTTCCACCCTATATTAGTCTCTTATGAAGACTATATTTTTCTTCTTAATTCTCAATCTCTATCATTCCTCTTGTACCAACTTTTTGTATCTCTGAAGTGCTCTTATTTTTGTGTATTCTTTGGAGCATAGTGACTGAAATAATATTTGGGAAGGATTGTGACTTACCAGAGTAATGTTTTTTGTGGCAAGAAACTAAGAGATTTTACTTCATACATTTTGGTGTGGATGGAGTCAAATAGGAGTATGTGATGGTATCAAGTCTCTGGGGACTCTTTTAGAAAACAATAGAAAGCAAAGTATAAATGACAAGTCTGTCATTGTCTTCTCCATAAAGTCTTTGCAGAGGAAGTCTTCAGATGGACTAGACAGAGAACTACATTATATTTCACCTTGAAGATAACTATTCTGAAGAGTTTAAACCATAGTTAGGGAAAAAGCTAACAGTTAAAGAGTGTGTATGAACAGGCATCTCTCATCATCTGAGCTGTTCCCAGCCTTTTATTATTTGGCAATGTAGATAAATCCAGTAGGACTGTTTTACTGAAAACTCAGCAGGGTCTGCATTTACATTTTCCCTCACAGAAGTGGAAAATACATGAAATAAATATTCTGAAGCCATTTGCTCCCCAATGTCTCAGTCATTGTCATACTTCCTCTCTGTGCCTCTCCAATCCAGTTTAAATACAACCCACTCTACACAGAAGATGAAAGTTTGACGAGAGTTGTTTATAAAAGCCAAATGAAAGCAGATTACTAAAAACTCTGCTAGATGAGATTATTCCATTTATTAAATTGATTTTGTCAGCTACTGATACACCACATATCTATGACTGGAGAGCAGTATTTGAAGTTTTATTGATTTTGCACACTAAATTATGAAGTTGGAGACATTTAAAGGAAAAATCATATGTGTGAAAGCCAAAATATTTCAAATATAGTTATTTACTAAAGGAGTACTCAGAGTTTTATAACTCTTCATCAAAAGCATTTATAGCACATTCTTTGGCAAACCAACAGCTACTGATGAAAAAATACACTACTTTTTAAATTTCATACACCCTTTAAATCTAAGTAGAGACCGTGTGATTGTAGAATATTTTTTGTTAATACATAT
>QGNR01000043.1:666986-693643 GCA_003435085.1 Syrmaticus mikado
TTTTTTTTTTTTTCTCTCAAGTGACAGCTTTAATTTTCATTAAGATGTCATGTTTCTTTTTTAAACTACTTGCCAGTGTTATTAAGGGCATAAACTGGAAAGACTGTAAAACGTGATGCCTGACATGACTAGTGCCACAGATAATGTCAGATTTGTCAGAAAATAGAGATGTTTTATTTTGTCTTGTTCTGGTTTTGTTAAGAAGCAATTTTCCTTTGTTTAAGTGTAGTTGATGAAATCTTTGAGTACTGAGGAAGGTAACATTTTATTTCATTAAGTAGCATGTTCCACCATGTGAAGTTTTCACATTAGAAAATATTCAGAAAGGTTGTAAGGAAAAGTGAACTGTTGCACTTACTTACATGTTTCAGAACATGTGACTGCAGATTCTGACTGCAAATTTGGAAGATTATTTGCATTTGAAAAGAAAGACAAGTTGTGACACTATATGGGAAAATAAAACTTCAGAAAAAAAACAATATTTAAGAATGATTATCTTATACTAATTCATTTTATATCAAAATATTTAATTACAGTTTATGGATCCAAATAAAATCTTCTTATTGATTCTTAGGACTATTGACCTCAAACTTCCAAAAATATTATGGTGATTTTTAGAACATGTCATTACATTTCTGTAATCAAGCTCCTTCACTAAAGTATACATCCATGAAGAATATGTTAATTTAGTCCTATGGTTGTAAAATTACTACAAAGTGTTTTGAAGTATTCTGTAAATGGTTCTGCAGAATCGGACCTGAAATACTAAGCACAGAATTTTCTGAGCTGTCAAAAGAGTAGGTTTTATTCACACTCATACATATTGTTGGTATAATTATATTCTCATATGAATATATAATGAATATTTAACCAGCTCTACTTGTATAACTCAGTGATAGGGAGAGAACTTTTTGTTTATGTTTTAAGTTTCTGATAAATGTATAAAACTTTTTCCCCCGCGTTTATCCTCCCACATTTTATTTTGTGAATTACCTTGAACAACACTTTTACTCTGATATCTGGAAGCCTTCTTACGTACCCAGTTTATTTTCATCTTGCTGCCTGCCTGCTACCACAGCAGCACATCTTACTCTAATTCACCATGTTTTTCCTATGACTATTAGACCTACATTCCAGATTATTTCATTTCAGACCCAATTGTCATGTTGAAAGATCTGGCAACAGGGAGGCAGCGGTTCATTTGCAGAGCACAAGCCAGGTATAGTGAACTTCCAGCAGCTGGGAGGCAAAGAATGTTGGATTCACTGCAGGGAAAAATTCTGTCCTTCTTGTCTGCCACTTGCTGGAAACAAGTTGGTCTCTGATTACAACTAAGAGACAACTAATTATTTAAAATAATTAAATGTTATCTCTGTCACCTTTGGGATATGTAATCTTTTCCCTAAGCAACTAGAAGTGAGTTGAAGCCAAGAAGATTTTATTCTCTTACCAACTGCATTTGCTACTCCTGTGCAAAGGTAAAGTGGTAAATTAAGAGAAACTGGAGAAATAATCATTCTATTCCTCCTTTCATATTTAGTAGAGAGAATTATGTGCTCCATAGGACAATTTATCTTAGTGCTAGATAGGTAACTAAGGGAGATTAAATGCATTTCCCTTTCTGATTGCCTACATATATATTTTTTTTCTACTGAAAATTAAAGAAAGCACAGGCAGTAAATTCAAATATTTACATGTATCCCCTAAACATCAAGATATGTGTTGCAACTGAATGTGGAAATATATCAGCTAGGGAATTAGAGATTATTGTGATGTGTTAGTCCCATTTTCAACTTCAAAAAAGACTGAAGTTGACAATACATAATATATATGTATTATTATATACATACTCATTACCAATTATTGACACTACCTTTTTTGAAACAGTCATTACTTGCTAATCGTATCCTACATCAGCTGAGGGTGTGTAATGACACAGAGCTGACACTGTGCAGTTACTGCCAATGGTTGCAGGTCTTGCCATATTCTTATTCACTAAATTTAAATTGGCCAGATATAAGATTTTTTTCTTTTTTTAACCTTGTAGATTTTACTACCGACACATGCATTTAAATTCTTCTTTTGCACAATTAAATTCTTTTTCTTCTTTGCCATTATATGATATTTAAACACTTAGATTTAGCAGTGCCACAGAATGCCTACTCATTTCTGCAGGATATGCTGTTTTGGTGTGCTTATGCTTGGTTCAGGAAAAGTAAACACTATTTATACCTTACTTAGTCTACAGTCTGTTCTACTTCTTGAGTGTAAAAGGTTTTGCTTCACAGACAAAGTTGAGGAAATTTTCCTACTTCATTCTGCAAATATATCAGTAAAACATAAAACCCGAGAATGACATCTTCCTCTATTATTATTCATAGATAAATATATGCAGATAGATAAATATAATTACCCTGATAGAAATAAATAAATAAGTAAAAAAAATGAAATAAGAACTAGTAATGGCAATAATAATAAGCACCTTAAAGCCTATTATTGCAAAAAAAAAAAAAAAAAAAAAAAAAAAAAAAAAAAAAAAAATTTTTTTTTTTACAGGTCACTTAGTTTGGAAGACATGATATTCAGATAAATGATTTCATGCAACACTTGTCTGGAGGTTAAAATTATGACCATTTATTTTCTTCCTCTCTATAGGAAAGCTCATCTAGGAATAAGTAACTATACTGACATAAAATGTACTCTTTAACCCCTTTAGATAATGAAGCTTGTCTTTAACTTGAGAGAATCGTGACTCTACACCGTCCAGTATGATAAATACCAAATACTTGATGGTGACCCAGGAAATCTATCCCGTGATACGGTAAATTGGACAGAACGGAGGACGTCCCGTGTGACATGTTTTGGAAATACTTGGTAGTTGGGTGTCCTTTAAGATTAACAAAACTATAACGAGAACGAGGACGTCAAGTTCTTAGAATCGACTATAGTCCGACACTCGAGGAAAACGTCAAGGACACCTCAAGACTAGTCACCAGACCATTTTATTTCATTATAAAAGTTATATAAAGGTACCTTTATAAACAACGACTGTTGAACGGAAATCGACAGTCTGACATTTTGACAGAAGTGGATTCACAGACTGGTCGGTTTATGTAAATTCTAAGATAGATATTTACTCGTCCGAATTTTTTTTGGCAAAAAAAAAAAGAAAAAAAAGAAAAAAAGAAAAAAAAAAGACAAAAGAAAAAAAAAGTAGCTTTTCTCTGTCTAGACTGAACCACGGGAAACATGAAAAAAATATGCAGTGTGCGTCACTACTCTAATGGATATAAAGGTGCATTTGGCAAGAACCTTTCAGTGAAAACCATAGTGGAACTGCACACAAATTCTCTTTAACCTGCTCTTTTAGTAAATGTCTGTAATCTGAAGACGTATACTTGGCAGAAGTAGTAAAGAACTTGGATAATTATCCTTATTTCTGTGAACTGTGCTGTCATTTCAGAATTTTAGCAACTTTGCACCAATTGGAATTTACTGTCTGTGTGATTTTAGAATAAAAAGAATAAATAATTGATATTCAAAACATTTTATTTACAATTGCATGTAATAATTTGACTTATAACAGTAAAAGCATCTGATGAATAAAGCAAGCAACAAATTAGGAAGAATCATAAATATTTTTGCATATCTTGATCCACTTATATTTCCAAAATACTGGGAGTCTTCAGGAAGACAGGCTTTTGTGATTCAAGTGAAATTTGCCTTTATGCTAACTTCACTGTAAAAGGTTTTTGTCACTAGTCAAATATTTCTGTAATACCTCATTCTCTTTTGCACGGGAAAAAATGGAATAAATTTTCAAAACAAAACTGTTCATATGCATTATGAAGAGAAAACAAATTATCTGAATTCCTCCGTGAACACTGATTATACAAAAGCACTGCAAACATTTGGAACTGGATTTCACAACAGCTAACAGAATACCTTCAGAACTTGAATCTAAAACTGATTTATTCTGAATCAGAATCTAATTTATCTGAATTAGAATGTGATTTATGTTATTTGCACTCAGTTTGTCAGTACTAACTAACACTCTTTAGGAAGAGTTTCCCTTAACAAGAACAAATAAAATAACTGCGATATACTGTACAATTCACTGGGTTCTAGCTCTTCTGTAAAGTTTTAGAAAATAAAAACTCATACGAGGAAGAGATATGACACTACGTAGAAATATTTTGGAAAAAAAAGAAATTACACAAAATGAAATGTAAGAATTTTGATATTTTTTGCAAACATTGGTCATTTTGTACATGACTATCTGAAAATAAATGAGTAATAATTTAAAACAATAACAAAAAAGGTTAAATAATTTTAAGGACAGAGGTAAAAAAAGGTTTGCTGTTAGTAAAAGTAAATATTGAAGATAAAAAACTTTTAAAATCAGGATTAGGGAGAAGAAATCTCAATTTAAACATCTTATTTTGATGTATTCCTGTTACAACATCTCTTTCAGATAAAACTTTTTCCTTACCATCTCTTAATATAGATCTTAAGTTTAGTTACAGTGAAATTAAGGCTTTTGTTTGTTTATTTGTTTTTGTTTTGTGTTTTTTTTTTTTTCCCCCGATTTGTTTTTTTCTTTCTTTCTGATCTGTATTTTAAAATATTCTGCTTTAGGATTAAACGTTTTCCTTTCAGGAAACTCCAGATGTCATTTCAGCTAATTTAGAATACATCTTCTAAACATTTAACAAATAAAATACTTTATGCAATTAAATTATTTCCTTCTTTTTTTTCTAATTTTGTATTACTTCTCCTCTACAACTTCTATAATTCCATTAATTGTGCTTATTCCCACTTATATATATATATGCACCCAGTTTCTCATTATAATATCTTCTGAACTTACCTTCACTCATCCCCCCCTTTCCTTTTTTTGTTAGAAATCTATTGTATGAAATATCTCTCATATCACAATCCAGATTTCTAATCAGGGCGGTTTTCTGTCAATTCATTTTGTCATTAGAATTAGTCACATACTGACATTAAGAAACAGGCATTAAGAAACTGGCATTCTGTTTTTAAGTAGTTTCTTCATTCCATGTGTCTCAACCTTGTTCTTTTCTGCCTATTTCTTTCTTCTCTCTCCTCCATTCTTACTCTTGCTTTTACTCTTTTTTTTTTTTTATTATTTTTTTTCCCCACAGAAATAGTAAAATATTTTCTGAATTTAGATTCTGAATAAGTAAATTTAGAGAAGGAATTGGAATGTCATTTTTTTTATAAGTATACCTTTATTCTCTACCTACTAATGATGAAAAGGATTTTTTTCTCTTCTTTATCAGCTTTTCAAAAAGAAAGTAAACACAGTAGGCAAGATCTCAAAGCATTTGTATGCTAAATATGATGCTATTAGACTGCATATAGGTGGCAAACATGGAAGTTAAATATCAGGTATTTTAAACTGTATCTTTTCTTGTTCTTTACTGTATGTTCTGCTACATTTTTTAGGATATGAACAAGAACATAACACTTCAAAGTAATAGCTTTTTCTAGTTTTTTATTTTGATTTTCACTTAATAAGTCAGTCATATAATATGCTTCTTGTTAAGGTATGCAGATAGACAACTAGGCCCTGTTGTAAATTTTAGCTACCACAACAGATCTTTGGAAAGTGTTGGAAGTGGTATGAAAAAATGTCTGGACATTAGAAGTAAGAGTGAACAGCTGATAAATGTCACTGTGAGATCACATGGGGGATTGAGGGAGAATGCAAAATTATCTGAGGGAACTTTGAGGGAACCATGAGGGGCCTTCTGGGGAATGTCACAGATTATTTACAGATGGGTTATATTAACAAATTAATTATATTTTCTGCTTGTGAGCATATTCTAACTAATGTTTTCATTATCAAGCTGTCATAAAAGTTAGGTCAAGGAGTTTACATGGAAGTTACCATAATGGGGGAAAAAAAAAAAAAAAAAAATGGAACTCTGAAAGAAAAAAAAAAAAATAATAAAAAAAGCCCAAAGAAGAAAACAACAAAATATTTTTCTGTGACCCAGAGGCTACAGTAGTGTTTCATCAGACTGGACACGGACATGGAAGCGACGTTAGGATTCCCACAGATGAATCTAGCTAAGAGGAAGAATAATACACTTACTCTCCCAAAGGGGAAATGATTCCTTATTGCTTTGTTAGTTGATATCATCCCAATTGATGAAAACAAACTTTTGGCAGCCTGGATGGAAATTACATTTTCATCCTTCTGGCTGAAATGAAAGAAATGATGAGAAAAGAAATCAGAAGGAGCAGTGACAGACCTCTAAAAATATTAAGATAAAAGAGGCACAGTGTACACTTATCAGGACAAGATTCAGCCTAAATATAGCACAAGAATAAATGTTAAAAAGGACACTCACCAAAAAACAAACAAACAAACAAACAAACAAACAAACANCTTTTGGCAGCCTGGATGGAAATTACATTTTCATCCTTCTGGCTGAAATGAAAGAAATGATGAGAAAAGAAATCAGAAGGAGCAGTGACAGACCTCTAAAAATACTAAGATAAAAGAGGCACAGCGTACACTTATCAGGACAAGATTCAGCCTAAATATAGCACAAGAATAAATGTTAAAAAGGACACTCACCAAAAAACAAACAAACAAACAAACAAACAAACAAACAAACAAAAACATGCAAAATCCAACATGGTTCTTTAGAGCCTCCTTGGTGATATTTCAAACTTTTAGAAACATTACAATTTTTTGTTCTCAAACCATTAAATGACATTCTTGAATTTCCAGAGTTTCAGTTGCATTAAAATAATCAGGAGCCCAGTACAGAATTTGTTCTGTAACTTGGACTTAATTACAATGAAAGTTGATGATTTTTCTATTTTTTACATTTCTGGTTATAAAGTTGTTCAGTCTGAACATATTATAAAATAAATATGATTGTTCAATCCATAAGTGGAAAAAAATAATTGAGAAGAACAAAAATTCAAATAAAATACATAATTTCCAAAGCACATTGATATTTTCCACGTTAAATATCCATATTTAATTTACAAAGATGTTATTTTTTATCTTCTATGTACCATATGTGCAGTTTAGTTCCTACAGTGGTAATTTTTCTCTAACTAGACAACCAAGAATTTTTTTTCACATTTACTTTTATAGATCTCCAAATATAACTTCTCTTTATGACAGTTTTCTGCTCTCCTCCCTCCCCAGTCTAATGTCAGTTCTCATAAAGCTTTGTTTTTCCTGCTTGAAATTCTTTGGGTGTTTGTCTGTTTGTTAGTTTGGTATTTTTTATGGTCAGGAAACCATAGGATAGGAATTATTGCAAACCTGCTATTGAACATCTTCAACTCTAGGTGTTCATACTATTTCCTCTGAAAAGTATTTCATGCTGAGCAGAACATTTTCATTAAAAGGAGATGACAACACTTCAACACTTAATAATACTGCTGTAAAGGTGAAGAGTCACAATCACACAGAATGGCAGGAGTTGGAAGGCACTTCTGAAATTCATCTGGTTCAACACACTATTCAAGCAAGAACCTAAATAGTGTTGCCCAGAGCCATGTCCAGAAGCACTTGAAGATCTCCAAACAACTTTTTTCAGGCAACAAGCTGTTCCAGTGCTCAGTTGCTCTCATTGGAATGCACTCATTGGAATGTTCAGATGGCACCTCCTGTGCAGTTTGCGCCCGTTGCCTCTTCACCTGGCAATGGGCATCACTCAAAAGAGACTGTCTCCATCCTTTATACACCTTCTTTTCATGTATTTATAGACTCAGATTAGATCCTCCCTGAGCCTGTTCTGCAGGCTAAACAGTCTCAGCAACCTCAATCTTTCCTCATATGAGATGTCTTTTGTACCGAGGAACATAGAAGTGGGCACAGTACTCCACATATGGCCTCACAAGTGCAGAATAGAGAAGGATCATCTCCTTTTATCAGCTGACAATAATTTTCCTAAAGCAGCCCGAGATACAGTTAGTGCTCACAGGGCAAGACCACATCGCTGTCTCATGCTCAGCCTGGTATCTACCAGGATTTCCAAGTCCTTTTCTGCAAATCTACTTTCCATTTGGGTTGTCTCCATCCTATATCAGTTCTTAGGATTGATATTCTTCAGATACAGGACTTTACACCTCTCCTTATTGATCTTCTTGTCAGCCCATTTTTTCATCCTCTTCACATCACTCTAGATGACAGCATGACCCTCTGACATACCTATCACTCTTTCTACTCTTCTGCTATCTGAAATGTTACTGAGAGTATCACACATCATCCAGATTATTAATTATGTATTGACACCTGTGGTACACTGCTAGCTCCTGGGCTTGAAGTGGACTTCTTGCCACAGATCACCAGCCTCTAGACCTGGCAATTTAGGCAGTTTTCAATCCTAATCAATGTCTTTCCATAAACAATTTTTTTTTTTTTTTTTTTTTTTTTTTTTATNAAAAAATTTTTTTTTTTTTTTTTTTTTTTTTTTTTAATCTGTGACATTTATAATATGATTTCGGAGGAGGGTGAGGGGGAAGACTAATGTATATATTATTATACTTATTATTAATTTCGTAGCTTTTTGTGTTTAATATTATAAAAATAATGAACTAATCATAATGTTTAAAAAGTCTCAAAAACTGTCACACATTTAAAGAAAATACTTTTTCCCTTATTATATGCATGTATTAATTTATTTTATTACTCACAAAGCAAAGTCTTATTTGACATAAATAAGGCAGGCTGAAGGACAAATATAACCAACAGCTAATATTTATTTCCCCGAAGGAGCTACAATATTCCAATTAAAAATATTGCTTTGCACATCTTTGGGAATGTAGTTTGAAGAATTGTGTATCGACTACATGGGATAAAAATAATTAAAAAAAAAAAAAAAAGTATTTCAAAGTATACATATTTTTGAGATCCGATAAAGATAATTGGAAGGAAAGACCATGAACATAATGAGGTAATCAACTTTTCAGTTCTAGAGAACAACTTGAAATCTCTTTTCAAACTAAACTGAAATTTAACTTCAGGTGATTTTTTCCCATATAAAGTGGCATAATTTGTACAAAGACATCTCTATGTTACAGAAGGGTGGTAACAGCAAAGGTAGAGGATATCAAGATATAAAGAATAAGGAGGGTTGTGACTTGTTTGTTTTCTTTGCTGCATGACATTTACAGATTTTTTTTTTTTTAACAAATGAAAAATAGGAAAAAATAATCAAACAAAAACTATCAGAAAGTGTTACTTCCTATAATTGTAGAGAGTTTTAATTATTGCCCTGCTATAGAACAAAATTTTTCAAAACAAAACTAACTCTAGAAATATTTTCCCATTACAATAAGAAATAAATCCTTTGCTTCTTCATTTGGTGAACAGAAAAATTTCACAAAAAATATCATAGAACAATAGAATGGCTTGGGTTGAAAGGGACCCCAAGGGTCCAAGTTCTAACCCCCCAGCCACAGACTTCCAGATCTGGTACTAGACCAGGTTGCCCAGGGTCCCATCCAACCTCATCTTGAACACTACCAGGGAAGGAGCACCCAGAGCTGCCCATAGCAGCTTGTTCCAGCACATCACAGCTCTCTCTCTGCAAAGAAATCCCTCGACATCCAACCTAAATCTTCCTTCCTTGAGCTCAAAACCATTCCCCTTGTCCTATCACTGTCTACCCTTGTAATGAGTTGATTCCCCTCCTGTTTATAATCCCGTTTTAAATACTGGAAGGCTGAATGAGGTCTTCTTGCAGCCTTCTCTTCTCCAGAATGAACAAGCCCAGCTCCCTCAGCCTTTCTTCATAGGGGAGGTGAAGAATTCGGAAGAGATGCCCTCTAATATTCATGTCATCTGTTCTGTCACAGAATCACACAGAATCACAGAATTGTAGAGTTTGGAAGGGACCTCTGAGATAATCAACTGCAATCCTCTGTAGGTACCTTATAATGCGTCACATAGGTAGGTGTCCAGATGCATCTGGAATATCTCCAAAGAAGGACATTCCATGATCTTTCTGGGCAACAAGTTCCAGTGCTATTACAGCCAACCTCAGTGTAAATAAGTTCTTCAGCTTATATACATTTTGTTCCAGTTTTTGGCCCTTGCTCTTTGACCTGCCACTACACACTGCTAAAAAAAAGTCTGGCATTGTCCAAAATCTATCATACCCCCTCTAAGTTTTCTCTTCCCTACGCTGAAGAGTCCCAGGTCTCTCAATCTTTTTTGTACAGGAGATCCTCCTGTACCTTCTACCATCTTTTGGAAGGCTGGATGACCTGGGTTTGTTCAACCTTGAGAAAAGAAGACTTAGAGGTGATTTTATTAACGTTTATAAACATCTTAACTGTGGGAGTCAAAGGAACATGGCCAAACTCTTTTCAGCAGTCTAGAGGGACAGGACAAGGGGAAATGGCCATAAACTGCAGCATACGAAGTTTTGCACCAACATGCAAAGGAATATGTGAGGGTGATGGAGGAAGGTTGTGGATTCTCTTTCTCTGGAGCAGTCTAGAGGGACAGGACAAGGGGAAATGGCCATAAACTGCAGCATACGAAGTTTTGCACCAATATGCAAAGGAACACGTGAGGGTGATGGAGGGAGGTTGTGGATTCTCTTTCTCTGAAGATATTCAAGCTCACCTGGATGCTTACCTGTGCAGTGCACTGTAGGGAGCCTGCTTTGCAGGAGGGTTGAACTCAATGATCTCTAGAGATCCATTCCAGCCCCCATAATTCTGTGATTCTGTGATCTTTATTACCCTCTGCTCTTCTCTTTCTAGACTCCTATCTATTTTGAAATGAACGCCCAGAACTGCACACAGTAGTCAGATGTGGTCTCAGCATGGCAGAGTAGAGGGGAAGGAAAACTTTACTCAACTTGCTGGCCACACTTTTTTTTAATGCACTCTACAATACCTAGGATACGATTGGCCTTCTTGGCCACGTGGGCATACTGCTGACTCACCTGTTGTCCACCAGGATATCTAGGTTCTTCTTCAAGAGCTCCATTCCAGCAAGTCAGATCCTAACTTATACTGATGAATCTGGTTATTCTTCCCCAGGTGTAGGAAACTACACTTACTTTTGCTGAACTCTCCAGCCTGTTCAGGAATTGTTGAATAACAGCACAGCCTTCTAGTATGTAAGCAACTCTTACAGCAAATATGTTGAGGGTGGACTCATCTCATCATCCAGGTCATTGATGAAGATGTTGAACAGACTCAGTATCAATTCCTGTAGAGTGCTGCAAGCTACAGACCTCCAACTGGAATCTATGTCACTGATCACAAGTATCTCAGCTCTGCCAGTCAGCCAGTTCTCAACTCACCTCCTCATCCACTCATTTATCCTGCACTTTCTAAGCTCCATTACAAGGGTGCTATGAGAGACAGTGTCAAACGCCTTGCTGAAGTGGGGAGCGCTCTCCCCACTTCTACCTGTCGCTAACCTCCTCGCAACCCATGCCCAGTTAACAACACCGCATCAGTGCCCTTACCGTCTGTGCCCCAAGCCGGCACAGGGACACGAAAGACACATGACCCAGTATGTAGCTCAACTGCTGATTTATTGCTGTGCAACACTCGCTTATATACTGTGACACGTGACCCATTAAGCACCACCCAGAATCACCCCCTGTAGCTACCACCCCCTGTAGCTACCATCCACCGTAGCCCGAGTACCACCCACACCAAGTACCACCCACACTACCCAGCCAGTGATGACATCGTAAAAAGCTACCAGGTTGATCAAATGTTCATAATTTCATTACCTTTCTAGAAAATCTGTTTCAATTCTCAACTATACTTAATCTTCCAACAGTTTTGAGATTTTGGGTTTTTTTTGTTTGTTTGTTTAAATATANTAGCTACCATCCACCGTAGCCCGAGTACCACCCACACCAAGTACCACCCACACTACCCAGCCAGTGATGACATCGTAAAAAGCTACCAGGTTGATCAAATGTTCATAATTTCATTACCTTTCTAGAAAATCTGTTTCAATTCTCAACTATACTTAATCTTCCAACAGTTTTGAGATTTTGGGTTTTTTTTGTTTGTTTGTTTAAAATATATATATATATATATTTACAAACACTATATATATATAGTATTTGTTTTTCTTAAAATCTAGATTGAGAAATATTTATTTTACTTAACCTCAAGCTTTTGCCCGGCATTTAGAATCCCACTGACTTCTAAAGCTGGTGGATAGAAATTGCCATTTTAAGGTAGCAGTTTATCTAATGTCAAGAAAACATATAAATTAAGGCAGATAAAACACTATCTTCAGTATCCAGGTCTCCCCAGTGATGGTAAACAGAGTTTAGAATGACTAAATGAGAGTTAGGTATTTTAGATATAGAAATTTTATCAGGAACTGTCATTCTTCATGAATGAACAAAATCTGTTAAGAAGGGCAAACCCAAGACACAAAGAAGATAATAAAAGGATTATTTGTTTTCAATTTGGAAAACAACTTTTAAATTAATATTATTTATTCTGATAACATAGAATCAAGAGTCTTAATCTCATCTATGATCACAAAATAAGAATTTACACGTGGATATTTGTGACGCTCTGATTAAATCTGATATTCTGGAAGTGAAAGGAAAACAGACCACTGAATGAGAAACATCGGCTAAGACATTCCATGCATGATATAATTGAAAAACCAAATAATATACCGTTTCTTATTTTTTGAGGACACACATTTCCTACTGCATCACTCTGCCTACAAAATATTCACAGGATTCTGTACAATGAAGTTAAGCTATTTTTGCTCATAGGCTTTGATAACATCATATACATGCTCTGCCATAGCAAATGGTGTTTAATTCTAATCTTCTACTCTGTGGAACTAATACCACACAAGTGAAGGTTTGCCTTGAGGTAGTCTCTGTAATATTTCATTGGCTGACCTCTCAACCATTCACTACATTTTAACAAGTGACAGAAAATAGCTCCAGGGAATTTCTCTTCTGATATGTGCACCAGATGCCTGGACTAGTACAGACAAGCCTGCAGGATCATTGCTTTGATGCTCAGTATTTGACAACATTCTGAAATGTTAGTGTTTGGAAGCTTATCCTACAGTTTTGTACCAGCAGAGGCATTAAGAAAATATAACTGACTAAGTCGATTGATGCAGTGGCTGAAGATTGTTCAAAGTCTGTAGCTGTACAGAAGAATGATGATTATAACTGAGCCATGATAGATAAAGTCCAGATTTTAATAGACCTTCAAGTATATGCATAAGTGATAGTACTAACTCTAATATTTTAATCTTTCCAATTTGACAAAAGAGTTAAGATAGCTATCCAACAAGAATCATTTCAGTGTAAATCCCATACAAAAGAGAGTATTTTGAATAGAAGAAAGAAATTGAAATATTGTGTTACTGGCACTAGCAATTTTTCCTTATCTCCAGAGTATCTCCAGTATCACATAATCTTAGGAGTTGAAAGGGACCTCTGGAGATCATCAAGTCCAGCATCGCTATTACAGCAGGTTCCTTAGAATAGGTTACACAGGAAAGCATTCAGGAAAATTCTGAATATCTCCAGGGAAGGAGGCTCCACAGCATCTCTGGGCAGCTTGTTTCAGAGCTCTGTCACTCCCAAAGTAAAGTTTTTTCTCACATTCATGTATAACTTTCTGTGTTCCAGTCTGTGCCAATTCCCCTTTGTCCTGCCACTGGGCAATACTAAAAACAGCCTGGCCCCATCCCCTGCACAATTGTCCATTAAAGTCTTGGTAAGTCTTGATAAGATCCCCTCTAAGTTTCCTTTTCTCCAGGCTGAAAAGCCGCAGGTCTCTCAGCCCTTCCTCTTAAAAGAGATGCCCCAGACTTCTGGTCATCTGCGTAGCCCTCCACTGGACTCTCTCCAGTAGTTACCTACCTTTTTTGAACTGGATGACCAGAACTGGACACATTACTCCAGATATGGTCTCACCAGAGCAGAATAGAGGGGGAGGAAAATTTTACTCAACTTGCTGGCCACGTTCTTTTTTAATACACCCCAGGATACCTTTGGCCTTCTTGGCTACAAGGGCACACTGTTGGTTCATGGCCAACCTGTTTTCCACAAGGACTCCCTGCTCCTTTTCTGCAGAGTTCATCTCCAGCAGGTTATCCCCTAACCTATACTGATGCATGTGGTTACTCTTCATGCAAGACTCTACACTTGTCCTTGTGTAGTTGACAGCTGGCTGAACATGAGCAAGCAGTGTGCCCAGGTGGCCAAGAAGGCGAATGTCATCCTAATTTTATCAGAAATAATATAGCTAGAAAGACTAGGGAACTGATTGTACCTCTGTATTCAGAACTGGTGAGCCCACACATTGAATCCTGTATTGTGTTGGGCTCCTCACTCCCAGAAATACATTGAGGTGATGGAGAGTTTCTGAGGAAGGGTAATGAAGCTGGTGGAAGGTCTGGAACATAAGTCTTATGAGGAACAAGTAAGGGAACTGGGATTATTTAGCCTAGAGAGGAATCTAGGAAGTTGTAGTGAAGTGGCTTCATTTTCTTCTTCCAGGTATCTTGTGATAAGATGAGAGACAACAGACTCAAGTTGCATCAAGGAAGATTCTCACTGGAAAAACATCTTCTGTGACAGAGTGGTCAAGTGCTGGAGCAGGCTGCCCAAGGAAGGGGTGAAGTCACTCTCCCTGGAAGTGTTCAAGCAATGTGTAGATATGGCCCTTAGGAATATAGTTTAGTGGGCATGATGGTGATGGGTTCACAAATGTGTGATTAGATGATAATAGAGGACTTTTCCAACATTAATGATTTTACGTTTCTATTCTATTCTATTCTATTCTATTCTATTCTATTCTATTCTACTGATTAGTCTAAATTTTGCTCATAAATTGGAATGAATACAGCTATTACACAAGTGTTAACTATGTGAGAGACCAAATTTTCATTTTGAATAATGTTATTCTTGCTTTCATTAGAAAAATATTCATTATGCATGGTTGTATGAAATGTACTGATGCTATGCCATGGATACTAAGATTCTTCAAGTACAAGTATATGCAGACTAGTGCAGGATAAAGCAGAAATAATGTGTTGTTTTGATCCTACGTAAGGAAAAGCAATAATTGATGATAAAAAATGTTTATCAATATATTTTTTAAACATAAAATTGATTTTCAGATCTCAGGCATGTTTTTGTAAAAATTTATGAATCTCTTGTTTGATATGAAACTACTGAAAGATACAAACATAAAGTTTGCAACAATTGTGGTGTTTCAACAATGTATTTTTTAATGGTCTATTTTTTAAAAATAACATTCAGAACAGGCAATGGTAATAGCATTTTTTTTTTTTTTTTTTACGGGCTGACAAATGTTATTTTGCTCGACTTATTTCTGAGGATGATATTTTTCCCTGGCTCATTATCATTATTATTCCTGGTACTCCCTGGCAGGAGGAAAAGAACTTGCATGTGGCATGAGTAAGTGGATGATCTACTCTGTTAACACAACTTAAGATGAATATAGAAACATTAAGAAGCATCTGGGACTGTGAAAGGGAGACAGACTGGTGAAGCCACTCCTTGACATCCTTGCAGGAGAGGCACTGGAGTACACTCTTCAAGTAGCAATGGATCCCCTTCCCTCTCATAGCCAGGCAGAGAGAGAGGACCTGGGAGGAAAGGAGGAGTGGAGACATGTTTCTAGTCAGAGTGGTAGGTGACCCCATCCCAGCCTACCTCACTTCCCTAGATGCTCTTGCAAAACAGGCATGAGGTCCTGGGACACGAAGAACAGGTAAGTGAAGAAATTAAAGAAAGCTCTTCCAGAGGGCTGTTTAGGGTAAGGCAATAATCGCCACACCTCCTGGAAGCTATGCTAAGACACATGGAAGAGAAGGAGATGATATAGGATAACCAACAAGGCTTCACCAATGGCATATCCTACTGGACCAACCTTGTGGCTTTTTATGATGGTGTAATTCCAATAGTGCCAGTGAGTGAATTGATATAATCTATCTGGGCTTCAGTAAGGTCCTTGAAATGGTCCCTAGCAACATCCTTCTCTCCAAATTGGAAAGCTATGGATTTGACAAATCGACTGATGGACAAGGAACTGATTGCAAGACCATATGCAGAGAGTGGTATTCAATGGCTTAAAGTCTGGATGGATAACAGTGGTGAGTAGTGACACTCAAGGGTCAGTACTGGGACCAGTGCTCTTTAATATCTTCATCAATGACATCAACATTGGGATTGAGTGCAACCCTCAGAAAGTTTGCAGGTTACACCAAGCTGTCTGATCCAGCTGACACATCCAAGGGGCAGGATGCCAATCAGAGAGAACTAGATAGGTTTGAGCAGTGAGCCCAGGTGAATCTCATGAAGTTCAGCAAATCCAAGTGCAATGTTTTGCACCTGGGTCATGGTAATCCTAATTGCTGGGGAACAAAAGGACAGAGCACAGCCCTGCTGAAAAGAACCTGAGGGTATTGGTGGATGGGAAGCTGGGCATGTGCCAGCAACACGCCTTTGCAGTCCAGAAAGCCAATTGTATCTTGGGCTGCATCAACGGAAGTGTGGCCAGCAGGCCAAAGGAGGTGATTCTGCCTCTCTACACAGTGCTGGTGAGATCTCACCTGGAGTACTGTATCCAGATGTTGAGTCCTCAGTGCAGTAGAGACATGGACCTGTTCAAGCGTGTCCAGAGGAGGATCACAAAATTGATCCAAGGGATGGAAAACCTCCCCTGTGAGGACAGTCTGAGAGAAGTGAAACTGTTCAGCCTCCACTGTTCAGTCCACAGGAAGACCTTTCAGTATCTAAATGAGAGCTTTAAAAAAATAGAGGAACAGACTATTTAGCAAGATCTGTTATGATAGGACAATGGGAAATGGCTTCAGACTAAAGAAGAGGAGATTATAATTTTTATTTTTATCCTATATGATAAGGATCGTGAGGTGCTGACACAGGTTGCCCAGAGACGTGATAGATGCTTTGTCCTTGGAAATATTCAAGATCAGACTGAACAGAGCTCTGAACAACCTGATGTAGCTGTAGGTGTTCTTGTTCACTGCAGGGGGATTGGATTAGATGACCTTTTAGGGTTTTTTCCAACTCAAATAGTTCAGCTGTAGAATCATAGAACAGATGTTCTAACAGTCTTAATTTACAGTTATATTACAAAGACCAATATTTTTTGCTCATAATGCATGAAAATTATCATGATAGTTCTTTATGACACTTTTTAGTATGCATGAATTTAACAAAAAATTGAGAAATAAGTGTACATACATTTGGGCACAGATCCTTGTCAGTAGACAATTATTCATTTCAATTGATAAATGAAGCAGAAAAAAAATAACTAATGACAATGGAGATTCTGCTACTACTAATAATAGCATGTAGAAATGCTTCATGATAAAGAAATTACCTTTTTTTTTCTTAAAGAACTACTGTTCAAATAAATATAGGCGTAACTAACAAGAGCACTTTCAGAAAAAGAAATTGAAGACCATCTTTCTGCATGTATAGAAGGTAAATTTGACCTATGATAACTTATATCAGACCATTAATACCAATTAAAACAGAACACTGTAAATAAATGCATACATACATATGTATATATTACAAAAGGGAGTATGAATTTCTAAAATGTATCAATAATTTAAGGAATGTTTCGTTTAATCGAGAAGGTGTTCTTAATTAGTATCTGTTGAAAGAAGCTTAATTCATTTGCCCATAGCTAGGTGCCTAGTATAATTTAATGAGCCTCGGGGTGTCTAAACTTGAATTTGTTGAGTATTATGAAGTACTTATTCGAGATCCACACTACCCTGAAGCTGCAGAAAGCCAAGCATGATAGCCCAGGGAGTCTAAAATTACTTTATATGCCTACATGTGAGGAACCAATTCATTCTGGAATTCACCATTTTTTTTTTTTTTTCTCTTTTTTCTTTTTTTCTTTAAGAAACATAAATGTAGAACATGTTTTCTTATTGGTAGCTACATATGCACTATTTGTATGCTATCCCCTTATGATCAAAGGAAATCTTCAGTTGCTTCTCTGGTTTCAATAAAACTGGATCTCTCAGAAGTCCCAAAGTATGTCTGCCAACCCAGTGGACACATTTCAGATACCACTACCTGTCTATGATTATTCAAAAAAAATGAACTTCTGGACAAGAGTGGAATTTGAATAAATTTTTAGCTTCTGGAGAGTAGATAGAGTCACTTCAACATTTGTTCTAACACTCATTGAATTATCTCACCAGCTACAGCTAACCTTTTCAGACATTCACCAGAGATGGTATGCTTGTCACGGAACTTACGACAAACCGATTCTGGAGGTACAGCTGGAGTGCAAACAATATACCTTAAGTATTAAGTATTAAGTAGGTTTAGTGTGATTGACCAGATCTACAAATATTAAGCATATTTAATAAAGCACAATATAGTACATTGCTCATTTACTGACTTAAATAGTGGATTTCAGGCATTTAAATGCAGATGTTCAAAGCATAATAGAAATACTATGAAATCCTGCCTGATAACTTTCTGCTTCCCCAGAAGAACATAAATTTGAAACTCTGTGTGAATATTGTAAATATATCAACACATTTGAAATGAGCATTTGTTGATTGCTGACTGACAGATGGAAAGAAATTGACTTGGAAAGAAATTCAGAGAGAGTCACTGTGAGAATGACGGATGATAAATTGAAAACTTGCAGCCCTCCACCCTCACATATTCTCTGTCTTGGAAGAAGAGTGTAGTAAGAAATATATGAGAGTATTTAAAAATGCAATAAATACCTGTAATTAGAGAATCAAATCATGTAGTGCATGCTTTTTTTCCTTCTCTTTGATTCAGTTTTTAGTACATATATGTTAAACAAGATTAGCTAGAGGAGTGATCTAGATCAGCATCAGTTTCACAGAGGTAACAGGCTGATTTTTGATGCAAGCTCATATGAGAACTAATCAAATTAATCAAAGCACGAATGGCTATAGAATTATTATGTGTAGTATTGTTAAAAAGAAAAAAAATACTAGGTTTGGGTTTTGATTGTAGTAGCTGCTGTGTATGAGATATACATTTCATATTCAAGGATATTTATATAATATTGCTCTACCTTAGAGAAATAAAAATGTGTCAATGTGAATGATACCTGACAACTTCCAACTGGTGGAATGTTCTGTTTTCTACAGTATCATACAATCAGAAATTTCCAGTATTTCATTCCTTTCTTTCTTTAAGAATCTGTGTCTTACCGACCTAATCTTTCCGAATTATTATCAGCTCTATTTGCTTTACAATAAAATTATTACCACATGTTGTATGATTGGTAGGGAGATTAAAATCTATACTCCTGTGAAACCTGCTTGCCATAACATATAAGTTTCATATTTAAGTACACTGTCTCCATCCCAACGTGTTGCTAGAGAGCATCAAGCTCCCTTGCGAGTGTGGCAAAAGAGTTGTGGACTCCTCCTCTGGTGCAGAACAAAGGACTTTTATTGTAGGTGCTCAGAGCTTTTTATACCTGCACAACACTACAGTTTTCCCACGCAACTAAGTCTGGTCACCTGTAAGGACTAGGCGTCTTCTGAGTGTTTACATCCAGCTCAAGTTATTGTTGAGCTTTACCACTCATTAGCAATACAACAACCTTCTTTATCCACATCAAAGTGATCTCCAAAATTAAGAAATTTAAATTTGTACATTCACTAAAAAAATAAACAATATTTTCAGAGAGATTAATTTTCAGAATGTTGTTGTAATTATTGCATAATATAATTTTCTTGTACTGTATCAACTATTTTCTTTTAATTCTACTAGAAAATACTAAAGTTATCTCATTTACTTCGAGAAGCTACATGATTTTAGAGAGCAAACATCAATTATGCAAAGTAAATAGTCAAAACGAAGCTTCACTCACTGTACATTGTTCTCTTAGAAAACAGTTATAGAAATAGAATTAAAGACAGTATGAGTATATATTCTTGCTGTATAAACACAGAAAAATTATTTATTTATTTATTTATTTATTTATTTATTTATTTATTTATTTATTTATTAATATATCACAACTTCTGAGTATACCAAAGAAATTTCACAAGATTAAATAACCACAGAGGGAAAGCTTGCCCTTACTACGTGGTGTGTGTCCTATGCATTCCTCAACAATTTTATTATATATTTGTTTTGATAGTTTACTCTTTATAAAGAATATCACATGTAGGTTTTAGTTCTTTGAATTTATCATTTGTAAACAGAAATAGACGTGATTACAGGATTGATCTTAGTACATTGAAATGTTATATATATATATAAAACCATCTACAGCATAATAATTCCTGCCTGATATGGTCCTGGAGTCTTTTGTGACAAGTAAGCATTGAATAAGGACATTTTCATTGCATTTCTGAAATGAACAATAGTAGGTCTGGTAATGATTTTATTACTGGCATGGAAGAAAATACTGCTAAAAAATCATGCAGATAGTACAAGATTGACAGTGGAAAACAATGAACCGTACATGGCAGTGATAGAGAATGATCTGGGTCACTGCTTATGCAGCATTCTCTGAAATAAAACAGGATTTCAAGCTGCCAAATGCAAGGTTATCCAGAAGCCAGGAACACAGGTCATACTCATTGCATAGGAAACTATAATCTAACAGGGGGAAAAAAAAAATGAGAAAAAAGATTTAAAATCACGGTGTACAAATAATTAAATATTAGATATAAATGCAATGTTGTGTAATGGTATAGAACATTGATTTTCTTGCTTTGGTCCATGTTACTAAGTTAGACACTTCAGTACTGCATACTAACAGCTTATTTTAAGCTTTGTCTTAAAGAATTAAAAAAAAGTCACAGAAGATCCTCCTGAGGGAGAAGTGAATGTGTAGGACTTTTTAGTTTATCAGTTAGAAAACTAAAAGATACCTTCTCCATTTATTCATCTCTTGGGAGAAATGCTGATTTACCATAGACTTCTTATTATTGCAAAGCATGACAAGAATCATTTTCTGAATTCCTGAAGTTGAATAAAAATTGCACAACCTATTTCTGTCAGAGTTGTTGGCAGCGATGATTTCATCAAATTTATTACTGCAGTTCAGTAAAATAAGTTTGAGTGCAATTGTAGGTTATAGTTAAAGTCAGAACAAGCATTGTAATGACCACATTTGATCCAGAGTAGTATATATGACCCCATTATATAAATTACTGTGACTCTGAAGGAGTATACATCTTACTATTTTAAGAGTTCTTTAAAATGCTGTTGAAATCACTACAAATGAAGACAAGCTGCCATATAGAAAGAGAAAAAGATAGAAAGTAGAGATGGATGGAGAATAAATTGAATGCTAGAGAGGCTTTTAAACTTATGGAATGTGTTAGAGATTGGTTTTTTTTATGACTTTAAATGAAAAAAAAAACAAAAAACTCTAAGTAAAATTATCCAACTTTCAAATAAAGATACATGTTTTGTAAATTTTGCATCTTGTTTTATGTTGTAAAAAGTTTGGATTCAAAATAAAACATTCTGAAGAAAGGCCAAGGACACTAGTGTAGTCAGTCTGCCTTGGACAAATGAATCTCATTGCTCTCTACAACATCCTGAGGAAGGGAACTGGAGACAGAGATGCTGGTCACATTAGAAGCACGCTAGTTTCAGGTTACTCTCTGGTAAACAATTTAAGGATGTGCAGAAATGGCAGAAAGTGGCACCACAGGAGGGTCATACTGAACATCTGGAATGGTAATTAACATTTTTAAGTGCAGTGAATAATAGTTTAAATCTGAACAGTGTGGCAACATATGATAGATAGTCCATCAGCTATTATTAAACAGGAGTGATCAACTTAAGCAGTAGAGAACATAGATATGTCTTTTTATGACATCTCCAAGAAACTAATGAACTTATTTCTTCTTATGGAAAATGTCATTTCTGAGATTTCTGAAGTTAGTTCTTGCAAAGCTGTTCAAGCCTGTGTTGACATGATGATGTACAAAAATAAATATTTAAAAAACCCTGAATATTGTTTTAAAAAGTTGTACCATCTTGATAGTACTCACAAGACTTTTAGACTTACAGATATTTACATAAAAGTATATTCTATTCAGATGTTTAGTTTTGTCTTCCACCAGTTTAAGGACCAGGTAACTTTAAAATATTAGGTAACTGAGATTTAAATAGAAGAAAACTGATTTTTTCAGTATTATCTCTGTCCACACCATAATAAAACACTTGTGGGGCTAAAAGTAAGAAATATTAAGTTTCATATTTTCATTCTAGTCAGTAGTAACATTTAGTTTGATCTGTTATGTTAGAAACATACCCAGTTATGTTATTAGCCTAAACTTCTTTATTTAAATTTAAAGAAGTTTATTTAAATAATCAAGATAAGTTTTAATCTAGATATCAAAATATACATGCCTATTGGAAGCTATGTGAAATAAACTGAGGCTTATTATTACTTTTAAAATCAAATATTGGTGATATAACTGCAAAAGAAAATACAGCACAAGGGCTTGTTAAGTGCACACTGCTTACCAGCCAGTTCAAACATTACTGTTGTTACCAGGATTTTTTTTAAATTGCCACATAGAAGTTCACCACAGAGGAAAGAAAATAGTTCAAGAAAAACAATGTATAAACATGAATTAGTTCTTTAATAAAAGCATCTTTTTAGAGAAATGTCATCAAATCTTGTTCGCTTAAGTATCTTCAACATGAGAAAATATTTTTTAACCATTTCTTTTTTAGGAGTGGACAAGTTATTCAACATATCACATGACCCTCATGGGGAAAATGAGGTTCCATAACTCTAGTGGTATCTCATGCAGCGATGGGAAAAAGGATGACTGGAAAGTTAGTAAAATCTTCAGGATATTTTAATTATTATGGAAACAAGCAAAGAAAAAAAAAAAAAGTGATTCATGCTTTAATTAGAATTATACTGGAACTTGTCTGCTGAATTATTTCAGTTTGTCACCTTTTCTATCTCTTTTACTGTCTAGGACCTCAGTCTGTGCTTCATGCAAACATTACATATGATGTAACATCAAAACATATGACTTTGCATATCAGTCTGGAAATTTCAAGAGAGAAATAAACTACTGTCAGTCCGTAAACACTCAGTTCTGTTGTATCTTTGGGTTCAACTTTATTACTATTTATCACTGTAAAATGAAAAAAATAAAAGAAACAAAATAAAAAATGAAGTAAAATATTCCATCCAGTTCAACAATATGCCATTCTTGTCATTCTTACTTGTTTGACTCTGCATGAGATTAGAATGATAAAGGTATTCATAACTGATCTTCATTGTATTGATTTTTTTTTTTTTTTGTCTTTTTTTAATCCCACACTCACTGATAAAATATTAATTAACTATCAATCTTTTCCTGAAGCTAGCTGTGACATCAAATAGAGAATCTCTATTTTGCAATCAGGATTTGTAATCACTTGTTATGTTTGCCCATTACTGCTTAGAAACATCTAGCCTAAAATTCTGAAAATTGTACGTTGTGCTCTATTACTTGTTCTGGAAATAACACAATACTCCCTGGCAATTCTCTGTGGAAAGAAGTCTACTTCTTCCATCTCCATGGTACAAGAGTTTTAGCATGATTCAGTGGCAGAAAGGGAACCGCAGGGTGCCTGTTCGTTCTCTGGACGTGAATTGTGAGACACAGAAAAACTAGGGAAAACAGTGTTATTTAGTTATTTAGTAAATATTTGACCATTGCTTGGACTTGGAATTTTGCCCTTAGAAATCCCCTGTGCGTAGTTATTTCTGCTGTCTTTAGTAGAAAATCTCTGATAGTTAAAATCAAAAAACTGTATTCACTCATTGGAATAATAAAAATATGGAGTCGCAGAATGATTTGAGCTGGAAAGGACCTTAAAGAACGTATATTCATAGGATATTCTAAATTAGAAGGGGTCCATTAGAATAAAAGAATCTAACTCTTGGCTTTACATAGGGCTACCCAAAAATGAGACTATTTGTCTGTGAGTTCTTCAACTTTAGCAAGTTCAGTGGCATAACCACTTCCACGAGGATCCTGTTCTAGTGCCCAACCGCTCTCTTAGTGAAGAGTGAAGAAATATAATTCCAACCCCTCTGTTATGAGTCAGAATACTTTCCATTAGGTTTCTCAAAGTTCCATCCGTTAAGGGTTTAAACACTTGCAGGAGTGGGACATTCACAATTCATCTGGGCAACCTCTCCAGAGCCTCGCTACTCTCATAGTAAGGAATTTTTTCCCTAATATTTAATCTAAATCTTCTTTCTTTCAGTTAAGAAACCAATACCCCTTCTCCTGTCATACTCCCTGATAAATTTTCCCTTCTCTTCTTTCCTCCTTTAAATATCGGAAGGCTGCTACAAGACCTTCCCAAAGCCTTCTTTTCTCTAAGCTAAGTGCTTACTTATGTGATGAACCCCAGATCTGGATGTGGAACTCCAAGAAAGGTCTCAGGAGAGCAGAATAGAAGGGGACAAATACCTCCCTTGACATGCCAGCTATGCTTCCTTTGACACAGCCCAAGATACAGCTGGCTTTCTGGGCTGTAAGTGTACTTTCTCGGCTCATGTTTAGTTTCTGATCCACCAACACCCTCAGGCCTTTCTCCTTAGGTATGCTCTCTCTCTTTCTCTGCCCAACCTTTGTTATTGCTTGGGATTGCCCCTACTCAGGTTTAGTACCTTGTACTTAGCCTTATTGATTTCCATGTTGTTTACATAGGTCCACCTCATAATGTCATTCATTCTCTGGGTTCCTCTGAATGCCATTCGTTCCCTTCAAGGTGTGGACCACACCACTCAGTTTGGTGTCATCTGCAAAGTGTCAGAGTGTACACTTCATTCCACTCCTCATGCAATGTTTAATATATTATATGATGAGGAGTCCCGGTATCGACCCTTAAGGGATATTGCTCATCCACATGGACATTTAGCCGTTGACCTTATATCTCAGGAAGAAGTAGTGATAATTACTTTCACTTAGTAAAGATTTGGAGATCTACAGGCAAAAAAAAAAAAAAAGTGTTTATCATACATGTCTTTTGCTCCGAATGTAATGCTTCCTATTTATTTTCATGAAAACTGCAACAGATACAAAGATCATGATAACATTACTTGATCAATTTATCAACTATGAAAGAGAAGTTTTTAACTTCTTTAACTTTTAAATAGGCAAAAAAAAAGCTTTTTTGAATCATAATATTTAATAGACATTTATAATTTATTTCAGAAGAATTCACACTAAAGTTTATTTGAATTTAAGCCTCTTTATGGGAAAAATGGTAGTATTTAGTAACTACAATAAGAATATTGGGACATTTTAAAATATTAATTATTAGAGGCAAAAAAAAAAATGCTCGGTAGGATCATTTCTTTCATCATACATTGATTATAAGTTAAAAAAATAAAATAAACTACTGAAGTCAGCATAACAAAAATGGACACTATACAGATTCAACTGGCATGTCAATATATCTCTTAGTTATAGTTTTAGCAGAAAGCCAATATGCCATGCAACAAAATTGCTCAAATCTGAATATACAGTCACGTTAGTTCTAAATCCAAAACAATAATTAGCAAATCCTGGCTATTTAAGACAAAGCGTTTGTACTACTATAGGTACTCTAAAATATTAATGGATTTGGTAATTTTTGTCAGAGGGAAATTAAATAAAACTCTCCTTGGCAGTGACTAATAGGCTATTTTTTTTGTTTTGGCATGATTTATTTAGCTTACTCTTTTCATATTATGCAGTTGTTTAAATAATTAAAAAAAAAAAAAAACAGGAAGTGGTAGATTCAGAGTTGACAATCATACATTAAGTTATTTGAAAAACTAAGAGATCTGCACAAATTTGGATCAAAATGAAAGCAAATCTATGTGAAGTATTTGTAAGGAAAAAAAATAATCTGCAAGTTAACAATGCAGATCTACTATTCATCTTTTGCTTAAATGTGAAGTTCAGCAGAAAGAAAGACTACACAGAAATTAGTATAAGGGTTGGGCTGGTATTCATTTGAGTGACATATAATCTGTTTAGTGATTACCTTACTTCCTTGATTCAGCTTTGCAGATGTAAGATTTATTGCATAGCAACTTCATATCAAAGGTTTATTTATCTGACCAATATGATCTAAAACTACTTAGAAGAGTGAACATTTCACCCTAGCTATTAAAATATATGAAAAGAGTTATATAAAAAATTACATTAGAAGATAAATCACTTCATGATATTGAGTTTTGTGTACAAAGGCTTCCTAATCACCTTGAAGCAATATTTGAAAATGACATTAAAATTGTTTTTCTCTTAAGTAATATGATTTAGTTGATTTTTTTTATTATTTTTTTTTTATTTTTTTTTTCCTGAGGAGTAAAGTTAAGCTGTTAAGGGTTGTTTGTACCCTATAGCTTGACATATGATAACATTACAGAATAATAGAAATACTATTTTAAGTCAGAAGATGACTTCAAAGGTCACGAAAACACACCTCACCAAACCACCACATTAAGAACAGGGACATACAGGGTTTTGTAGTAGTTTCATACTGATGGCTAGCCAAGCTCTGCTACACTGCTCTCTTACTCCCTCTCTTCAAATGAGAAGGAGGAGAAAATATGAAAAGAAGTCAAGGTTTGAGATA
>QGNR01000043.1:693908-743859 GCA_003435085.1 Syrmaticus mikado
CAACAAGGAAGTCATTCACTGATTACTATCATGAGAAAAATAGTCAGAACAAGGGAAATTAATGTAATTTATTTCATATTTCTAATAATGGACTGCAACAGTTAGTAAATTAAAAAAAAAAAAAAAAAAACCTAAAAACATATCTCCTTTTGAATCTTCCTCTGCCACCTCTCCCTGAATGCTGTACGGGGATGGGAAATGGAAGCTGTGGTCAGTCTATAACACTTCATCTCTGCTGATACTTGAAGATTACTTTCTTTTCCTGCTGCAGCATGGGGTTCTTCCCACAGTATTCAGTCCTTACCAAATTGATCTTATGTGGGCTTCCCATGGCTTATATTTCTCCAATAGTTGGACCAACATGGGTCCATACCACATAATCCAATCTTCAGGGGGTTATGATGACTTCTCTACATGAGTACCCATGTGCAGCAGCTCCCCCACCCCTTCCAGCCCACCGCAGGCTGCTCTCCGTGGGCTGCTCCTGGATATTGGAAATATCCAGGAGCTGCAGTGTTATAACAGCTGAAAATGTGTCTCTTCTTTCCATCCCCTTAAAGAATGTACATTATGATTACTTCACTCTCTGTCTAAGAAACAGATCAAATATTTAGTAATTCACAAGAACTGATGGATTGAAGACTCAACCACTGATAGGATGTTTTACAAAGTTAGTATTGCTATGCTATCAGTAACTTTAAATAAAGAAACAGCGATCTATTGTAAAACCTAGGTATTTTAGGGGTAAAACTGAAGCTAAGTTCATCCCTCTTTTTGTCAGAGAACTCTGCAACAAAAACATTTAACTAAAGTATCAGACATCCTTCAGCAATAGCAGGTAACAGCTGTAGTAAAGCCAAGTCATAGTAACAGTAAAACAACAGTGGAGATTTATAGGAAAAAGCAAAAGGTGAATGAATAGCGTGATTATGTTGATAGTATTATTTGTAGTCTATGAAGAATAGTGCTCAACTAGACACATATATATATATATATATATTTTTTTTTTTTCCTAAACAGTAGTTCAAATGCCACATGTATCAGAAAAAAGAGTCATAGAAGGTCTTATGCTTTATGGTATCACAAACAGGGAAGACAAAGGAAAGGCACTACAAGTCTGTAATGGGAATATATCTGATATTCATATCTGATGCTTACTTCTTGATAATTAATATGCCTACTGAGTCACCTGCAATGAACAATTAAACAGCTAGATGCTGTTTTGTGTTGGGAGATGGAATCTTGATGGATGAATTAATTTAATTTAATTTTATTTCATTTTATTTTATTTTTAAGGAAAGCTGCTGTCTTTTGGAATGTGAGTACAAAAAGTCTGTGAATTAACCCCAATAGTTTCTACACAGACATCTGCCGTGCACTTATCAGCACATGTATGTTTGACAACAGAAGGAAGTCATCCTAGTTTCAGGTCACCTTGTCCTGGCTTTCTATAAAAGCTTTTCATCGAATCATAGAATAACCTCAGTTGGAAGGGATTCATAAAGATTACTGAGTTCAGCTCGTGGCTTCACACAAGATAGCTCAAAAAAATCAACAGCAGTTTCACTTTAATGAGCTAACAGTACCATCTAAAACTCTTGTGTAAATCCCACCTCTCCCCCCAAAAAAACAAAACAAAACAAAACAAAACAAAACAAAACAAAACAAAACAAAACAGAAGGTTGTCCATGTCTGAAACTATCAGTAAAATATGACTTTAGCAGTTTATGCTGAATATTTCTGAGTCTTAAGTCTGCATGTCATCCCATGCTGAAGCCTAAGCAGTCTTGTTGCAAGACGTTGGTGCACAGCTTCAGTTCATTTTGACAGTTTTTGTGGCTGGGTTATCAGGACTGAGAAGCCAGAGATGAAAAGATGTGGACCTTTTTGAAGATACATCTGTGTAACCAAGGTTGCATAAATAAATGATGTGAGCAAGATATTGTCTGACTCAACAAATAAAGAAGAAGGAAAAAGAAACATTTTAAATGACTCATAATATAGTCCTTAAGCTTTCCTAATAGCCATTTGGTACAAGCTTTCAATCTAAAGTGAAAGGTGACTCTTATCTGCAGGAATAAACACAAGTTCACTTTGCTTCAAGAGCTTTTTCTTCCTACCTTTTTCGACATGAATTGTTTCCAACAGTATATTTTGCTTCTTTCAAGATTCACAATAAAACTTTGCCTTGAACTTAAATGGTATCAATTGTTCACTATTATTGAAGGTCTTCGAAGGAAACTAGCTTTTTTTTTTTTTTTTCTTTTTTTTTTTTTTTAATTGAGTAATATGTAGCATATTTTATATAACTAATGAAAAGTCTAACATTGTAAGTAAAGCTGAAGGAGGATTTGAAGTATGAAGAAGACAACATAGAGAAGTGAAAACAGCAGTTGTTAAAACTGAGTGGATTGGGAGAAACTGCAGATGCTTTCTTCCAAAACTAGGAATTCTGTCCTTGTGATTTCTGCTGCTTTTATTAGTATTTTATTTTAATTTTTCTTTCTTACATGTCTGCGTACAAGGTCTTTTTGTGAAACTAATAGTATTCTTTGTATTTTTGTTCGTTTCTGTGATGTTTTGATAGTTCCTGCATTTTTATGAGTTAGAAGTCCCTCCTCCTTTTATTTGTACTTTGCCAATTCTTCTCAGAGTGTAAAAAAAAAAAAAAAAAAAGGTTTCTTCCAGGTGTATGAATAATTGTACTTCACATATTACCAGCTTGGTGATTTTAGAAAAGCCTCTTACTCTCCCATGATATCATCATGAAAAAGATTATATAGTATGGTTTATATAAATACGCATTGAGATATGGAACAAGAATGAAGGCTAACTGAATGACCAGGCCCAGAAATTTGTGACCAGTAGAAAAAAAAATTCTCATTGAAGAAAAAGCAATAGTAGTGTACTCCATTAGCCAATACTGAATCCCATACAGTTAAATCTCTTTACTAATGACTTGCACAATGGAATAGAGTGTACACACAGCTAGTTTGAAGATGAAATAATAGTTTAGAGTGATTGATACATCAGTTATTTGTTCTGTCGTTCAGTAGAGCATGACCAAAATGGAGAAATGGTCAGGGAATAAACTTATGAGGTTCAATAAGAGAAAATTCAAAGCTCTGCATTTCTAGAGAAATAACTTCATGAGCCAGTAAAGAACGGTGGCCATTAAGTTAGAGAAAAGATTTTCTGAGAAGGACCTTGTTCAAGGCCTTTGATGCAGTCCCCCACCACATGCTTAGCTCCAAATTGGAAAGATGTGGATTTGATGGGTAGAATACCCGGTGGATAAGGAATTAGTTGATAGGCTGCAAAGAGCGGTGATCAATAGTTCTATGTCCAGATGGAGGCCGGTAACGAGCGCTGTCCCCCAGGCAACTGTCTAGGTACCAAAGCTCTTCAATATCTTTATCAATGACATTGATGATGGAATTGAGGGCACCTCAGCAAGATTGCTGATGACACTAAGATGTGCAGTGCGGTTTACACAATGGAAGGAAGGAATTTCAATATTTGACTCCAACAGACTCGAAAAGTGGGCCCTTGGGAAAATAATGAGACTCAACACAGCAAAGTGCAAGGTTTTGCACTTGGGCCAGAGGAATCCCAGGCATATATACGGACTGGGAGGAGCAGTCCTTGAGAGTAGCACTGCAAAGAAGGACCTGAGGGTCCTGGTGGGTGAAAAACTGAACATGAGCCAGCAGTGTGTTCTTGCAGCTCAGAAAGTGACTGATATCCTGGGCTCCATCAGAAGAGGGGCGGCCATCAGGGGCAGGGAGGTGATTGTCCCTCTCTATTCTGTCCTCATAAGGCCTGTCTTGTTCCAGTTTAAAGGAGGGAGAGGACATTCTTTTAGTATATGTATATGTAATGATGGGATTAAGACATGTAAGTTTCTTTTGGGAAAGAAACTGGCTAGAGGGTCATGCCCAATGGGTGGTGGTTAATGGAGTTAAGTCCAGCTGGTGACCTGTTACAAGTGGTGTCCCCCAGAGTTCAGTACTGGGGCCTATCTTGTTTAATATCTTTATTGATGACCTAGATGAGGGGATTGAGTGTACCCTCAGTAAGTTTGCAGATGACACCAAGGTGGGAGGTGGTGTTGATCTGCCTGAGGGTAGGGAGGCCCTTCAGAGAGATTTAGATAAGCTGGATCGCTGGGCTGAAGTGAGTGGAATGAGATTCAACAAGGCCAAGTGCCGGGTCCTGCACTTTGGCCACAACAACCCCATGCAGTGCTATAGGCTTGGAGATGAGTGGCTGGATGATTGTGAAGAGGAAAGGGACCTGGGGGTGTTGGTTGATGCTCGGCTGAACATGAGCCAGCAGTGTGCCCAGGTGGCCAAGAGGGCCAATGGCATCCTGGCCTGCATTAAAAATAGTGTGGCCAGCAGGAGCAGGGAGGTGATCATCCCCCTGTACTCAGCACTGGTGAGGCTGCACCTCGAGTACTGTGTTCAGTTTTGGGCCCCTCACTACAAAAAAGACATTGAGGCCCTGGAGTGTGTCCGGAGAAGGGCAACAAAACTGGTGAGGGGTCTGGAGCACAAGTCTTATGAGGAGCAGCTGAGGGAGCTGGGATTGTTTAGTTTGGAGAAGGGGAGGCTCAGGGAAGACCTCATCACACTCTACAACTTCCTGAAGGGAGGCTGTGGTGAAGAGGGGTTTGGCCTCTTTTCCCAGGCAACGAACAGGACCTGGGAAAATGGCCGCAAGTTGTACCAGAAAAGGTTTAGGTTAGACATGAGGAAAAACTTTTTCTCTCAGAGAGTGGTCAGGCACTGGAATGGCCTGCCAAGGGAGGTGGAGGAGTCGCCATCCCTGGCAGTGTTCAAGAGGCGTCTGGACGAGGAGCTGCGAGATCTGGTTTAGTAGCTTGTGGTAGCAGTGGTAATGTGAAGATGGTTGGACTAGATGATCTTATAGGTTGTTTCCAACATTATGATTCTGTGATTCTATGATACAACACGTCAAATGTTTGCCTGACCAGTTCATTACAATTCCTAGTCACTAAGGGAGATGGGGAAGGGATGTCTAGTGATAGAAAAGAGACAGGAAATAGAAGCAAAGAGTCTTTGTAGAAAGCAAGAGAGATAGTCACCACCATGGGTCCAGCATGTTTCGTAGTTCATACACTGATCTTCAGTAGTGATGGATCAGTGATTTTCAGTAGTCAAGGGTCATCGGAGGTTGTTGTCGAATTGATGATGACTGTTTCCAACAACAGTTCAAATTTACTTATAAGTCCAAAGTGGTCAAGTCAGCTCTCTTTTGCAGTGACAGCTTCTTTTTTTCCCATCTTTCAGGCCTTGCCAGCAGATAAGAGGGAGCAGGGAGGCACTCACTTGTATCTTGCCTTCACATCATCTCCCAGTCTCCTGTGCCAAGCTGGCTCAATCTTCAACCAGTCCTGAGCTCTCCCTTTTGAAGGCAAACAGCTCCAAAGAAATGCTTTCAAATGTAAAATTGTCTGTAAAGTTATATCTACTGCTGCACAGCAACACCCACCTCTCATCTCCTGGATATGAGTCTTATCACAAAAAATGCCTAAGAAAGCAAGCTTTGAGCTAAAAACAAAGAAGCATTCAGGCCAGGCCCCATCTGTAGTACTGCATCCAGGTCTGGGACCCCCAGTACAAGAAAGACAGGGAGCTGTTGGAGAGGGTCCAGAGGAGGGCCATTAAGATGATCAGGGGAGGAGCTCCTCCCCTATGAAGACAGGCCGAGGGAGCTGGGCTTCTTTAGCCTGGAGAGAAGGCTGCGGGGTGACCTTATTGCAGGTACCTTTCAGTACCTTAAGGGAACCTATAAACAGGAGAGTCAACTTTCTGAAAGGATAGATAATAACAAGACAAGGGGAAGTGGTTTTAAGTTGAAGGAGGGAAGATTTAAGTTGGATATCAGGGGGGAAGTTCTTTACCTGATCTAGTACTAGATATGGCAATTGGCAGCCCTGCCTGCAGCAGGGGGTTGGAGCTTGATGATTCTTGATGTCCCTTCCAACCCAAGCTATTTATGATTCTATGATTCTACAATTCCTCTTTATTCAGTAACAGTGATGCTGCACCTGCAGTACTGGGCCCAGTTCCAGCCTACTCAGTGGAAGAAAGATGCAGTGATACTGAACTGAGTTCAGCACAGGACCACAAAGATAGCTGGGGAATGAGAACATCTTTCATATGAGGAAAGACTGAGAGAAATGAAACCGTTCAGCCTAGAAAAGATTTAAGACAGATTTTACCAAACTATATAAACATCTTACAGGATTTAACAAAGACGGGGAGACAAACTCTTCTTAAGTACTAACTAACAGTACAAGAGGCATGAAATTTGTTTTGAAATCAAACAAACATTCAGTTACTGTGAGGGTATTAGAACGCTGGGGCAAATTACCCAAAAATGTTGTGGAGTTCTCATCCAAGGAGATGACCATTGGTGCAAGGCAAATTTCTCTAAGTGGATTTGCTTGAGCAATTGAGTTGTATTTTTAAGCTCAAGAGATCTCTTCCACTCTAAACAAAGCTCTGATTCTGTTATCTGTCTGTGAAGCAAGTGCTAGTAAAGCATGTAGGTTCTGAGCACCTAGTATTATCTCATTTCTTGTGATCAAAATCAATATGAGAGGAAAAAAAATGTACAAAATTATCCATATTTCACCATTTAAATGCAATTTTTGATCTATTTCACATTTGCATGCAGTTGGAAAGCTGGATAAAAGCATACAAGACTGGAGGGAGTGTCCTAATAATGAAGATCTAGAAAAAGGATGCAAATTGGTAGAGATAGTTGGTTATGTAGACTTCTAATTTTTTAGTTATTATATGTAGTCCACCTAAAATGTTTATGAAGTACACTGATGACAATACGGTTGTTTTTAAAAACTGAAAAATATGTGAAACATAAAAGCCAAGCACATTTTTATGTGCTCTTTTAAATTACATATCTAGAAGGCTGTAAAATATACTGAAAGAAATACTGGATGTTAGAAAGGCAGTTGTATAATTTCTCAAGTCAGTCTCCAAACAATAGTGTAGGAATACACAAAGAAATTATCTGTATTCTTGAGAAATACTTTTTTTGTTGTCTTTGTTGCAAGAAATGCTGAAAGACATTTGTCCAGAGAATAACCTACTAATACATATACTAATGATATCCTGGAGTAAGATGGTTAAGTAATGTCGAACTCAATGAATGTATGTATGGCTTAAGTAAGTCCTGTGTTAATCAAAAGTCTTTTAAATGAACAGTTCTAATTCATATATAAGAACAGGCAATAGAATATATTTTCAGATGAAAACTGTTTTAGTTAACCAAAAATATCTAAAATACATATTTTGTCTATAAGCATCTGGAAGCCATTTCCATATTGTTCATAATCTACAGTAGCAATTATTAAATCAAGCAGTTAAATTAATTCTATACATCATCAATTTTGTCTGGATAGCTCCTCTGAGAAACAGAACAAACTTTCCTGTCACTGAATTTATTAAAATATTAGACTACTTGCTTTTTCCATTTTTGAGCATAAAATAAGCTTTGAATAAATGATTTCACAGCCTTATGAGAATCTGTCTATCAATACTTTTTTGAGGATTTTTAACTCATATAATAATAATAAAATAATGTAATAAATAATAATAAAGCAGCAGCAACAACAGTAATAACAAATTTTCTATTTATATTGGAAATCATGACCTTATTATTTATATTTTAATTTCCACTGCTTTTATATATAACACGGATGCTCTTTGATTTTTTTTTTTTTTTTTAATAATAATAATAATGATTATATTTAGTAGCAGTGAATGTGTGAGGATTTTCCGTCTCTGGTGCTAGAGTATCTCAGTCCAGCAGATTTATATAAAGTATAAAAATATTTTACATCTGTCTTCTCATAATTTTTAACTCTGATTGAATTGATGCAAGTTGAGCAAGTGGGGCAGAAATCTAGCATGGCTGAACCAGGGAATCTTCCTGGAAAATGAAATCTATGAGTTCTGGCAGCGAAGACTATCCTCACAGGGAGAATACAGTGCTGAACTTTACATCTGCAGGAGAAAGACCGGAAAAAAAAAAAAAAAAAAAAAAAAAAAAAAAAAAAAAAAAAAAAAGTCTTTTTCGAGTATGTCAAGAGTAAGAGGGGGTAAGAGGAATAGAGGAATCAGAACAATAGAATAGTTTGAGTTGGAAGGAACCTTTGAAAGTCATTTAGTCCAAATCCCCTGTAATAAATGGGGACACGTACAACTAAATCAGATTGCTCAGAGCTCTGTCCAATCTTGAATGACCTTGAATGACTCCAGGGATGGGGCATCCACATCTCTGGGTAACCTATTCCAGTGCCTCTCCACTTATCATAAATATATATCATACCTAGCCTAAATCTCACCTCTTTTGATTTGAAACCATTTTTCCTTATTCTACCACAACAGATCCTGCTAAAGTGTCTGTCCCTTTCTTTCATATAACCCCTTTTTAGATTATGAAAGCCTACTATCATGTCTCCCCTGGAAACTTCTCCAGGCTGAGCAGCCCCAGTTCTCTCAGTCTATCAAGCAAAGTCGCTGGTGACTGGAAAATGAAAGCATAATTCACAATGTTTAGAAAAGTAGAAAGGAAGAGCCATGGAACTACAGACTGGTGACCCTCACCTCTTCCTGGGACAACCATGCAACAGATCCTCCTGAAAGCTATGTTATGGCACATGCAAGACGAGGAGCTGACACAAAACAGACAGCATGAGTTCACCAAGGGCGAATCATTCCTGATCAACATGTTGACCTTCTACAACGGAGTGAGTGCATTGATTTGATATGTGAAGACCAACCAGTATCATCCAACTGGACTTCAGTAAAACTTTTGGCATGGTCCCACCAAACATCCTTATCTCTAAATTGTAAAGGTATGGCTTTGAAGTGGTGGGCATTCCTGTGGTTAAGGAACTGAATGGATGACTGCAGCAGGAGAACTGCAGTCAAAGGCTTTATGTCCAGATGAATGTTATTATTTAATGTTAGATCTTTTTTTTCTGAAATTATTAACTTCTGTAAAAATTTGCAATTTTTTTTTTCCCATTGCAGTTGGACTCATATCTGTAACTGACTGAATCAGTCATGAAAAAAAAAAAAAAAGGTTTTTTTTTGTATTTGTAAAAGAATAGGAAAATAAATCTTATAATTTAATACATGCAGCATCTTGTATAGATAATGCCCTTTTTAAAATTTGTTTTGTTTGATTGTTTTAAATTTATATAGGGACCGTTTTTTAAGTAGTTTGTAGTAAATGAATAGAAGACTATGAATCTTCAAGGATTTTTTTATTTTTCTTCTTGTTTTTCTTTTTCATTTTCTATTATTCATACTAATCTTTATAATCTTTATTTACTGAATCACAGATTTGCAAAACATCTGAGGTTGGAAAGGACCTCTGTAAGTGGAGCAGGCATGTGTTATGTCCCACTTAAGAAAAGAGAGAGATGTGATCAGATTCACAAATCCCCTCTGGTTAAATTAAGGTGAAACATTCAAGGTCCAAACACAGCCATCAGTTTTAATGAGAATCTCTGTACTACAATTATCTTAAAACTACTGGTGCTCTTGCAATTATACCTAAGCTGTGTGGCTTAACTATGCAACTTTATAAGAAATGCTCAGAGGTGATCTTACTGAAGCCTTTCAGTATTTCAAGGGAGCTTTTAAGCAAGAAGGAGGCAGACTTTTCACACTTCTTTTTTTTTTTTTTTTTTTTTTTTTAATGNAATTTTTTTTTTTTTTTTTTTTTTTTTTTTTAATGGTTTTATAACGATAGTACAAGGGGGAGTGGTTTTAATCTAAAAGAGAAGAGATTTAGATTAGATGTTAGAAATAAATTCTTTACTCAGAGAGTGGTAAGGTGGTGGAACATGTTGGCCAGAGAAGTAGTGGTTTCATCATCCCTGAAGGCATTCAAAGTCTGGTTGGATAGGGTCCTGGGCAATCCTATCTAGTGGTTGGCAATCCTGTCCATGGCAGGAGGGTTGTAGCTAGACAATCATTATGGTCCCTTCCAACACAAGCCATTCTGTCGTTATATGATTCTACAATTTTCAGTTGTTCAGACCTCAGAGTTGGAGTATTGTCCTCAGGGACAGTAGAAAGCAATTAAATAAACAAAGCCATTATCATGCATAGTCAACATGGGTTCATCAAAGGAAAGTTCTGATTTAGTAAACAGCTATTTTTAACTCACCCACTTGGTGGAGGAAGGGAAGGCAGTGGGTGTAATCCATCTGGATGTGAATAAGACTTTCATATTATTTCTCACAGTACACTTCTAGACAAATTGTCCAACTATGATATAAACAGATTCATACTCGGTTGGATGATGAGTTGACTTGCTTGTAGTGCTCCAAGACCTGTAGCAATTGGAGCTGCTTCTGGCTGTCAGACAGTCACCAGTGCTGTTCTCCTCAGCTTAATTCTAGGGATAGTGCCATTTAATATTTTTATCAGTAATTTGGATGCAAGAGTGTAATGCATCCTCAGCATATTTGCTGATGACACTAAATTAAGAAGTAGCGTTGACTCTTTCAAGGGATGAGGCACATTGAAGAGTGATCTAAATAGAGTAGAGCACAGGGAGGTTAGCACTGGCTAAAAAGGAAAATGCTGTGTCCTGCACCTAAGAAGGCATAATGCTGTACTTCCCTTTCTCATTCTCTCTTTACTGAGGCCAATGTCTAAAAATCTTGATTTACCCTAAGATGTATAGGACTACACAATTTATATTTTCCATGTGGCTATTCCTTTGCTTCAGCTAATATCTAAACATGATTTTTTTTCTTATTTTTTTAGTGAAAAGATTTTGTGCAATTTAGCAGAAGGAGATAAAGCAAACAAAACTATGTTAAGGAATTATTAATCCCTTTAGATATGAATTATTCAGAAAAAAAAAACATGACTAATGGCAAATGTCAGTGGAACTAGATATTTGAAAAGAAAGGCTAACTTTATAAGTTGTATGAAACAGTTTTAATCAGATAATTTATTCTGTAGCAATGTTCTACTGAAAATGGAAACCATTCTGAATATTTTGTAGCAAATCTGCAGTTTCTCTTGATATTTTTTTTGAGTTATCATAATGCGTAGTTGACAATAGTTTAAAAGGCAAAAGCATTCTGCACCTGATTTACGTTACTTTTTTTATATAACAATTCCAAAGGATGATGCTTTAATACAAAAGGAGAAGGTACAGGAGGAGAAAATACTATTGTAATAATGTATATGATGACCATCTGTTCAGATTTAGTATGGACAACTTTTTATTCTAATATTTATTTTATCTGACTTGCAAGCCATCAAATGATATATATTATCAAAACAATCAGTGAAATGAATAAAAAGAAGAATCTACAGTGTCAACAACTCTTCAAATGTTTAAAGTATCTCTGATAAAGAAAGAAAATAAATAAATAAATAAATAAATCTATGCCTAGCACTTCTAGAGTTTAAATCTTGTTTTACAGTCAATTTTGGTATGAAATTGGCCTAGTCTATTTCATAGAGCAACCAGCTGGGAGATACCATTTTGGCAGTAGAGCATAGAAAATTGAGTCTGATGCAGTGAAGAACTGAACTTAATGTCCAGAAAACATTCCACTTCTGCTTTTTTGCTGTATTACTTCATACAGAATTCATGTCAACCATGAAAGTATTTATTAACTTGTCATCTTAGTATTGCATTATAAACTATCAATCTAGCCTTTCTATAGAGGAATGGATAATATTTTAATTCAAATATTGTAGTGCAAACATAGAAGAAATTGTCATAGACATGGTTATGCCAGGGTTTCACAAGTGTGAGATTACTCAGCAGAGAATATATGATTATCTTTTAAAATATTCCTGATCTAGTATTCCATCCCAGATGCCAACTTCAGGATGCCATGCATGTATCTAGAAGAAGTATCAAAAGGCAAAAATTCTCCAACTGTGGCTCCCTTCTTCCACAAATCCATCAGTTACTGTTGATTCAGAACAATGATAGCTACTAACTAAATAATGTATTGCCCTCTGATAGTAGGCAATTATTGTGTAGAAATAATTGCTTGTAGTGCTTGTAGTGCAGTGCTTGTAGTAATACTGATTAGCTATGTGCTTAAAACTGATGTCCATACAGTGGCGAAAACATATAAAGGGTATTGCTGGTCTCCTGTGGTCTTCCCTTTGCTTCTTTCTCAAATACCGTAGAGTTATAGACCCATAGAATGATCTGAATTGGAAGGGATCTTTAAAGATTATCTAGTCCAACACCCCTGAAATGAAGAGGGACAGATACATTAGGTTTCTCAGAGCCTAGTCCAGCCTGAACTTGACTGTCTCCAAGGATGGGGCATCTACTACACCATTGGGCAACTTGTTCCAGTGCCTCACTTCCTTAACTATATAAATCCTCTCTCTTATATCCAATCTAAGTCTTCGCTCTTTTAGTTTGAGACCATTTCTACATGTCCTATTGCAACAGATCCTGCAAAAGAGTCTGTCCCCTTCTTTCTCTTAGTCTCCCTTTAGATACTGAAAGACTTCTCTCAGGTCTCCCCAGAGCCTTGTCTTTCCTAGGCTGAACAGCACCAGCTCTCTCAGCCCATCCTCACAGGGGCAGCATTCCATTCTTTGAATAATTTTTGTGGCCCTCTTCTGGATGCAATTTAACAGAACCATGACTCCTGTACTGAGGATTCCACATCTGGATGCAGTACACCCAGTGAGGCCTCACCAGCAGAGAGCATAGGTGCAGGGTCACATTCTTTGATCAGCTGGCCATGCTTCTTTTGATGCAGCCCAGAATGCAGTTGGATTTTTGCACTAGGATGGCACACGTCCAGCTTACTTTTCACCAGTATCCCCAAGTCCTTTTCAGCAGGACTGTGCACAATCATTACATCCTCCAGGTTGTATTGATCATTGATATTGAGTATTTATACTGATAGTATAGATATCAGGAAGAATTTATTTACAGAAAGGACTGTCAAGAACTGGAATAGGCTCCCCAGGGAGGTAGTTGAGACACCATCCCTGAATGCATTTAAAAACCATCTGGATGTCATGCTCAGGGACATGATTTAGTGGTGGGTTGTTAGAGTAGCATGGTTCAGTTGTGCTTGGACTTGATGGTCTTGAAGGTCTTTTCCAACCTGAGTAATTCTGTGATTCTATGATAGTGGTGGATGCCATGACCCAGGTACCAGGTCTTGCATATAGATTTGTTGAAACTCATGATGTTCTCCTGCACCCACTTCTTGAGCCTATCTGCATCTCTCCAGATTGCTTTCTTGGTCTCTTGGTTGTGTAGACCACACTATGCAGCTTGGTGTAATCCACAAAATCCACATATTTCCAATTTGGAGAGAAGGGTGTTACAAGGGACCATGTCACAGACCTTACTGATGTCCAGATAGATGACATCAATCCACTCTTCCCTTGTCCACTGAAGCAACTATCCCATCATAAAAAGACACAAGGTTGGTCAGGCAGGACCTGCCCTGGTGAAGCCATGCTGATTATCCTATACCATCTATTTCTCTTTCATGTGTCTTGGTATAGCTTTCAGGAGCATCTGTTTCACAATTTTCTTTGGCACAGAGGTGAGGATGACAGCTCAGTAGTTCCCCGAGTCATCCTTTATACCCTTCTTAAAAAGAGTGTAATATTGCCTTTTTTCCAATCACCGGGGACTTCAGCTGATCACCACAACTTTTCAAATATCATTGAGAGTCACGTGGTGTCTCTCATTAGCCAGTTCCTTCAGGACTCTGTGGTGCACCTTGCTGGGTCTCATAGACTTATGGATACTCATGTTCTTCCTGAGGTTGTAAACCTCATCTTCACCTACACCTCAAGCGGCATTGTTCTCCCAGTTCCCATCTTCCAAACCATCCACTTAAGAGCTGTGTGAAGAGCAGTCACTAATGAAGAGTGATGTAAAAAGCTGTGGAAACTTCTTGTTTGTTGTTACTAGCCTGTTTGCATTTCTCAATAGAGAGAATGAAATCCTGGATATTCTTTTTGTTGTCAGTATACTTATAGAAGTCTTTCTTATACTTTGCACACCTTGCCATGTCCATTTCTGATTGGGCCTTGTCCTTCCTGACCCCATCCCTAAGCAGCTTAGCAGAATCCCTGTATTCCTTCCAGGTTACTTGACTCTTCTTCCTCTGCATGTGCATTTTCTTCTTTTTATGTAGTTTGACAAACAGGTCCTAGTTAGCCATGCTATTCTTTCCTGACTTCACCTACCTGGGGATGGAGAGCTCTGTATTCTAAGAAAAGTTTCCTCAAAGGCATGTTAGCTCTACTCCACTCCTTTGTCCTTGAGGACTATTGCCCAGGGCTCTTAGTTGACTAACTACCTCAAGAGCTGGAATTTGGCCTTCCTAAAATCAAGCTTCCTGATTTTACTCTTTTCCTTTTTGATATCTCTCAAGAGTATGAACTCCACCATTGTTCATAAAATGTAAGGCAGCTAGCTCAGTTATCAAGTGTATTTTCTATGTCAGAGAGCTTAATCTGGGGCAATTTACTAAAAAGAAAGAAAAGAAAANGCATCTGTTTCACAATTTTCTTTGGCACAGAGGTGAGGATGACAGCTCAGTAGTTCCCCGAGTCATCCTTTATACCCTTCTTAAAAAGAGTGTAATATTGCCTTTTTTCCAATCACCGGGGACTTCAGCTGATCACCACAACTTTTCAAATATCATTGAGAGTCACGTGGTGTCTCTCATTAGCCAGTTCCTTCAGGACTCTGTGGTGCACCTTGCTGGGTCTCATAGACTTATGGATACTCATGTTCTTCCTGAGGTTGTAAACCTCATCTTCACCTACACCTCAAGCGGCATTGTTCTCCCAGTTCCCATCTTCCAAACCATCCACTTAAGAGCTGTGTGAAGAGCAGTCACTAATGAAGAGTGATGTAAAAAGCTGTGGAAACTTCTTGTTTGTTGTTACTAGCCTGTTTGCATTTCTCAATAGAGAGAATGAAATCCTGGATATTCTTTTTGTTGTCAGTATACTTATAGAAGTCTTTCTTATACTTTGCACACCTTGCCATGTCCATTTCTGATTGGGCCTTGTCCTTCCTGACCCCATCCCTAAGCAGCTTAGCAGAATCCCTGTATTCCTTCCAGGTTACTTGACTCTTCTTCCTCTGCATGTGCATTTTCTTCTTTTTATGTAGTTTGACAAACAGGTCCTAGTTAGCCATGCTATTCTTTCCTGACTTCACCTACCTGGGGATGGAGAGCTCTGTATTCTAAGAAAAGTTTCCTCAAAGGCATGTTAGCTCTACTCCACTCCTTTGTCCTTGAGGACTATTGCCCAGGGCTCTTAGTTGACTAACTACCTCAAGAGCTGGAATTTGGCCTTCCTAAAATCAAGCTTCCTGATTTTACTCTTTTCCTTTTTGATATCTCTCAAGAGTATGAACTCCACCATTGTTCATAAAATGTAAGGCAGCTAGCTCAGTTATCAAGTGTATTTTCTATGTCAGAGAGCTTAATCTGGGGCAATTTACTAAAAAGAAAGAAAAGAAAAAAAAGAAAAGAAAAAAAAGAAAAGAAAAGAAAAGAAAAGAAAAGAAAAGAAAAGAAAAGAAAAGAAAAGAAAAGAAAAGAAAAGAAAAGAAAAGAAAAGAAAAGAAAAGAAGAAAAGAAAAGAAAAGAAGAAAAGAAAAGAAAAGAAAAGGAAAGAAAAGAAAAAAGAAAAGGAAAGAAAAGAAAAAAAGAAAAGGAAGAAAAGAAAAGAAAAATATAATTATGTCCTTCATGTTTGAGTATCTTGTTCACAATTTCAAAACACAAAGAAAACTCCTATACAGCACACCAGAAAGGATGCAGCTTTCAATTGCTGTAGTTATTCTTCTGTCCATACAGTTACCTTGATTAGACTAGAAACGCCACCTGTGTCCCTCTGGGAAAAATTAAACATATAACTGTTAGTGGAAAAAGTACATTTTAGTACTTAGTACTTGGAAATAATTTAAATAATTACTATGAACAATACATAATAGAATTTAAATGATAATAAAATGGTGATAAATTCTAACAACTACTGAGTGTTAAAACTATAATCACATTATTCATGACATTAACACTTCGTTGTGATGCCTCTGGAGAAATGTAACCAAGTTTCAACTACTTAGCCCTCCAAATGTGTGAAAAAAAGAATTATAATAATGCTAGTATATTAATTTTCCAGATATATTATTGACTAGCATGTATGAGAAATGCATTTCAGATTTCCTACCTGCTATCACAGAACTCTATATATATCACTATCCGTTGCAAGTACCTATACAAATTATCAGCTATTTATTTCCCATAATGTAGTGAAATACTATTTCTATTTTTGGTTGAAATTGTCTCATTTCTTTTTCTTAACAGAATCACAGAATGAATGAATCACAGAATGGCCAAGGTTGGAAGGGACATCAAGGATCATGAATCTCCAACTCTGCCCAGCCACAGGCAGGGCAACCAACCTCCACATTTAATACTAAACCACTTTGCCCAAGGCCCCATCCAACCTGGCCTTGAACATCTCTACGGACGGGGCATCTACAACGTCTCTGGGCAGCCTGTTCCAGCACCTTACCAGTCTCCTAGTGAAGAACTTGCTCCTGACATCCAAACTTCCATCCTTCAACTTAAAACCATTTCCCCTTGTCCTACTATTATCTATCCTTCCAGAGAGTTTACTCCCCTCCTGTTTGTAGGCTCCCTTTAGGTACTGAAAAGTCGCAATGAGGTCACCCTGCAGCCTTCTTTTCTCCAGGCTGAACAAGCCCAGCTCCCTCAGCCTATCTCTCGTAGGGGAGGTGCTCCAGTCCCCTGATCCTCTTCGTGGCCCTCCTCTGGACCCTCTCCAACAGCTCTCTGTTTTTTTTGTACTGGGGGCTCCACACTTGGACGCAGTATTCCAGATGGGGCCTCGCAAGAGCAGAATAGAGGGGGACAATCACCTCCCTGTTCCTGCTGACCACCCCTCTTCTGATGGACCCCAGGATACCATTTGCTTTCTGAGCTGCAAGAGCACACTGCTGGCTAATGTTCAGTTTTTCATCCACCAGGACCTCCAGGTCCCTCTCTGCAGGGCTGCACTCAAGGACTGCTCCTTCCAATCAGTATGTATGCCTGGGATTCCCCCTGCCCAAGTGCAAAACCTTGCACTTCAATGTGCTGAACTTCATTAGGTTCATCTGGGCCCACCTTTCAAGTTTGTTAAGGTTGAACATTGGAATGAGACTGTGGTAGACTTTTTGCCCTCAAAAGCAAGGATTGCGAGGTTCAGTCCTACAACTTCTAATATATTCACCACCTTGCAAGAATGAAATGTTCAATTTTAAACATAAAATAATGTAATTGATTTCACTAATTTCTGAAACAGATCTGATAGCGATAGCTGGAATAGTGTTTTCAACTGCAGAGTGAAAGAGGCAACATAGTTTTTCAAAATAACAAAGTAAAGCTTTAGTCAATGCTTTTAAACCCTTTGAAGACACACAGTTTTAAGAACAGTTGGAGAACATTCTTTGACTTAAAATTTCTGTGAGCACTTATAATTTATTAGCTTATTTAAATACATACACCACACATATCCTTTACTGTACTTTAAATACACATTTGCATTAGTGAATCAGATAGGTTAGTTTAACTAAAACTAATTATTTTTAAATTATGTGCATTTTCTTTCAGTTGAGAGACAGTGTCTATACATTAGTCACTCTAATTTATCTAAATTAAATAGTGGAATAACAACATTTAAATCATGTTGTGGAATACTATCTTCACATTTTTTGTAATATGAAATTTACCACATCATCATTTAAGCATGAATTTCATGCAAGTCAATGTCAATAAGATAACATTTGATGTCAAGTGTTGTGTAATCTGCCTTAGGGAAGGAAGTAAATCTATGGTCTATAATCACTTCAAACTTTAAACCAGGTTAAAGTCTGTGATAATTAATTAGAGAAAAGTAATTACAGTTAAGTTAGATTAAATCTCATTTTGAAGGATGCATAGTCTCTCTGCATTTAAGAAAAGTGATCATTGCCTCTTTCAGACTATAAAATTTATGTTTGAACATAAATTCTTTCTTCTTTATAACATACATATATATTCAAAATACAGTATATGTCTGGAATCTCATAACATTTTCCCAGAAAATACACTTAAAGAGTTTTAGAAGTTGAACCCAGACAAATATATAATTTTTGAAATAGTATTTTGTGTGTATGTGTGTGTGTTAGGGGTGTATATTTAAGTAGTATATAACCTCTGAAAAGTATATTTACTTATCAGTAAGATTTCCTCTATAAATCATAAGTAGCTTTAATTCTGCTGTGTCAACTTTACTTTGTCAGATATCCATACCTCATATAAAATAAAATCAAGATGAAGGGCTTAAAATGGATAGGCAGGCAGCAATTTAACATAGCAGACCAGATAGTCAGCATGAAGCTCTTACGATAACCTAGAAAGATGGCTTATCTAATTTGTTTTGTTTACAAAGATTTCAGCTACACTGGGTTCTCATTGCTGTTACAAATGTTATTTTGGAGTATAAGTCAGTCTAAATATTTTTTATTTATTTTATTTTATTTATTTCTTTTTTTTTAGAAGGAGTATAATTTATTTATGCAGCATAGGAAAAACTCGTATCAGGACAGATTCCCACAGGGTGATGGGGTGCTGGAACAGGTTGCCCAAAGAAGTTGTGGATGCCTTATGATTGCAGGTGTTCAAGGCCAGGCTGGGTGGAAACACCAGATGTAGTGCCTGATGTGGATGCTGGCAAACCTGCCCATATCAGGGACATTGATCTTTGAACTAGATGTCTGTAAAGTCCCTTCTGACCTGTCACATTCTATGATTCTGTGATTCTATGATTCTGTGATTCTATGATTCAGTGATTCTATAACATGTCATGCAATAGATAGCTCTCTATGGAAATCTTTACCAGCCTTTTAATTTTCAGAGCTTTTAAACAATGATCTCAGAACAGTGAAACTCTATTCTGCACTTATTCTTTCAAGCTAAATGATATTATATGAAGACAGGCAGTTTCACTTTGAAATAAGATGAAACATGCAGTGTTGTAAATACTAGATGCCAAATGGGACATACATGCAAAGAGATGCAGCTGCATCCTCTGTTAAGTGGTCATGAGATAAGAACAGTGTAGCATGGGCCTTTGCTTAGTGAGTTTAATTGTATGCAGATAAATAACTCATTTTATAATACTTTTATTTTAGTACAAGTACTACTCTGATTGATTGACTGATTGATTTTTATCTTACAAGGAGCCATGATTGCTTACAAATCTAAAGTACTTCAAGCTTTGGGGTTTTTTGTTGGTTTGTTTGTTTGTTTTTTTAACTTCCAAGTCCTTAAAGAAATGGAAATGGACATTCATGAGAAACTCTAGAAATAGCCACTTGTAATCATGACTGTCCTACAGATAATTATTTTCCAATTGTTTATTATATATCTTTATTCATGATGAAATCTTATTTTTTCTCTTTTTTTATTTGCTTGCCTGAAGTTACATGAAGTTCTTTCTTCAAAATCTCTGACAACTGAATGGAGGTGGTATTGAAAATAGCTTCACTTGCTGTGTGACTATAATTAATTTCTAGTGTTATCCATGCCATGTACTGAATTAAATCAGAATTTAATTGAAGTTTCATAGTTCAAACATCTGTCATGTGTACACAAAGACTAATGAGGATTGAACCAGTAGACAGAAATACCAGAGTAACTAGAGCAGTCAAATGAGTTCCATGGCTGTTAAGCTATGAATACTCCTAAACTGTATTGCTATCTGACTCAGTATATATTTATACCAATTTAATTATCTCCAAGGTGAGACTTCAGTTGAAGTACATTTGTTACCTCATCTATAACTTGGATCTGAAGTTCTCTCATACTAACATAGTGGTCTGAAATACAGGCTATCAATGTTTGTTTGTTTATTTGTGTGTTTTTGTAGTGATATATGCTGAATTGCAGGGTGCACTCATTGCTGGTACACACTGCATTATATTCCATGATGCTGACTGTCAGTGTTTTATGGGCTCGTTCGGCCTAGTTCTCTGACTAGCAGGGTGGAGGGATTTCACAAAATCCGCACCTCTGGAAAAGGGAAACAGGAGACCCCAAAATAATTAAAAACAGCAGCAAAGGTCTGAGGAGAAACAAACTGATTTACTAAATATATTACCAGAATGCAAGATAACACACTATAATACAATATAATTAAAATTGAACCTAATAAATCAAATATAATGAGTGAGAGAATGTCTGATAGGTGTATAGGCCTCACCACAATGCTGAGGTGAGATGCGCAGTCCAGTTGAGCAGCAGGGAAATGGGAGAAGAGCCAACAAAGAAGAGCGGATGAAGAAGAGCGCATCAGGTGACCTTGCCAGGAGTTATATCTCCTCTCTGTGACCGCAAAGTCCCCTGGGGAATGTAGTTCTTCTCTTCTGGGAAGGTATCCAGAACTCGAGCATTAACAGTTAAACTCCCAGTGCCCCATATGATGTTATGACGTGGAATACGGAAAACCAAAAATCACCAAACCATGACACTGACATAATAATAAGTGCCAAATTGAGATTATTAACCATTCAGAAACAACTTTCCCTTTCCCTTTCCCTTTCCCTTTCCCTTTCCCTTTCCCTTTCCCTTTCCCTTTCCCTTTCCTTTTCCCTTTCCCTTTCCTTTCCCCTTCCCCTTCCCCTTCCCCTTCCCCTTCCCCTTCCCTTTCCCCTTAGTCCATCCCCTTCCCTTTCCCCTTAGTCCATCCCTTTAGCCCATCCCCTTCCCCTTCTCTTTTCCTTACCTCTTCCCTATTTCTAACATGGTTTAAAGGAACAGAACTCTTTCTTAAACTGTAGAACATATAAGGCTTCAGGGTTTTCAGTTTCATCAAAGACTCGAGAAGTAGAACAAAGATATGGAAAGAGCATAAATAGGAAAATGTCTTGTACCTGTCAAAATATTTCACTTAGATCTGTAAGAATAAGCCTTTGTATATATTATTTATGTAACACATTCAAAAGGACTGAAAATATAAGTTTGATAATATTCATATTAATATTTTCTATGTAAATTAATTTTTGCATCAAATGATAATCTGTAGTATTGATATCATCACAAATAATCAAAATATGTATTGACTATGTATATTCAAGATTTGAAGTACACGCTGCTTTTGATCTGAATGAGAAAATGATTCAATTAGACCTCCCTTCTTATACCCTGGGGAGATATATCTACCAGAGGAGAGAAAGTAGTGCAATTCTGCATCACTGAACCGTCTAACTCATCTTTCAGTGCATGATTCAGACATCAGAGCAGCTCCACCTTTTCTGAAAGTCTCTCTGAAGAAAATATTGTCTGACTCTGGTCAGCACACTTCTGAACAACACTTTTCATCATGACAAAAGCACTTTTTGTGCTGTCAGGTATAAATTAATACAGTTTTAATATAGAGATGTAAATAGCTTCCTGCCTCTACCATAGAACAGAATACTAGTACTACAAGGATTTTATCTTTATAGTAAAGTCCAGTAGATTAATTCTTATTTAAGTTTTCTGAGAGAAGCTGTATTTGGTCTTTCTGAAAATGCTTAAAACATTAGAAGAAAAGAATATGGTAGATAGCTCTTCAATGGAGACATTTTTCTCCTTTGCTGAAGAGAGGTAAACATTCAGGTTTTTTGTTCGTTTGTTTGTTTTTGTAATAACAATAATTTGATGAGATCCTTTAGCAAAGCACCATTATGAGAAATGCCTTTCCTCATTTCTATGTTATAGAAATGTCACTGTGTTTGTCTTAAGGGAAAATGTAGAGAGAATATTCCTTGAAATCCTAATAATTTTATTCTTTCTTGTTATGTCTGGAAAATAATATTTTTGACTGCACTGCTCTGTCTTTGAATGGACTCACCAGGAGTACATCATCATTGTGCCCAATTCATTCATCCTCTTCCAGTTCACCTCACTGGATCCCAACAGGGAACATAAACATGCCGAGGGCGGTGAGCTCTCTACAGCATGACTACACTGTTTATGGAATTTCTGGAGGGTGTCTGATAAACAAGATTTCTGTGGGGAAAAAATAAAAAAAATAGACAACTGTTGTGAGATTGCTGATAATATAATTTTATTTTGGATTGAAAGAAATAAATGGCCCATTGTTATACATACAATTATATTCCTTAGCTAGATTTCATACTTTCAAGATGAAAAAGCTGAGCACCAATCTGCTTATGATCTGATTCTGTAAATTTAATTTAGAAAATTTGGTGATACATGCAAAAAGAAATTCTTGAATCAGGCATATGGTTTATCATACTCCCCATTTTCCATTGCAGTCAAAATGAAATGGTGAGGGGGAGAAGGCTGTATAAAAATAATCTTTTGACAGCATCAGAAGAGCAAATGTTAGGGGTTGCTGAATCTAGTTGCCTAATGAATATGAGGCTGCTGCAGCTCCACATCTACAGGTCTAGCCAGTAGCAAAGGGAAGCACAAATTCCTCAGGCACGCATGCATGAATGCTCATGCAAGAAATACACATATATGCACGGTTGGCCACACAGATAGCACAAACAGAAAATAACACTGCACTTGCACAAGAGAAGTGGGCAAATACCATTCTCATCAGATGATCAACATTGAAGTCTGATGATAATATACCTATACCCACCTACAATTGTTTGTGTACACATTCAGTCTACCCAGAACCTGGCTTCAGATCTTTGACCACTGGATTGTACATGATTCACAGCCCCACTCTATAACCAAATTTCCAGAAACCCATGGTTTATCTGGTAACTGGCTCCTGGACCTCTTATCCTCTTTGCTAACCACTTGCCAGTACTCTGTCTTGAAGAACACAATAATATACATGTACATATACAAACTCCTTGTAGAAACATATTCATAGCCTAGTCTGTTCTGTTGTTGGCATGCAGATCTATGGACCCCTACATCCCACAGTTTCTCCCCATTTACTGACACTGGGACTTACACAAATACACATGCATAAAGAATTGGCATCACTATCACAGGGGAAAAATGAATTAATAAATGAAAACTCCTGGAAAAGACAATTTACTAAGAAGATAGGATGTACACTGTGATCAGGCACATGGCATGTCAGATAAGAATACTAACTAGAATTCACTTACATGTGAGCCTCTCTGTTTATGTTTTGTTCTCTGCTTTTCTATTCTTTTTCATCCCTGATCCACATAGCTTTCTCCCCACTCCTGCTTTCCTCTACACACTCCATAATGTTCCTGACATTCCTACAGTCTGCTTATGTGTATCCTAATAGAAGTTTTACATAATTCTTAAATGCCCTTTACTTTGCATTCTGCATGCCATAATTTGCCCCATTCACCTGTACGCAGTAACCCCTTCAGTCTGCAAACTGATCCTACAGAGATGTATTTTCCTTGGCTGACTCCTCTCAGTACATGAGTATGGAATGCCTGATACCACTTGCAATGGCTCAGTATTCTCTCTGACTGCCTAGTGAGAAGCTAGGTGACCTGTTCTCAGTTGTTCAGTCTAAAGAAGAGAAGTCTCCAGGGGGACCTTATAGAAGCTTTCCTGTGCTTAAAGGGAGACTACAAGAAATGCTGGGAGAGACTCTTTATGTTGGAGTGTACTGATTGGAAAAAGAGTAATGATTTTAATCTTCAAAAAGGTAGATTTGTATTACATAGTAGGAAGAAATTAGTCATAACGAGGGTGGTGAGGCACTGGAACAGGTTACCCAGAGAAGTTAAGGATCACTCATCTCTGGGAGTGATCAAGGTCAAGTCAGATGGGATCTTGAGCAACCTAGTCAAGTGGAAAGTGTCTCTAGCCTTGGCAGGGGGAGTGGAACAAGATCCTTCCAACTCAAGCCATTTTATGATTTTATTATTTGCTGAGGAACCAGGATAGTGAGACTTGTCTGCCTATCATTATTTCTCTAATCCTTACCATGTCTTTGTACTTATGGTGATTAACCTATAATCACAGAATCTAATGGTAAGCACAAAAGAGAGCAAGGGCCTCAGCTTGCAGATTAATTCCACTGATTTAATAGTGCTTAGAGAAGAAAAGACTCAGATAAAAACTCTCTGGACTCTGTGCTTTGAAGACTCTCCCTCACCCCTGCTATTGCCTTTTAATTCTGTATACATGTGTGTGCCATTATGGGAGGTTTATGCTTTTATCTTTACTAGTCATATTAGCTATCTGGAGCAAGATTAAAAAAACAGTATTTACAAACACTTGAAAAATAATTTAGTGGTAGTGTCGCCATTGTTTTATATTCTCAATTGAAGATTTGTTACCTGTGAGTTAAATGCCATAAATTAAAAAGAATTATAAGTTCATCTTTTTTCTTTTTTTCTTTTTTTTTTTTCAGCTGTACAGAAGTACTAAACATTTCTTAGAAATGGATTTTCTTCAAATGAAAACATTAACCTAAGTAGCAAGTAGCATCATATGTTTTTTTTTCCAAATGTCACACAGAGGTGAATTCCATGGTTCAAGCAGACACCTGTACATGTTTTCAAAAGATTGCAGGTTATACTATTCTATTATTCATAGAACAGTAATTCAGCATGGCCTAATCTGTTCTGATTTTGAAAATAAATAAATAAATAAATAAAATACTACTTTGTTATTGAATTAACACAGAAGAATAGCATGTTAAACAACAATGTAACAGAGGCAACTGACAGAAAAAGAAACACGGGAAATTCCATACTAACATGAGGAAGAAATTATATTCTTTCAGAGTGACATAGAAGTGGAACGGGCTGCCCAGGGAGGCTGTGGAATCTTTTCTGGAGATACTCAAGACCTGTCTGGACGCCTATACAACAGGCAAACACAAGATACAAAGCAGAAAAACATGAACTCAGTTTTTTGAAAGAAAAGACAAATGAAAGAGATCCTTTTGTAAAGTGAATAAAAGTACATTGTTGCTTAACTGTTTTATAGGCCCTCATAAACCATGAATGACCTATTTGATGGGAACATTAGTAAGTTCAAGTGAATAAAAATACAAGATCATGAAAGGTGAAATCTTTCATTTTCAGTTAATAATGTTTCCAGCCACTGATAGTATTTTTTATTCATCCCTGATACGACTATGATTAGAAAGCTGTGTGCCATCTTGGATGATACACTTCTAGTATGATGTAACACTACCATACAGAGTCTAAAAGACAAAAGTGAAAATGGTAAGCAGTCCTTAGAATTTAGCTGAGAAGGAAAGGTAACTGTCATATAAATTCTTGCACTACTCTTTTCTTTCATGCATATTCTTTGTGTCTTTAGTCTTTATGAAACAGAGTAATGGAATACAGCACTATGGAAGATGTTAAGTACAATTTTCTAACAGTAAGAGCAGACGAACACTACTATTAATTGTCTAGATGGCCTGCAAAAGCTCTTTTGCCACTATTGTTTTGCTTTGCTGTTTTACATTGGTGAGTAGAGTATATTTGATCCTTCAGCTATTATATAAAGAGAAAGGACTGGATGAATTTTCAAGACTTTGAAAATCTGTTAACACATAGGCAACAATACTAGTGCTTTATTTTAGTTAAAGCATTACCTCTTAGTCTGTATGTGTTTACATTATAGAACAAAAAACACACACTCTATTGGATGTTTACCGGTACGTACTCTATTATGTATGTGCCCCGCATTTAGCAAAAATAAATAGATAAGAATAAACAAATATAATCACAGATCACAGATTCATAGAATGGCCAGGGTTGGAAGGGACCTCAAGGATCATGAATCTCCAACCCCCCTGCCACAGGCAGAGCCACCAACCTCCTCATTTAATGCTAGACCAGGCTACTCAGGGCCCCATCCAATCTGGCTTTGAACACTTCCAGGGACGGGGCATCCACAACCTCTCTGGGCAGCCTGTTCCAGTACCTCACCATTCTCTCTGTAAAGAACTTCCCCCTGACATCCAACCTAAATGTCCCCTCTCTCAACTTAAAACCATTTCCCCTTGTCCTGCTGTTATATACCCTTTCAAAGAGTTGATTCCCTTCCTGTTTGTAGGCTCCCTTTAGGTACTGAAAAGTTGCAATGAGGTCACCCTGCAGCCTTCTTTTCTCCAGGCTGAACAAGACCAACTCCCTCAGCCTGTCCTCATAGGGGGAGGTGCTCCAGTCCCCTGATCATCTCTGTGGCCCTCCTCTGGACCCTCTCCAACAGCTCCCTGTCTTTTTTGTACTGGGGGCTCCACACTTGGACACAGTATTCCAGATGGGGCCTCACAAGAGCAGAGTAGAGGGGAAAAATCACCTCCCTGTCCCTGCAGGCCACCCCTCTTCTGATGGAACCCAGGATACCATTTGCTTTCTGAGCTGCAAGAGCACACTGCTGGCTCATGTTCATCTATCAGGACCCCCAGGTCCTTCCCTGCAGGGCTGCTCTCAAGGACCGCTCCTTCCAGTCAGAATAGATGCCTGAGATTGCTCCAGCCCAAGTGCAACTTTGCCATGTTGAACCTCATCAGGTTCACCCGGGCCCACCTTTCTAGCCTCTTGAGGTCCCTCTGAATGGCATCTCGTCCTTCAACCGTGTCAACCGCACCACTCAGCTTGGTGCCGTCAGCAAACTTTGCTGAGGGTGCACTCAATTCTGTCATCGATGTCATTGATAAAGATGTTAAAGAGGACTGGTCCCAAGACAGACCCCTGGGGTATGTCACTCATTACCAGCCTCCACCTGGACATAGAGCCATTGATGACCACCCTCTGTCTGTGGCCTTTCAACCAGTTTCTTATCCATCGAGTGTTCCACCCATCAAAACTACATCCCTCCAATTTGGAGATAAGGATGTGGTGGGGGACCATGTCAAAGGCCTTGCTCAAGTCCAGGTAAATGACATCGATTGCCTTTGCCTTGTCCACCAATGCCGTCACTCCATCATAGAAGACCACTAGATTGGTTAAGCATGACCTTCCTCTGGTGAAGCCATGCTGGCTGTCTCGGATCACACACCCATTTCTGATGTGATCAATCATGTTATCCAGGATGATCTGTTCCATGATCTTCCCAGGCACAGAGGTGAGACACACTGGCCTGTAGTTCCCAGGGTCCTCCTTGCTCCCTTTCTTGTAAATGGGAGTGATGTGGCCCTTCCTCCAGTCATCCAGGACCTCATCTGACAGCCACAACTTTTCAAATATGATGGAGAGTGGCTCAGCAACCACCTCAGCCAGCTCCTTCAGAACCCTGGGATGCACGCCATCTGGCCCCATAGACTTGTACACATTCAGTCTCATAAGGTGGTCTCAGACTTTCTCTGCCCACATACAGTGGGGGTGGATTTACCACCCCGGTCCCCACCCAGAGGTTTAGGGATGCAGGGCTCAGGGACATGAGAAAGACTGGAATCCTGGCCACCAGTGAAAACCAAGGCAAAGAGCTCATTCAGTACCTCAGCCTTCTCTTCGTCTGTTGAAGCAAGTTCTCCTTTTACATTTATCAAAGGAGGTACACTTGCTTTGGCCTGTCTCTTCTGGCCAGTGTACCTGTAGAATGTCTTACTATTGTTTTTCACGTCCCTCGCCAAGTTCATTTCTGTGCCCTGGCTTTCCTGATCCCACGTCTGCAAGTTGAGACAGCATCCCTGTATTCTTCCCAGGTGACACGCCCTTGTTTCCAGAGCTTGTACGCATCTTTCTTCGCCCTCAGCATGACCAGCAGGTCGTTGCCAAACCACGCCGTCTTCCTACCTCCTCTGACCACTTTCTTATTCAGAAGGATGGAGAGTTCTTGTGCTCTCAGGAAGGCATCCTTGAAGAGAGGCCAGCTCTCCTCAAAATCTTTGTTTTTAAAGACAGCATCCCGGGGATCTTGCCCAACAGTCCATTGAACAGCTTAAAGTTTGCTCTTCCAAAGTTCAGGGTCCTGACGCCACTCGTTGCCAGGCCCATAAAAAATGTTGTAGATTTCCTTTGATGTGTCTCATACGTAATATAATATCTTCATGGATATCTAATTTATATACATATATATTATATTTATTACATATATATTTAATTACAAATCCTTGTTTAATTCACTTTAAGGTGTAGAATTACAGTTCCCGAGCATTCTTCTCTAGAAACCTGTATTAATCTTTGTTAAAACCAGTCACCCTCTTAAAAGTAGAAGTCCCGATGAAATCTTTTTTTTTTCAATGAAATAATGTAGAGGAAATTGGATTTTTTAGTTTTGAGAAGGGATGATCAGATGAGACATCATCACCCTCTACAACTACCTCATAGGGGGCTGTAGTGAAGTGGACATCAGTATTTTCTCACAGGAAACAAGCAACAGGACAAATGGGAATGGCCTCATGTTGCAACAGGGGAGGTTTAGTTTGAATATGAGGACATACTTCTTCACAGTGAGGGTTGTGAAGCATTCAAAGAGACTTCCCATGGAAGAAGTTGAGTTTTGTATGTATATGCTGTGGCCTTTGGACCATTAAATTCAATAATCCCATTACTAGTAAAGGCCGCAAGCTCTACTTTTAGTTAATAATACAGGCTCAGAACTGATAGATTTTGTTCTTTCTTCTTTTGCTTGGAGATCCTAAATTTTAAGTGGTAATGAAAGTTGTCTAATGAGCAGGTAGACATTAACCAATTTAATATTGCTTAACACTGTGTTGTAAAATGGCTATTATTAATATTTTGACACATGTATAAAATAATATATTGCGAGACTGAACTAATTTTGAAGGGTAGTTATAACTAAGACTTAAGGCATAATAATCTGGTTCATAGTAGAGGCTTTAAGTGTGAAAGTGTAGTTCCAGCTACTGAAAAGGGTATTTAAAAAGACACAATCTGACAAAGTTTGTTAGATAACATGTAAGCTGGCTACAGTAAGTTGAGGGGGAAGAGGACAATGAAGACATCACTAATGTTAATATCTCATCCCTCCTATTGAAGGACTATGTTGACTTTGCATTGCAGCCTGGTCTCTAGACTGAAACCTTTGCCTAGCTGAAAGCTGAAAACAACAGCAGATAAAAAAGACTGGGTGATAAGAGTTTCTTCTGTTAAGAGAGTTTGTTAGGAGGGATGCTAGGAGCAGCTGCCACTGCCACTCTAGTTCAGGAATCATCCTGCACTTCCACTGGAGTACAGCTTGATGTCTCAGGCACCTGTGATCTCTACCCAGGATGAATGAGGATGCATCTGTTACTTTCCCCTTTGCAGATTCAACCAGTAGCACACTGAACACACATCCCAGACACACACACACAGAGAACATACGGAAGACACTGACAGCTGGTCACACAGACTGTCAAAGACCAAGTGATGCCTTCAGAATCATAGAATTCCTATACCCTCAGTTAGTATGGTTTACCAGATGCAGTTCTTGTTAACGACTGTTGCTACCTCCCTTATTCAGGTTTCTGTCCTTGCTTATGAGTTCCTCCCTTTCTCTCTCTCTCTCTCTCTCTCTCTCTTTTTTTTTTTTTTTTTTTTTTTTTTTTTTTCCCTTTGGAATTTTTTCNTTTTTTTTTTTTTTTTTTTTTTTTTTTTTTTTTTTTTTTCTCGTTGAGAATGCTCTTGATCCTTAAGGGAAATAATGTACATTCTCAAATACTTTTACAAATATCACAGTAACCAAACTGGTATTGCTTACTTTATGGTTTTACTTTGATCAGATTAACAAGAAATTTTTAAATGCTTTTATAAGATGTATTCTACTTCTCGTTTATAATAATAATTTGAGCATAACAGAGTTAGCATAGTAAAACAGTACTTATCAATTGTGTCTTCCATGGTTTTCTTCCTATATTTGCCCCGTATTATTGAAGTTCATTGTATCTATTTTAAAACTAAACAGTTATTAAAAATGTTTTGATTTTCCTTACTTATTCTCCAAGAGGAGACTCTTTCAGATCTTTCTCTACTTAGATTAATCTCTATTTAGTTTAATTCAGCTATACAAAGGTAAGTTATATTTGATGTTACTGATACTGAAAAATCAAATTTAGCAATTATAAATCAAAGTTTCTTCTTTGAGAAACATTTTAATTCATAAATTCTAAAAGAAATGCTGACAAAAACAGTTTCAAGATGGAAGAAAAAACAATCAAGATTAGAACCTAGCTGTTTTATGAACTGCATATTTAACAGTTTTAATAAGAGTGCTTCAAAACAAATGTTTATTTTTATCCAGATATTCTAGATTGTCATTCAAGTTAAAAATCATATTTTCAATTGTTAATATAAGGAAATAAAGAGAAGAAATATTATAAAAGATTAACTCTAGAAAGTAAAATGCCTTCTTTGCTGAAAAGTTCTGCTTTTGATGAGACTGAGATATCTTAGCATTTCTTAGTGAAGAGAGAAGTATCTGAATACAATGAGCTGAGACTGGAATGACCATGGAAAAAGGGAGGTAATGTGATATCACTATAGAGCCACGTGATTGGCAGTCACGCTGACATCTAATTGTAAACCCACTCAGTCACAGAATAAATTACAGGAAATAGTATTGTTTATCTTCATATAGCAGCACACACACATGTGCATGCACAAAAAAAAAAAAAAAAAAAAAAAAAAAAAAAAAAAAAAAAAAAAAAAAAAAAAAAAAAAAAAAAAAAAAAAAAAAAAAAAAAAAAAAAAATTTNAAAAAAAAAAAAAAAAAAGAAAAAAAAAAAAAAAAAAAAAAAAAAAAAAGGAGATGGAGAAAGGACAACATCATGTCTTTCTCGAATTAAAATACACAAATAAATAGATTGTCCACACATTCATTGTGTGAAGAAATATTCACATTTGTTATTAATATAAACAAGAAACCAAAGGATAAATAATAATCTGTGATTCAAAAAGTAAATTAATAACATTATCAAACTCAATGACTGTTTCTAGATTAAAAGAACCTCTGTAGGAAACCCTAGTTATTTCTACTTTTCTATGTATTAGTCAATTAAAAGCTGAAACTATTCTGTGGTACTCTCAATAAACACCATGAATCAGCATGTAATTTTTAATTCTTTTGTCTCCCCATATATGGCAACTACTGCAGACTGGGTTACTGACTAGTACTCCTTCCTGAAATATGTCTGGGAGTTATTGCTAAAAGTGTAAGTCAGTTTAGGGTGAAAGCTTGCCAACAACTATTCCAGCAAATAATGAGGATAGATAATTTAGTCCAAGTGTCAAGGGACTGGAACTGTTTATTTAATTAGTAGTTACATCAAGATCAAGGCACCCACTGAAGCATGCCAGAACTCCCAGACAACATCCTTTCCATGTGACAGAAAATGTCTGCTTATAAAATAGAATCATAGAATGGTTTGAACTGAAAAGAAACTTAAAGATCATCTAGTTCCAACCCACCTGCTATAGGCAGGGACTCCTCCATCTAGACCAGGTTGCTCAAAGCCCTGTCCATCCTGGTCTTGAATGCCTTCAGAGAGGGGGCATCCACAACCTCTCTAGACAACCTGTTCCAGTGTCTCACCGTCCTCAAAGTAAGGTGTTTCTTTCCAATATCCAGTCTAAATCTACCCTCTTCCAGTTTAAAATCATTTCCCCTCATCCTGTCGCTACCTGTCCTTATAAAAAGTCCCTCCCCAGCTTTCCTGTAGGCCCCCTTCAGGTATTAGAAGACTGCTATAAGGTCCCTTCAGACCCTTCACTTCTCCAGGCTGAAGAGCCCCAGCTCTCTCATCTTGTCTTCACAGGGGAGGTGCTCCAGCCCTTTGATTGTCTTTGTGGTCCTCCTCTGGACTCGCTCCAACAACTCCATGTCCTTCTTGCTCCAGAACTGGACACAGTATTCCAGATGGGTTCTCACAAGAGCAAAGCAGAGGAGCAGAATCTCCTCCCTCAACTTGCTGGTCATGCTTCTCTTGATTCAGCCCAGGATATGATTGGCTATCTGGGCTGCAAGTGCACATTGCCCGTTCATGTTGAATCTCTCAGCAGCTGACACTCCCAAATCCTTCTCCTCAGGGCTGCTGTCAAGTGATTCTTCACCCAACTTGTATTTTTGCTTGGGATTGCCCTGACCCAGATGCAGGACCTTGCTCTTGGCCTTGCAGAACTTCATGATGTTGTCATGGGCCTCTCAAGTCTGCCTGAGTTCCTCTGGATGTATCCCTTCCTTCTAGAGTGTTGACTGCACCACTAAGCTTGGTGTCATCTGCATCCCGCTGCCCATGTCGCCTACAAAGATGTTAAATAACACCAGTCTCAACACCTATCCCTGAGGAAAGTCATTTGTCACTGATCTCCACTTGGACATTGAGCTGTTGATCACAGCTTTCTGAGTGTTACCATTCAGCCTTTTCCTTATCTAGTCAATGGTCCATCTATCAAATCCATTTTTCTTCAATTTGGTGACCAAGATGTCATGCAGAACAGTGTCAAACACTTTGCACGTGTCCAGATAGATGACATCAGTTGCTCGTCCTTTATCTATGGATGTTGTAACATATCATTAAAGGCCACCAACTTTTTTTCTGATTTGCCCTTGGTGAAGCCATGCTGGTTACCACCAATCACCTCATGTTTATTTTCCATGTGCCTTAGGGCCTTCAAATGGATCTGCCCCATGATATTGCCAGGCACAGAACTGAGACTTGACTAGTCTGTAGTTCCCTGGATCTTCTTTATTTTTCCCCTTCTTGAAAATGGGAGTTTCATTTCCCCTTTTCCAGTCAGTGGGAACTTCACCAGACTGCCATGATATTTCAAATATGATGGAAAATTGCTTGTCTCTGTCTAATCTCTGGAAGAATTATAATAACCAGACTTATGTTATAAAAACAGTACAATATTGTTGTCATTCTTTAAATTCTATTTTTACAAAAAATATTTAAGTTTTATTCAATAATTTTATTTGTTTTTACATCACATACATTTTTTCAAAAATAACACTTTGCTTTCAGAACATTTAGAGTTCATACTCAGCAAACCTCTTGTATTGTTCTTTCTCAAACTAATGTTTGCCATGATGCCATTTTGACTTTTTTTTTTGCTAATTATTATTTTTATGCCTCACTCGCTGCTGGTAAAATGTATGACATGTTGATAAGGATGGCTGCAGTATTTTATATGTAGTGGGATCTTAATGTAATCTTTGTCACTACAAACAAATTCATGTAGATTGGAATTTATATGGACACAATTCTGAAATATCCATCCATAATTATGTCAAAGAGTATAGATAGAATCTGAAAATGCTTGATGCATTAAATAAAGTACCTAAATCTTCCAGGTTCTATTATTTTGAAGAAAATAAAGTTTCTGAACAAATGTTCTTCTAGACATTTTAATTCAAGTTCACATATTGCATTTAAAGTAACTATCCCCAGCAATCTAAAGTGCTGCAATATATGGATTTCCAATGGTCTTATTTTAATCTAGCTATCTTATTTTATTTTATTAAATTTAATTTATTTTTATTGAACTTTATTGAGGATATAAGATTTTACTGATTTATTTTATTCTATTTATTTTATTTTAAGCAGAACAGTTGAATGAAAAAAAAAAAAGAAACAAAACAACATAGTTTCTTTAAATATTAGTGTGGCATGAATATCTACTGTTATTTTTATTATTATTATTATTATTGAAATATTTTTACTAACTTGTGCTATCCCTTTAAATTTTTGAAAGAAAAAAATGTTTATCAGGGAGTCTTTAGTAGGTGAACGTATAAAATGTTTATGATTTTATATTGAAAAACATACTAATTGTATTTAAAATTCATGAAAATTATTTACTTTATTAAACAAAAGAAACAAGAATAATTCCATTAATCCTTGTCATTCCATTGGTATTTCCATCTAATCTCAAAAAGTTATCTATCATGTTCTCATTCCTTTTATTTTTTTTCTTATATGAAAGAAATATATGAATTAATCTCCAACCAATTTGGATTGTTTCTTTTTTTGTTTCATTAAAATTGAAAAAGGAAATATAATGAAATGAAACTTTTGTGTGTTTTTATGAATAAGATAATGAGCATATTGACTGTTCTCTCAGTCTTTCCACCAATCCAGTTGCTATAACTTAGAGCACATTATATTTGGAAGTCTACCACTTTAAAAATATTATGTTACCTTCCATTAAAAACATTATTGAAAAGAGACAACAATACTTCATGCACATAAAGTATATTCTTCAAATTAAAATTTTGATGTAGTAAATCAAAGCATTTAATGGTGTTGTAATACAATTTTATTTTATTTTTTCTATTGACTTGGGGAAAGGGAAGTCCTTAAGAGCATTACACTTAGATAAACAGAATATGTCTGCTTGTAATTCAGTGATATGTTGTTAAGTTACTTTGTATTGTCTGTTCTAGAACATTCAAAAATATCATCTTAATTTATGCATCAAGAAATCATTTAGTCCATCTTCTATTTAAAGATTTTTTTTTTCTACAACTACAGAACATAAAAAATTATAACTTCATTTTACTCTTTTTTTTTTTTTTTCAGTGTTGTTTTGCAGTTGAAGGCAAACAAGGAAAAACAAAAACAAAAATCAAACGAACAAACAAAAACAACATGAAAAAGAATACAAACAAAATGAAGACTGTGTAGCCTGCACAATGATTAATAACTTTTCCATCATCTTCATCATTCTTGACTGTGAATAGCTCATCCAAATTTATGCGCAGCCGTATGGAAATTGCTTTTTATTAATACAATCAGGCAGGAGAGATTTGTGAGGAGAGAGATGATGGCACAGTGTACAATCAAAATATGTATATAATAATGCAGCTGTCAGAGTTACAAACTTCTTTTCAAAAGAACTGTTGTTTAAAATTTGAATTTGAGATTCTATTTCTTGGAGGAATGAAAGCGCATTGAACTTGTATTGTATAACAGTATCAAAGAAATGTTGATTAGGAAAGCAAATAGTCTGCAGAACTGCACAATATGGATCAGGAGAAACAAATCCAAACCCACTAAATCTTTACCTCTGTAAAATCAAAGCTTAAAAAATATTGTTTTTTTACACCTTTCCTTCATTCTGAATTTCTCTCTTTGTTGTACATTCTATTCAGCCTTGACTTAAAATGAAAAAAGGAAAAAAAAAAAATACATCTTCTATTATTCATTCTTGAATTACTAGGAGGCTTCATATGAATTCTGATATTTTCTATTTAAATAGAATCAGAGATAAATATCTTTTCCACTGAAACATGTGTAAGATGATTATTTTATTTGAATTATTGTGAAAGAGCAGAGGTGACTATGAGGTTTTTCAGCATGAATCCCTAATATTCTTATTTTTCAAACTGTACATGGTTCATTTTTTTTTTTTACCCATACAGATAGGAAAGCAGATAGTGGTTTAATGGTCTTCCAAGTTAACATATCTTAGTTTAAAGATTCTGAGTAACTCAATATTGATTTTTATGTAATATGATGAAACAAAACAACAACAACAAAACTATAACTCTTTTTTTAACTTGGAATTTTTTTTATTAATATTGCTTCTCTGGCATGAGAACAATATAAGAATATTTGAAACTCTGAAACATTAACTTAATTGAATAAAAAAAAATACTCATTTAATAAATTGGGTATGACAATTTCTAAGAAGGACTTCAAAGTAGTGACTATTTCCTTCTTATTGAGGAAGAAAGTAATATAATTTTCATACTATCTTCAGAGAAAATAAATGCAAATTATTCTTGACTATGGAATTTAAAATAGCAATTTGTCTTGCCATTAAAAAAAAAAAAAAAGTATCACTTAAAAATGCTCTTGACCATCTGCACTGCACAAATCATTCAATTCTTCACTGACCCATGTTTCACAGTGGTCTCATGAGTGGTGCATGTAGAAGAGAAAAACACTGCATACTATGGTCCATATATTTGCTCTTATCAGACTCTGAACAAGTGTTTGTGGATAATTATCTCAAAGTGTCTATTAAATAGTCATTGTTAGTCTGCACAGATGTCAGGACTTTCAGTTAATTTTTTTAGGTATGCCTAGATCTGGAATAGTCTGATCAATTAAATGACCACTAGTGAGCTGCTTATAGCTCTGGAGTCCAATGTAGCCCTCCGTCTGTACTTTCAAGGACCCTACTGTTATCCCAGACCTGTACGTATTATTCATTTTACTGCTCCTTCTTCAGAAAATAATAGCTTGCTTTTTCTATCTATTCATTACAGAATGTGTAACAAAGAATAGATTGCTCAAAAAAGCTGTGGATATTCAATCCCTGTAGGCTTTCAAAGTCAGGTTGGATGGGCCGTGGGCAGCCTGATCTAGTGGGTGGCAACCCTATCCACAGTAGGGTGGTTGGAACTAGATGATCTCTATTGTTCCTTTCAACCTAAGCCATTCTATGGTTTAATGATCAATAGATAATATATATAAAATTGTAGGAAGATAAGTAAAAGCTGAAATAGAATAGATTCATTTATCAAGAAACAAACTTCTCATCCGAGGATTATTTTATCAAGGATGAAATAAGCTGATAGTATGTTTGAGATCAATACCCACAATTAAACAGATAAACCACAGTCCTAAATATTTAGAAATTGTCAGTATTTTGCTGTAGAATTCTAATAATCCTTATGTAACTAATCCCAAGAAGTTCTAATTACACGTACACACACTCACAGGGTTACTGGCCACATCTCTCATTGTCCATGTATGCCTCTGACCATGGGGACAGCCATCACCCCCTTCCTGGCTGTGAGGACTCTCCTGGGAACATGCTTCTTCTATAGGAGTCATGTCTTCTCCACCTTTGTGTATCCTCCTCCTGCTTCTGACACCATACTGACAAATTCACCATAAAGAAGGTGTTCTAAGAAGCATCTTAGCATCCTGAGGTGGGGTCCTTATGTGCTGTCCCTATACGGTAAGTCTATTGCTGAATACAAGTTGCCCCCAGTGAACAGGCGCCCTGAGAGCACTGACTGCAGGAACAGATTCCCTGTGACAGCTACTGCGTCCTCTCCAATGCCACTTTCATCAATGTTCAATCTCTCCTTATAACTCTCCTTCCTTATTACTCTCTTGTTATTGTTTAGTCCTGCTGATTGCCATTTTCCTCCTTAGCAAAAATAAATTTGGTGAAACTACGCCATCAGAGAATTTGCATATTTTGCACATACACCCTCACTCACCTGGTCAAAGATAAACACTAGCTGAAGTAATTCTCCACATGAACAAAGTTGACATCAAAGTGAGTGGTTCTGATTCTGACACCTTTGCGGGGAGCTTAACATAAAGCTTTTCACAGGCGATGGCAGCAACATATTTATGGTGCTGCATGGAAAAAGATAGATCATTTACAAAGTCTGCATTGCAGTGTCCTAGAATGGAGATAAACAGTCTTCTCTAATCTCCCAATATCAGAACTATGGGAACAGAACACCCTTACCTCCTTTTACTTCCTAAGAATGCATGAGGAAGCTACATCTCAGAACCTCAGAACATAAAGGAGATGACAACTTAAACAACTAAAAAAATATTTATGTAAAAGACTAATTTTAAAATTTTCTCTTTTTTTTTTTTTTTTTTTTTTCCTTTCCATTTTTTCTTCCACAGATTTAGGGAAATACATTTTCAGTAGAAAGACAAAAATTGCATGAGTTATAATACCCTTTTATTTAACTTCTGCTGAATATGCAAGGTTACAAAACAACACTTTTTTATTATTATTACTTTTATTGTAATTTTAATACAGAATTCTTTTCAGTGTAGGACATACACATTTCTGTGTACAACAACTACAGATATTTCAATTATCATAAAAAGTGTGAAAGATAATTTTCCATATTTTCATTAAAATGAACTTAATAGCTTACATGGCAATTTTTGAGAAGAAAAAATAGTTGAAGTATGTATGATAAACATTAGTCTTCTATTTTAATGTACCTATGTAGCTCTGTCTAATTAAACACTAAAACCTTCCTATCCCCTGTAGTATTTAATGATCAGCTATCCCGGCCTTGTAATTATTTATATGTTATACTTGTGTCTCTCTGTGTGTGACTGCATGCCTGCATGCACTTTCAAATCAGGTCCAAAGAGACTGCAATTATATAAAATCCTGTCAAGACTATTCAATCTGATTGTTACTAGACTCATTATTTAACTTCAATTCCTGTTAAACCTGTGCATTTGGCTTCTACAAATCATCAAATTCAAACCATTATAATATATTTCACAATTTTAATTAGAATATATTTTTCTCTATCTGAATCGTTTTTAATCTTTTGTCCTCACCAGCTGGCTATTGCCGGTGAGAATATTCAGAGCATATTTAAAAACAGGCAAACAAGCAAACAAAAAATAACAACAACAAAACTTCTTCAAAGCTTATTCTAATGTAGTAAGAAATCAAGATCCTGTTCCATGCACAAATTAATTAAGCTAATTAAATAAGAGTTGTGAGGAATAACCCTGGACTTAATTTCAGAACATTTCATTGCTTCAGAATCATATGAGGGGTGCTCTAAATGTGGTGCTTCCTATTTTATTATGTTGTTCCATAGTGTCAAAGGTAGATGGTGATGGTATAGCAGTAGAGATTGAACCTTCTCCCTAATTCACTTTTCTTACTGTGGCAGATGGCAGCAGAGGGACAATCTGACATATTAACATTTACATGGAAATGCTTATGAAGTAAAGGTGTGTAATTGAATTCCTCTGTGTGAAAAAAAATCACACCCATTGACATCCCTCCATTCTTGGAGAGCATTTGTTGAGACCAAACAGTAGATGTTATCACAAAGAGGTAGTTGGTGGTATGTTTCAGCAGTAGCAGCAGTCCCAGTTTTATGTGTTTATGGTAAGAAATCTACTTTTGTATTCTAGAGTGTTTACATCTTTGCACTTGACCCTTTCTTTTTTTTATGCATAATCCAAAACATGCCTTTCATTTGTTTCCACCTTATGTCTAAGCATAGGTGCCTGCTGCTTCTTGGACTTCTCTAAAGTATATGGTCACAAATCACAGGACTTAAAGAGCACATGTCCTGCCAGCCTTAAGTTGCATTCATCTGCTTTTAGGCCAAATGAGATACCACATAATACTAGTGTATAAACACTTGATTTTGTCTCTTGGATTCCTATTTTTTCACTCAGATAACATTCTCATGGTTAGAGCACGCACTCATATATAAAGTTTTCCCATTTTGCATTCTTTCTGAGGAAATCATCTAATCTTGCTTTCTTGGGTAGATCTGTTGTTAAATAAGGACCTCTTAATGCAACACCCATCATGGTTCTGACTTTTAATTCTTATTTTGTAACTGCTTTGACTACAGTTAGTTTGACTTCACTTATTTATATATTTTCACTAGTAGAAGATCAACAATACAGCGTTCCTGCTTTGAAGTAACTGTTCAGAGATTGGTTTTAAAAAGTTACTTTTGCTGCAGTCTTAGTTACACTTTCTTTATCAGTACTTTTCTCTGATCTCATGTAATTCCCATAGTCCTGTTCAGCACTTAACTCAAGCTGTGCCCTAAGTTCAGTGCTTCAGAAGAAAAAAGAAAGGAGAGAAAAGCAGCGTGTGCATGTTTGTGTGCTTAAATATCAGCCTTCAAGGAAGATGTTCAAAGTCATACAAACAGTCCAACGGGGTACTACAAACACCACTGGGCTAGAAATAAAAGAGATACACTGTGTAATTTTAATCATACTGTTTAGTACTTAGTAACTTAAATAAAGCAATTAACTTCAATGAGATTACTTGCTCAGTTGTGAGGTTACTAAGGTAATGTAACTGCTTCACTGTCTAACAGTCTAGCGTAGAAAGATCATTGTCTTCTGTAGGAAAACATAGCCCTTTACTTTTTTATCCAGGATAATCAAAGTAGTCTGACTGATACTGAAAATAGTATTTCTGGTTATATATATATACATATATATATTAAAAAATAAAAAAAATTAAAAATCCAGGTGTACTTTGTATGAAAAAGAGAAAAGCAAATTAAATCCCTGCTGCATGTGAGGCTTGTGTACAGAAACATTTTTTTCACAAGAGATAAATAAATAAATAAATAAATAAAATCTGTGTATTATCTTCTATTTTCAGATTTGTGTAGTACCCGCATTTTAGCAGATGTTAAGGTAGTAGAAGTACGCTGTTGAATCTTTAGTGATCTCTTTAATTCCTGTAGTTCCTAATAAAGTACTAAGTATAGGTGCCAACTTATATATGTTTCCAAATATTTTTCAGTTATTACTAGCATTTCGGACTGTAACCATGTAGCTTCTTTTATTACCAAAATATGTATTATGGCCAAATATACCAGGACTATTCCAAAATACATTTATTTAAATTCTGCACATGTGAATTGTCATCCAGTATATTCTATGGCTGAATTTAAATTACATTTTGCAGAGCATTAAAAAAAAAAAAAAAAAAAAAAAAAAAAAAAAAGTTTCATCCGCAGGGTTTTATGAACTCTCCGTACTCTTCACGTTGATGCTTCTTGTCTTCTTCATTACAGTGCCATTTTGCAGCTGTGTTCCTGCTAAGAAATTTCTGTATGAGACAAAGCAGACAGATAGAAAAACAGATTTTTTTTTTTTTTTCTACAAAGACTTTCTTGCTTTAGAAGAACAAATAGATCCAACTCTTTTAAACTGCTGACAGTGTGTTAACATAAAAATGTTACCCCCTGTAACATTTTTTTCTGTTTCCATTTTGCAGACTTGGCAGTTCCAGTTCCATTCGTCAAACTATAGCAAGCAGCTATTATAAATGGCATACTTTACAATCAGTTGAAAAAATGTAATAAATTCTTTGGTGATGTACTTTATGATGCTGATGGCTTGTTGATAAAAACCATACTGGCTGAAATTAATGTAGGTAGAAAACTTCTAAAGCTTAAGGGAGATGTGAAGTAAACAACCCTAGCATAATGATATGCAGGTTTCAGATAATTTAACCTACCAATTTAGCCAGAATCAATATAGTCTTGATAGAGAGATGTACATTTCATGTTGTCTGAAGCATGTACTGCTATGATGAATATTGCTAATGAAGCGTAATGATGGGCTGGTGATCTGCTCTCCCTCTACTTCAAATAGATCCATGCAAGAAGAGTGGAAGACACTGCAAAGCATGCCATAGACAGAAGATATATATAATTTTTAAACACAGTTTTTAACATGGTTTTTATTATTTAATTTATTTAAAATGTAGCATATTTTTATGTATGAAAAGAGCCAGGAAGATTGAATTCTTTTTTAGTGTGGTTGTATTTCTAAAAAGAGAGCCAGCAAAGCAACTCCACTTTTATTCCTGTATGTAGTAATTACTGTGAATTCATTAAGTTTGAAGTTTGATAAGATTGAAAAGTATTGCTGAGCATAGTGAGAGAAGTTTGAATCTCAGAGTGATATCATAAAGAACTTGGCACAGGATAATAGGCAGTTTTAAATGACTATACTTTCAGCTTTTATTAAGAGCTCTTTGGCTGATATAGTGACATAAGTGTTTTCCATAACTGTTAATCTATTCTCAGCTATTTTGAAGTGTGACCCCTTTCAATAACAAAAGTTTTTGTGAAATTGCCAGCCTAAGCAAATTTATGCAAGATGTACTTGCTTGCTTATGGAGATGGTAGATAATAAAACATCATTATTGCCCTTAAGTTTGCTTGACTAGTAGTTAGCAAATATCAGGATTGTGATGCATGTCATGAGAACAAGGAATTCAAGTGCTGATACTACTTAAAGCTTCCATAAAAGGCTATATATATATATATATATATTTTTTTTCATTTTAATAATTAGTCGAGGTTTGAATAAAGAAAAAAATAATGATACATGACATGTGGGTTGAGATAGTACTAAGAAAGTCTATCCACGCTGTCCACTGAGCTAGATGTACTGTTAATGCTATGAGAGGAAAAGACATCACAACTGATAAGACTACATAATTTTCTAGTTGTGGCAACATAAAGAACAACATATAAAATACTTTTAACTTATACTGATGTATGCCAAAGAGGTTGTATAAACATTATGAGGAAGGAAACAAAATATGAAAATGCCTCTATTTTACTATGTTGAAGTACGTTTCTCAGTAAAGGCAAATAGCAAAGGGATCCTTCATGGAAAATATTATCAGACCTTTTTTCTTTGTGCCTATATGTAGGTTTAGCTGTGAATCTCCAGGGAAGAATGTAATCAGTTGTGAAATATTCCAGCTGAACATAGAGGCCTTTGGTAGAATTATGCTACTTCCTTTTATTTGCTAACAAAACAGAAATCTCAGTGTAGCTTTCTCATAGTTCATAAATGTTTTCTTGAAGTACTTCCTGAATTCATGCAACATTTTACTTCCGCCAAATCACATGAAGTCATTCATTTCAGACTGTTGCCTTTTCTTTCTTTCTTCTTTTTCCTGTCATTGTTTTCATTGCTTTCTACTTCTTCCTTTTGCATTTGTCTCTTTTTAAGTATCTCTCTGGCCCTGAGATATAGTGTTTAAATTAAATACTACCTTTACAAAGTAGAATTTGGAAAATACTGTATATTTCCTGTTATGTCATTCATTCATGTTTAGATGAAATGAATTTTGAAAATAGAAAGGGCTGATACTAATACAGTGTATATTTTCACAGCCTAGAAATTAAACTTTTTATTTGTAGTGAAATCTCATTAATATACAAATAAGCACAATTACTTTGAATTTGGACGTGTTGGAATAGAACACATAAAGTGAGTCTCAAAAATTAGAAATCTAACTCCAGCAGAAATACATTGTTTAAGCACGACACGTTCCTGGAAAACAGTATTGGCTGTTTCAGAAAGACTCAAAGCATGCATAATGTGACAAATGTGTTTAATTTTCTATTTTAATGGAATTAAAATAAAATTAATAAAATAAAATAAAAGTAAAATGGAATACAGAATTTCCAAACTTCTGGGATAAATGTTTTATTGCATTGTAGATTACATTAATACTGACCTATAACCTTTCCTCTACAGGCAAGCATAGAAAAAATAAAAGGGAAAACTAACAGAGTGAGATTACTGAGCTGTTTGAGTATATCTGCATTTTGATACACAAGAATCACAAGATATTGAATGCAAAATCTTCCTGTGTAAACCTGAGTGTTTTTAAAGGCAATATGCATCACCACAGGTGGAGGTGGGTTCCATGCCTTTCCTGTGTGGAACTGATGTTTGCTAGTAGTTTACTGCTCTTTGAAACAAACAGACATAAGTTAAAACATCAGACCCTGACAAGTACTATTTTGAAATTCTGTTTAATTTCAGTGTTGACTGGAAGAGTTGCAAAATAGTTTGTATGATGAAAAAAATGAGAATGCACTGCAATAGCATTTTTCTCCACTTGCTGTCAGGTTACATTGCAGCTGTTCAGTTCTCCTATTTCAGATGTAGAAGGATTTTATGTCCTTATTTATATTTATAGGCAACTTATGCTGGACCTGTGTGTTAAAACATCTGTGCCACTTAGTGTAGCTGTTGTATTTTGTTGTTGTTGTTGTTGTTGTTTTGGTGTTGTTGTTTTTAATGATTAGTTTGATCTCTAGTGAAGAGATTTGTAGTAATGAAAGTGACAATTAAAGTGCATCTGATTTTGTAAAACTGCCTGGTATTAGAGAATTAAAAATTAGTTTTTTAGTAGTGGAGGTGATATATTAAGGGTCTTGAGGATTTTTGTTTGTTTCCTTTGAATCAATTTATTAAAGTTGCTTAAAGTAAAGCTTTAGAGAAGAGGGACCAAATAGTGTGAACTACCATAGGTACAAAAACTTACATTCAGCTGCACTTCCCTGATTTTCACGGATCCATGAACTGCCTCATTTTCTGAGTTCTCCACATCTGATTGTGTGCTTCTAAACTGTGCAAGTATTTTTCTTGCAAATAAGAGGATATTAGACTAGGTTCATTAGAGAGCAACATTCTCATCCTGAACTTTTAGGGATGTACAACTTTTAAACCTGTAAAGAAGCAAGGATAAACTAGAACTTCATATACAGAAATTAGATATAAAACTGAAATAAATAAATAAATAAATAAATAAAATTGTAAGTCAGAGGTAAAAACAAAAGGAAAAAAAAAAACAAAAAAAAACCAACCAAACAAAAAAACTATGATGCAATCCCCACCCAAAGAAATTATTATCTATTTTGCAGTAAGAAAATATAGAGCATACTATAAATACATCATTGAGATTTTCCAAGAAGATTTTCTGCAGTTTCCATAGCACCAGTCTAGAGCTTCCTAGCACTTTCTAGCTCTCTGGAACTAAGAATTCCTGATCTTTCTTGCAAAATATCAAGGTTTCACCTGTACTTTCTTTCCTTCATAATGTATCTCTTTTATGCTCACTTCATATTTTGCCTGTTACTCTCATAAAAGTGCATACTCTCATAACATTCCTTCAGTAGACAGGGATAGAAGACCATCACTTCCTACTGTGGCCATTTTTCATTAAATATTATTTTGTAGAATACAATAGCAAGCTTTTATTTATTTATTTATTATTATTTATTTATTACATAACCTTTCTTTAAGTGCTGATAGCTTGTGTGCCTTTTTTTTTTTTTTTTTTTTTTTTTTTTTTTTTTTTTTTTTTTTTTTTTTTTTTTTTTTTTTTTTTTTTTTTTTTTTTTTTTTTTTTTTTTTTTTTTTTTGGTGCTGGGTAACAGCAGCATCTTTTGCATGATTTAAGCAAATTAAGACCCTTGAAGTCTTGGATGAAAGAGTCTTTGTCCTATAAATTCCATGTAAGCTAAGGTAGCACAGAGATTTGGCACATTTAGACATGCTGAGTAGCAGATCTCTAGTAATACAAAGGCTAACAGCAAAAGAGAGGGTATTTCAATTTGTGAATATCTGAACTGTGGGAAAGGTTTTGTAGAGGGTAGAATATTTGTCTACCAGTTTCTCACAACCTAAAGTACATTATATTAAATTCTCATGTCAGAAGTAATTAGAGTTCAGGCGAACATATAATACAGGTCCAATTCAGTACAGAAGGAAATATATAAGGAATTGAGAACCCATGATATGTATCTCCCTTTTTACACGTATATGTATTTGTGTGCGTACTTTTGCACATAAATGTTATATTTCTTAAAAGTAATAAGAGACTCTCTTTGCTCTTCAAATAGACAGGACTCACAGAGGGCACCCTATTTCCTTTTTATTCATTTATTACATTTGCAAGTACAGAAGTGTCAAGAAAACTGGAGAGTATTTGAATACAATCTCTTCAACTCAAGCATGATGTAAATAGCAACAGCAATTTACCATTATAAGTAGGATGATAAAGCATACACATTCAGTAAAAGAGGATCTACATGTCTGACAAGGTTTGGACAGGTAACTTGTTGTGGAAGGAGACTAAAGCATTGCCCTATTCACTTGTAAGAGGAAGAAAGAAAGATATTTATTGATATAAACAAATACAAAATAGTAATTTGAATGATGGTACCAGAGACTTAAGGTTAGAGGTGGCTAGATATCCTTGACTATTTGCTACATACTGGGGAGGGGGTGATTAATGAATCTAAGATGAAATCTTTGCAAAGATAGTATAGCTTAAAGGCAATGAATCACTTACTGAGGATCTGTCAGCAAAGTGTCACCATGTCCTGGATGAAACTCTGTGTACCTTGAGAGATGTCCCTACTCAAGGGGATATTCTGGTGTGCAGCCAGCTGCTTGCAAGAACTCTCCAAGGGGTTCTTCAGGTTGCTTGAAGTGTTGCTGCATTTAGATGTACAGTTGGTAGAGAACAATCTTCTTTTTCCTATTATATCCCACACAGTTCTCTTAACTTTATTTTTTTTTTTTCCAGATCTGATGAACACTTTTTGAGTATTCAATCTAACTGTTTAGCAAAAAGATATCACTGCATTTACTCATCCATGTCTCTGTTTGTTTTTTTTTTCCTTCTTTCAATAACTGAAATGATAAAAAAAAAAAAAAAAAAAAAAATAAANAAAAAAAAAAAAAAAAAAAAAAAAAAAATCTGATTACATTGCTTTAGAATGTACAGATGATTGTGTTTATTAAATAAAATATACAGGTCATTTTAGGAAAAGTAGAATTTTTCAGGAAGGAAAGTAAAGAAGGAAGTAAACTACTGTATACAGCGTTTTTTGTTCTTGTTGTTCTTGCTGTTTTTGAACCATATCCTCCCAGTTCTTGACTTACATTCTTACATTTACTGCAGTATACACATGTGTAGAAAAGAAAAGCAGAGTGACCTACTTGAAGAACTATAAAGACCCTACACAGTTGTTTTGTCTCTGCTGCAATGATAAAACATATTTATGACAGAAACATTGTTTTCAGTCGTATTGAGCTCAAGTTATACAAGACCTCAATTCATATCTGAAACATTCAAAACTCCAAATGAAAACAAAAAATGTGGAAAATATATATATCAAAGGTGGTGATAGAAGACATCATCTGTAGTGATGCAGCAACTCTAGCTTACCCCAAAATGCAAAATTTTCATACATGAAGAGAATTTAATGCAACCTTATGTGTTTATGTAAAAATGTAAGTTCATGCATGTGCACAATATTAATTAAAAAGACTAGAAATTGTTTTTTGAAAGAAAACCAGAAGGGCTCTTGACAAAGGGATTTAATGCACCCTCAGTAAGTTTAAATAGGGACAAGTGTCAGGTCCTGCATTTTGGTCATAACAACCCCAAGCAACCCTACAGGCTTGGAGAGGAGTGGCTGGAAAGCTGCCTGATGGAAAGGGACCTTGGTGTACTGATGGACAGTCGGCTGAATATGAGCCAGCGGTGTGCCCAGGTGGCCAAGAAGGCCAATGACATCCTGGCTTGGATCAGGAATGGTGTGGTGAGCAGGACTAGGGAAGTAATCCTGCTCCTGTACTTGGCACTGGTGAGACCTCACCTCAAATACTGTGTGCAGTTTTGGGCACAGTACAAAAAAGACATTGAGGTGCTGGAGCAGGTCCAAAGAAGAACAACGAGGCTTGTGAAGAGCTTGGAGAATATGCCCTATGAGGAGAAACTGAAAAAAACTCGGGCTGTTTAGTCTGGGGAGAAAGAGGCTGAGGGGAGACCATATTGTTCTCTTCAAATACCTGAAAAGTGATTGCAGTGAGAGTGGGGTTGATCTCTTCTCACTGGTGACAGGTGACAGGATGAGGGGAAATAGCCTCAAGTTGTATCAGAGGAGGTCTATGTTGGATATCAGGAAAAACTTCTTTACAGAAAGGGTTGTTATGCCAGGGAGGTGGTTGGGTCACCATTCCTAAATGTGTTTAAAATCTCTTGGGATGTGGTGCTCAGGAACATGATTTAGCAGCAGGTTTTTGGAGTTAGGATATTATGGTTAGGTTGTGGTTGGACTTGATGATCTCTAAGGTCTTTTCTAATCTGAGCCATTCTATGATTCTAAAATTACACAATTCCCATGAAAATACCAGATATTCTTTCTCAACTTGTATAGATAAATCTTTTTTTTTTTTTTTTTTTTTTTTTTTTTTTTTTTTNCCCCTTGAATGGAAATTTTTGAGTGTATATATGGTACAATACAGTGGGTTTTCTTTTTTTTTTTTTTTCCATAAATAATTTGGAAATTTGAAAATGGAAAAAAAAAATCAAAATAAATGTATGTGCAGAATGGGTGATTTACACTTCTTGTTAAAAAAAAAAAAAAAAGTAATAGTTCAAATTTGTTTTTATTAATTACATTTTAGTTTGAAACTATGCATAGCAAGATCAAAAAATAAACAATACATGATCATCAGGATAATTTAATTAATATGAATGTAATCTCTTCATGATCTACACACAAAAAGCTTCAAAAGTATTTCCAAGAACTTTAGAACATGACATGTCATAGTTGCAAAGAACTTAAAAAGCATGTTTGGACCATTTTTGATAAGGTTTCCTGGAATAAAAATAAAAAGCACTGAACAAAAATTCATGATAAGCAGAATGTCATCTGAGGAATTACTGAGATCACTCGATGACAAAGGATTAAATAGGGTGCTCATGGATGATAATCGTCCTATGAGCGTATATTAACATCGGCATTAATATCACCAGACGTGATTAAAAGAAAAAAAAAAAAAAAAAAAAGCATAATAAAAGGCTATAAGTACAGGGGTTTTGTTTGTTTCTTTGTTTGTTTTCCTGCTCCTCATTTATTTTTCTTTATTTACTTGCCTATTTAGTTATTTCCTCTGAGGCTTGTCTTACTTTTAATATCCTCATATTACTTAAAGCAAGATGTGGAAAAGTTGAAGAACTGGGTGAGGGAAGCTTTATGACATGCAACAAGGGAGAGTGTAGAGTCCTAACCTGGGAAGGAATAATAGTATGCATCAGCACAGAATGGGGATAGACTTGCTGGAAAGGAGCTCTGTAGAAAAAGACGTAGGAATCTTTGTGGACAACAGGTTTTCATGACTCAGTAGTATACTCTTGTGGCAAAGAAAGTCAATTGTATCTTGGGTGTTTTAAAAAGAATGTGGCCAGTTGAGGGAGGTGATCCTTCCCCCCTACTCTGCCCTGATGAGGCCACATCTGGAACACTGTGATCAGTTCTGGGCTTCCCAATTCAGGAAAGACAGGAAACTAATGAAGAGAGTCAAGCAGAAGGCTACAGGAATGATAAAAGGGCCTGGAGCATCTCCTTTATGAGGGAAGGCTGAGAGACCTTTATGTTCAAACATAAGCCTTTATATTTAAGCATTGTTTTGGAATGATTGTAATAAAGAAGGATGATAGAAATGGAAAGAAGAAACAACAAAATACTATATAAAATAAAAATGCTTGAGTCACGGTAAATACAACAATTGTGTTCTTGATTCCTTCACAGAAAAAGCTGGCAAGGAAATTTCAAAGCTTTGATTTTTTTTTTTTTTTTTTTTTTTTTGTCCCCCCAANGGCCACACTATTTCTAATGCAGGCCAGGATGGTGCTGGCCCTTTTGGCCACCTGGGCACACTGTCGGCTCATGTTCAGCCGAGCATCAACCAACACCCCCAGGTCCCTTTCCTCTTCACAATCATCCAGCCACTCGTCCCAAGCCTGTAGCGCTGCATGAGGTTGTTGCGGCCAAAGTGCAGGACCCGGCACTTGGCCTTGTTGAACCTCCTTCCATTCACTTCAACCGAGCGACCCAGCTTATCTAAGTCCCTCTGAAGGGCCTCCCTACCCTCAGGCAGGTCAACACCACCTCCCACCTTGGTGTCATCTGCAAACTTACTGAGGGTACACTCAATCCCCTCGTCTAGGTCATCAATAAAGATATTAAACAAGATAGGCCCCAGTACTGAACCCTGGGGGACACCACTTGAAACAGGTCACCAGCTGGACTTCACTGCATTAACCACCACCTGTTGAGCACGGCCCTCCAGCCAGTTTCTTACCCAAAGGAGTGTGTACCTGTCCAGGCCACGGGCAGCCAGTTTCCCCAGAAGAAGCCTGTGAGTCTGGTACAGTTTCCGAAAGCTGAAGTCTAGGTAGATTACATCAACAGCCTTTCCCTCATCTACCAGTCTGGTCACCCAGTCATAGAAGGAGATGAGGTTGGTCAAGCACGACCTGCCTTTCATGAACCTGTGCTGGCTGGGCCTGATCCCCTGGACACTACACACATGCCATGCGATCTCCCCCAAGATGATTTGCTCCATTACTTTCCCCGGTACCGAGGTCAGGCTAACAGGCCTATAGTTCCCCGGATCCTCCTTACGACCCTTCTTGAAGATGGGAGTCACATCAGCAAGCCTCCAATCCTCTGGGACCTCTCCAGTTAACCAGGAGCGCTGACAGATGGCCGAGAGCGGCTCAGCAATCACCCCCGCCAGCTCCCTCAGCACCCGAGGGTGTAGGCCATCCGGTCCCATGGACTTGTGACAGT
>QGNR01000043.1:743879-793281 GCA_003435085.1 Syrmaticus mikado
TCTCTGACTGTCTCCACCTGAATCGCTGGGGGTGCTTTCTGAGTAGCGTCCCAGACTTCCAGATCAGGGCATAAAATGCCCAGAGGATAACTGGTCTGGCTAAAGGCAGATGTAAAGAAGGCATTGAGGACCTCAGCCTTCTCCTTGTCCTCAATGGCCACATTCCCTGCTGCATCAAGTAAAGGATGAGAATTGTCCTTGTCCTTATTCCAGAAGCTGAAAGACAGCTAGAGTTGACAGTATTTTGCTCACGTTTTGGGCGATATTTAATAACAGATCTGAGCTGTGCCAGAAATAAATCAACTGAGTTTAACATGACTGCATCCCCTAAAAATTAGGGAAAAGAATTAATCACTTCCAGCAGCTCCTCCTGCAAAATTTCCCTCAATTAAAGATGAACTAAAACACACTTAGCCAGTTTAATGCAGGTTGAAATATTACAAGAACAAAAGCTTTCTAACCAATGAGGAATAAACTTGAAGTTTATTATAATTATTACTATTATTATTATTATATATTATACTATATAATATATATAAATATACATATAATTATATATATAATGTAAATTATTCATTACTTCTAACAACATCTAAAAATCATATATTGACATTCTCAGTGTTAGTTACCCTGCAAAATTAATCTTCTGTGTGATTATTATTGTCCTGTGAGGCAGCACAAACACTATTTTAATTTGTTTTGGAAAGCTATTCACATCTAAAGAACATTTCTGGGTACTCATTTTTCTCTGTTGTTTTGCATCGAGGATATAGTACATTATAATTAATTCAATTTAAGATTTACAGTAGGATGCTTTGAGTCAGCTGTAAAGTACAATATAATCCTAAAACAAACTGGTGAACTCATTCCACGACATATCTCTGAATCATACAACAGCCACATATATATATATATATACACTATTTCTGTTTTTTGTTTGTTTGTTTGTTTGTTTTTCATATACAAGTATTATGCCTCCATGTGCAGGAGGTTGTGTTTAAATTTCATCAGAGTAAGGGGTATGATGCAGTTCACAGCTTAACATTAGAAATGATTTTTTTTCCATGCAACTAGGGATACCACAGCATCTTAAAAATCACATTAAAATAGTTATAAATAATAAAAAATATATATTTTAAAGGGGAAAAATCTGAATGTTCTTGGTGATGCGTGAAATCCTGTATTTTGCTAAGAAACAAAATCCATATTAGTCACTCATTTTGCTTTCCTTTTTTTTCATAAATATGGCAGAAATTTATCTTCACAGATTCTTAGAATTTGAAGCTAGGTAAAAATACAATTTTTTGAGCAACAATGCGATTTAAAATATTTTTTATTACTGATTGCAAACCCATTTAGAATTTCAATTTCAAAATATAGAACAATTTTCAAAATTTAATGGTGTTCTGTTACATGAAGATCCAGTTAATTTTTAAGCCTACATGCTTTTAAGAATGCTTTTTCAACAACGTTTACACCTTTTGTCTTCAGATGTACACTGAAGAATTTTTGCAATTATGACAGCAAATCAGAAAGTATTACATATATACATAATATTTGTAGTAATTCACTGTGCAAATCTTAACATTTACATTTTTATTATTATTTTAGCATTAAATCTGTAAGTTTCTAAGCTTTAGGTGCTCTACTCCAGCTGGACTGCCACAAGTCCATGGGGCCAGATGAGATTCACCCAAGAATGCTGAGGGAACTGGCGGAGGTGATAGCCAAGCTTCTTGCCATTATCTATCGGCGCTCCTTGTTGACTGGTGAGGTCCCAGAAGTCTGGAGGCTTGCCTTTGTGACTCTCATCTACAAGAAGGATTGTAAGGAGGACCTGGGGAACTACAGGCCTGTTAGCCTGGGAAGGTTATGGAGCAGATTGCCTTGAGGGAGATCATGCGGCATGTGCAGGACAACTGGAGGATCAGGCCTAGCCAGCACGGGTTCATGAAAGGCAGGTCGTGCTTGACCAACCTCATCTCCTTCTATGACTGGGTGACCAGACTGGTAGATGAGGGAAAGGCTGTTGATGTAGTCTACCTAGAGTTCAGCAAAGCCTTTGACACTGTCCCCCACAGTATTCTCCTGCAGAAGCTGGCAGCCCATGGCTTGGACAGGTATACTCTTGGCTGGTTAAGGAACTGGCTGGAAGGCCAGGCCCAGAGAGTGGTGGTGAATGGAGCTAAATCCAGCTAGCGACCGGTCACGAATGGTGTTCCCCAGGAGTTGGTGCTGGGGCCTGTCCTCATCAGTATCTTTATTGACAACCTGGATGAGGGCTAGATTAGGAACTGGCTGAAAGGCCAGGCCCAGAGAGTGGTAGTGAATGGAGCTAAATCTAGCTGGCGACCGGTCACAAGTGGTGCTCCCCAGGGGTCGGTGCTGGGGCCTGTCCTCATCAGTATCTTTATTGATGACCTGGATGAGGGTGTTGAGTGCACCCTCAGGAAGTTTGCAGATGACACCAAGTTGGCTGGAAGTGTTGATTTGCCTGGGGGTAGTGAAGCCCTATAGAAGGATCTGGACAGGCTGGATAGCTGGGCTGAAGCCAATGGGATGAGGTTCAACAAGACCAAATGCTAGGGCCTGCACTTTGGCCACAACAACCCCAGGCAACCCTACAGGCCTGGGGAGGAGTGGCGGGAAGACTGTGTAGAGGAAATGGACCTGAGGATATTTATTGATGCTCAGCAGAACATGAGCCAGCCAGCTGTGTTCCCAGGTGGCCAAGAAGGCCAATGGCATCCTGGCTTGCATCAGGAATGGTGTTGCCAGCTGAAAAAGGGAAGTGATTGTTCCCCTGTACTCAGCACTGGTGAGGCCGCACCTCAAGTACTGTGTCCAGTTTTGGGTTCCTCACTGCAAGAAAGACACTGGGGCCCTGGAGTGGGTTCAAAAGAAGGGCAACAAAGCTGGTGAGGGGTCTGAAGCACAGGTCTTATGAGGAGCAGCTGAGGGAGCTGGGATTGTTCAGTCTGGAGAAGAGAACGCTCAGGGAAGACCTTATTGCTCTCTATAACTACCTGAAGGGAGGTTGTAGCCAGCTGGGGGTCAGCCTCTTCTCTCATGTAACTAGTGATAGGATGAGGGGGAATGGACTCAAGTTGAATCATGGGAGATTCAGGCTAACATGGGAGATTCCCATGTTAGGAAATACTACTTCTCTGAAAGAGTGGTCAGGCAGTGGAATGGGCTGCCCAGGGAGGTGGTGGAGTCACCGACCCTGGAGGTGTTCAAGGAACGTTTGGACGTTGTGTTGAGGGATACGGTTTAGTGAGAACTATTGGTGATAGGTGGATGGTTGGACTGGATGATCTTGTAGGTCTTTTCCAACCTTGGTGTTTCTGTGATTCTGTGATTTAGTAGTGTAGTTTTCTAGTCAGCTTATTATACTTTGCGATTGTTTTTTATTTACTGCAATATATGCATCTAAATTTAGCTTTCTCTAAAGCTGAATGATAAATGAGTGCTGTGTTCCCTAGTAGTTAGCAACTTAACAAAATAAGAAGGTATATACCAACAAAAAAGGTAAGAAACTTTTTGCATGTGTGTGCTTTTTTCTTTGAATCTAATTAGAATCTGACTTGGATTTCCATGCATCATGGCTTCAGATGTATTAAGAGTACCTGAGAGGAATTATTTTATTTGTGACCACTGAAAATAATAAAGAATTAATACCCCTGCCTCCTCCCTCAAAATAAATAAATAAATAAATAAACATATTTTTAATTTAATTTAAAAATCAGAGACTTTACCTCTTGTAAATCTTTGTCCAAGGAGAGTACTTGACACATGAGCTCACCTGTGCCAAGTACAGAGGGATGATTACTTCCCTAGTACTGCTGACTACACTGTTTCTGATACAGACTGGATGTCATTGGCCTTCTTGGCCACTTGAGCACACTGCTGGATCACATTCAGCCATCGATCAACTAACACCTTTTCCATTGAGCAGCTTTCCAGCCCTTCTGCCCCAAACCTGTAGTACTTCCTGGAGTTGTGACCAAAGTGCATGACCAGGCACTTGATGTTGTTCAAACTTATACAAATGGCCTCATCTTTTCAATACAGACTATCCAGACCCATCTGCACCCTCTAGCAGATAATCACTTCTTCACAATGTCTTGTCATCTATCTGTGACATCCCATCATCCAGATATCATGGATGGAAACAAACTGTACTATACTGCACTCATAAGAGATAAATCAGAATATATTTAATGGCATAATATAGATATAATGTAATGTGGGCCTGGCAAAGAGTTGGGACAGGATCCTGAACTTTGAAAGGACGAACTTAGGCTGTTCAAGGAATTGTTGGCCAAGATCTCCTGGGATGCTGTCCTTAGAGACAAAGATGTTGAGGATAGCTGGCTACTCTTCAAGGATGCTTTTCTGAGAGCACAAGAGTTCTCAGTTCCTCTGAATAAAAAAACAGGCAGAAGAGGCAGGAAACCAGCATGGCTCAGCAAAAACCTGCTGGGCAAACTGAAGGCAAAGAAAAGTACAACAGGCTTTGGAAACAAGGGTGTGTCACCTGAGAAGAATACAGGGATGCTGTCTTGACTTGCAGACATGGGATCAGGAAAGCCAGGGCACAGATAGAAATGAACTTGGAGAGGGATGTTAAAAACAATAAGGCACTCTACAGGTACATTGGCCAGTAGAGATAGGCCAAAGCGAGTGTATCTCCTTTGGTAAATGTAAAAGGAGACCTGGCTTCAACAGATGTGAAGAAGGCTGAGGTACTGAATGAATTCTTTGCCTTGGTCTTCACTGGCAGCCAGGATTCTGATATTTATCACGTCCCTGAACCCTACACGCATAAACCTTTATGTGGGGATTGGGGGAGTAAATTCATCCCCCCATAAGGGCAGAGCAAGTCCAAGACTGTCTCATGGGAATGAATGTGTACAAGTCCACGGGGCCAGATGTCATGCATCCCAGGGTTCTGAAGGAGCTGGCTGAGGTGGTTGCCGGGCTGCTCTCCATCATATTTGAAAAGTCATGGGTGTCAGATGAGATCCCGGGTCACTTGAATAAGGGTCACATCACTCCCATTTATAAGAAAGGGAGCAAGGAGGACCTCGGGAGCTACAGGCCGGTGAGTCTCACCTCTATGCCTGGAAAGATCGTGGAACAGATCATCCTGGATGATGTGCTACAACACATGAGGAATGAGCATGTGATCTGAGGCAGCCAGCACGGCTTCACCAAGGGAAGGTCATGCCTAACCAATCTGGTGGCCTTCTGTGATGGGGTGACATCATTGGTGGACAAAAGGAAGATAACCAATGTCATTTACCTGGACTTGTACAAGACCTCTGACATAGTCCCCTACCACATTCTTATCTCCAAATTGGAAAGACGTGGATTTGATGGGTGGACCACACAGTGGATAAGGAATTGCTTGATAGGCTGCAGACAAAGGGTGGTGATCAATGGTTCTGTGTCTAGATAGAGGCCAGAAATGAATCCCAGGGGTCTGTCTTGGGACTGGTGCTCTTTAACATCTTTATCAATGACATTGATGAATGAATCGAGTGCACCCTCAGCAAGATTACTGATGACACCAAGCTGAGTCATGCAGTTGACACAACTGAAGGAAGGGATTCCATTCAGAGGGATCTCAACAGGCTTGAAAGGTGGGCCAGGTGAACCTAATGAAGTTCAACACAGCCAAGTGCTACTTTTTGCACTTGAGCTAGAGGAATCCCAGGCATATATGCAGACTGGGAGAAACTTTGCCTACCCTTCTGAAGAGTCTTCCATTGCAGCACTCCAGTTATGAAAGTAATCCCACCATGTTTTGGTGATAACAACTAAGTCATATATTTCCAGTCACACAATGGCTTCTCACTCCTCCTTTTTTCTTGCCAGTGCTGCATGCATTAGTGCAGATGCACTTCATCTGGGCTACTGGTCTCACTCCCAGCCCTTGCATACTATCCCTAGGGAGGCTGGATTGATCACCTTCTCTCTTCAAATCTAGTTTAAAGCTCTCTCAATGAAAAAATCTGTGTATAACAGAAATATTGTAAACCAAGTACACCATCCAGAAATAATAGCATGAAAACAAACAAATGAAAAAAACCTGCAAGAAATGTAGGATTTCTAAGTTCGGAACAGGAACATTAAGGCATTCAAGAAAAAAAAAAAAAAAAAAAAAATTACACTTATAATAATAATAATAACATAACCTCTAGCATAAATAATAACCTGTTAATAAAACCAGCATGTGTTATGAATTTGCTTATGGAAAATCAGTTTTACATTTCTTAAAAATAAATTTAAGAAATATAATATGTTTACACTAGTGGCTAAATGAAAGGAAGCAGCAGAGAAGTCAAGGGGTTGGAACAGACATAAGATATCAAAAAGTTATAATCTTAAAAAGATTTTATACTATTTTTCTTTACTCAATTTTGTTATTCTGACCTCATATAATAATTTAAATCAGAAAAAAATGATTATATTTATAACATTATTTGATTAATAGACTGCATGCTTATGACAAAGATACAAATATATTTACTGACTGTAATTTTAGTTATTAATAAAAAATTATGCATAGATAACCTGATAGATAACCTGAAAATACAGCTAATAAAACTGTGTAATTTAGAAGAGTTTTTCTGCATAATAGTTAATTATTCTTCCAGAAACATCAAGCTGTAAATTCAAAACTTTTATCAAGACTGCAATAACATATTGCCTTAGAGTTCTGAAATGCTATAAATTCTGTGTGTTTTATAAGTGACATTGCAGCTGCCTGCTAACTTTAAAAACTGGCGAAAATTAACTGGCAATTTTTTGCAGATTGATTAAGTTATATTAATTAAAACACAAAATAATATAATTCAAGTTTAGACATATATGGAATACTGTGCTAGGCAGCTCACAGAGAATACTACCTTGGAAAAGATGTCAAGAGAACAAGAAAATCATAAGTTTAGTAAATATTCATAAATGTATATCTATATATTAAATATGTATGTATAAACACGTTATGACTATGAAACTGCATACATACGTACATTTAATATGCATAAAACACATTGGACTCCCTTCTGTTTTGAGAAGTTGTCCATGAAGAAATCTAACTTTCCCAAAATGAGATTCTGTTTTCTTCCCCAGCCTGGAGACTGGTAATTACATTCATCTAAGCAGAATATTTTTAGCCTATACAGATTTTGTAATAGACCTTCAAGAAAGATTAATCTAACAATAAAGATATAGAAAAGTTTCCATTTTCATGAATATTGAACTCGAACTCAGATTTCGAACTGTGATGGAAAGGTTCAGTGAAATGTCTACTGCTATTAAAAGTCTATCCTTCAAATCCTTTTCTATCCACAGAGTTTGAAGAAAATCTGTAAGCACATTTATGTTAGATGAAGGAAAGCTTGATTTTCCTGTTCCCAGAGTACACTAGTATTTCAGATGACCTAATTATTAGAAAAGGAAAAGAAGATTTACATAGATTTCTAACTCATGGCTAAATGTTTGGAAATAAGATTTCTCAGTTTTATATGGTTATATGGTCATTTGGTCCATATACCATGGTCTAGTATTTTATAAGAAATGACCATATTACTATATATGGTAATATGGCAGTGCCTTTTCTATTCGTGTGACTAAGTTCAGTAGTTTTCAGGTATTCATTTTTCACCCACTGTTGTAGGTTTCTAGACCTCAGGAAGGGTACAGTATGCATGACAGCCTGAGATCAGAAATCTTCTTGCAGGCTAAATATAAGAAGCTACTTTCTGCCTGCTTCAATCCTCGTAGCCATCAGCTTCTGACAGCTTGGAAGGCAAAAAATAGAAAAACAATCCTAGAAATCAAAGGCTCAGATAAGCTGTATAAAAATTTTCATTTTCATGAGAAAGCATTTCTGATCCATCAATTACAAATGTTTGAAAGTTTTTGGTTTTAGGCAGCAAAAATTTAGAGACAATTTTACTTATCCCTATGGTATTTATTGTACGCTTTTTTTTTTTTTTCCCCCCCCAACAAATATGTTGACATTAGCAGTGTGAAATCTGAATTTTTGAGGTCTACAACTTTAAATCACATTTAGATCTCAATTCTTTCAGTTTTCAGTGAATTTTATAGTATTTCAGAATGAATTTCACTTCTGAAAGTGTAGTTCCTTGTAATTCAGAAAATACTAACGTGTGCTCTTTCATCAATTTTCCTTTTCAGCTTACTATCTAAATATACAAATTGCAAAAAATATCTATTCCAGTTGTCATACTGCATGATGTATTTTGTTGTTTCAGTCTCTAAAAATGTATTTTTGAGACTGAAAAATTTCTTCATGTTATTCATTATCCAAAGTTTCAAAACTCACAGACTCAAATGGAGATACTTCTAATTTGAGTTGTGTAATTGATAATCAAACGTTATTTTTAACACAACAATATGGTTACTGCAATTCCTATTGTACATCTAGGAAAGTTCAGTTACAGGGGAATTAAAAGTCATATTTTCAAAGTTTACGTGATTTTAATCAGTTTGAATTTTATTTTTGTTTGAAACTTCTTTTGAATGCATAAATTTGAACCAATGAGTCCCAATATTTCAAAAATAATGTTCTAACCAATTTAATTCCTATGTTGCTGAGAACAAATATAGACAGTAGAACACCCTGAATGCTTATTTCATTACTTCTGACTCTTCTGAAGAGCTGACATGAATTAATTTACATTCTACCTTTTTGAAGGATTTGGTCTTTTGTTGAGTCAAAGCATATAGTTCATCAAAAGAGCTCAAGTACCCCTTGTTTTTGCTTCTAGCAGTACTCTCAGACCTACTTAGTTCTGCCTTCAATCTGAAATATGAAGAGAAGTGTGGAGAAAGAGTCTAACAACAACACTAAAATTACATTAATATAAGCAGTTAAAACAAACAAAACAAATTCACAATTAATATGAAACAATTCATATATTTGTATATATGCATATGATTATGTACTACCACCATTCTATGTGTTATTTAAGTACTGGTTTCTTCAGGGTGATAATTTGTCACCTTGAATANTTTTTTTTTTTTTTCCCCCCCCAACAAATATGTTGACATTAGCAGTGTGAAATCTGAATTTTTGAGGTCTACAACTTTAAATCACATTTAGATCTCAATTCTTTCAGTTTTCAGTGAATTTTATAGTATTTCAGAATGAATTTCACTTCTGAAAGTGTAGTTCCTTGTAATTCAGAAAATACTAACGTGTGCTCTTTCATCAATTTTCCTTTTCAGCTTACTATCTAAATATACAAATTGCAAAAAATATCTATTCCAGTTGTCATACTGCATGATGTATTTTGTTGTTTCAGTCTCTAAAAATGTATTTTTGAGACTGAAAAATTTCTTCATGTTATTCATTATCCAAAGTTTCAAAACTCACAGACTCAAATGGAGATACTTCTAATTTGAGTTGTGTAATTGATAATCAAACGTTATTTTTAACACAACAATATGGTTACTGCAATTCCTATTGTACATCTAGGAAAGTTCAGTTACAGGGGAATTAAAAGTCATATTTTCAAAGTTTACGTGATTTTAATCAGTTTGAATTTTATTTTTGTTTGAAACTTCTTTTGAATGCATAAATTTGAACCAATGAGTCCCAATATTTCAAAAATAATGTTCTAACCAATTTAATTCCTATGTTGCTGAGAACAAATATAGACAGTAGAACACCCTGAATGCTTATTTCATTACTTCTGACTCTTCTGAAGAGCTGACATGAATTAATTTACATTCTACCTTTTTGAAGGATTTGGTCTTTTGTTGAGTCAAAGCATATAGTTCATCAAAAGAGCTCAAGTACCCCTTGTTTTTGCTTCTAGCAGTACTCTCAGACCTACTTAGTTCTGCCTTCAATCTGAAATATGAAGAGAAGTGTGGAGAAAGAGTCTAACAACAACACTAAAATTACATTAATATAAGCAGTTAAAACAAACAAAACAAATTCACAATTAATATGAAACAATTCATATATTTGTATATATGCATATGATTATGTACTACCACCATTCTATGTGTTATTTAAGTACTGGTTTCTTCAGGGTGATAATTTGTCACCTTGAATACTTTAAAATACCACATATTATTATTCCAAGCCTTATATAAAATGCATAAATGCAAGCTAACATGAGGAGTGGTATTGCTGCTTAAGTAATAGTAAAAGTTGTTATGTATTCATTGAATAAGCTAAGAACATTAAACATCAGAATATCTGTAACAAAATCTTCATAGCTGGAGAAATCAAATAGATGACACAAATGCTTTATACTGCTCCATCTGATCATCATGGATGCAAATACACTAATAAAGTTGTAGTTAACAGAATCCTAAGTGATTTGAATTTAATTTCTCCCCATTTCTAGTTCAATGCAAGAGTTTCAGTTTTACATGAAATTATTTACTAGCAAGTTGGGAATTTATTTATGCCAAATAACTTACAAAAAATTTAGAGTTTACAATAAACTGCAATCTAGAAGGGAAAATGAATCCATAAAGAATTCAAAAATACTTCTCCTTTGCGGTATCATTAAATTCATTATCATTATAAATGCTAATTCTGTGCTAAAACAAAATTTAATTTCTTACAAAATTCTCATAATATACATTTGTGTCACAGCAGGATGTATGATATTTTGAATTCAGAGAACTTTCATGTACTTCACAGAATCTAAGGCTCTGATCATATTTTTTAGCATGAGAAGAGCTGCACTATTTTGAATTAAAAAAAGAATCAGTATGAAAATATCTTGAAATTCTTTAGGACTATTCACACAGCTGCAGCCTTCATATTCAATATTTGTGCTATAATTAATTAGTATATGAATTGGCTATAAACATTAAGCATCCCACTGGTACTACATTCTGTCAGGAATCAGTGGAATACAGCATTTACTGCATTTGTTGGAAGAAATAAGCTTATATATAAATGTAGGCATACTTGTAACGTCATCTGTTTTCAGCCAGTAGAAAGATGGAAATTTGGAGCACTATGAGATATTTTTCTTCTCCTGGGATGAAGATTTCTTTCCCTCCTTTTTTTTTTTTTTTTTTTTTTTTTCCTCCTACTTTTTTTTNTTTTTTTTTTTTTTTTTTTTTTTCCTCCTACATTTTTTTCTCCTGACATAATTATATACACTGGAATGATACAGAAAGGACTAGTATGCTAGCCTAGTATGAATTATAGTCTAGTATAAAATGACAGGAAGCGTTTTACAAAATAATTCTAAATGTGTTGCCACTTTTTTTTTTTTTCTCATACAAGTTATAGATTATTTTTGTCAAGATATGTAATTTCTGTAGTGCTTGAATATGAAACAAATATGAAACAAAATGTTGCTCTCTGATATTTAATCATTGCATGAAGCCCAAACGCAGAGTTGAGACAGTTATTGTTACAGTGTATGAAAGACTAACTCTACAGTTGCTTGTAAAGACCTGCAAGATCCAAAGTGACCTCTCCACTTACATCCTCCTTCCATCTTTTGGCCCTTGCTCCTGCATGTAACTCTCTTACTTCCCTCTTCAACACTCATGATTTCTTGTGCTCTGCTGTCCTTTTTCCAGTTTCTTTTCCTAACAATGTAATCATAGTGTAGTATCCAGCAGCTTTTGAAAGCCAGCACTTCATTCTCCCTTTTTTTTTTTTTTCTGTATCATGTTTTCCCTTCATCAGTGAACTCCTTGAACTCATAAATTATAGCAATTGCCGCAAGTTCCTTTCCTCTCAATCCAACCTAGATCCTCTCCAATTTGACTTTTATTGTGCACCAAGGATATGCTAACATCAAGGCCTACAATGACCTTTCCATGTCAAGACTCAGGGCCTTTGCTCTATACTCGAACTCTGCTGTTTTTATCATGACTGATCATACATTTCTTTTCAAAATCATGCCTTGCCTTTGCAGTAAAGTCTTCTCCTTACCATTTAACTATTCTGACATGAACATGTAACAGATGGGACACCCTTGGGAAAGAAAGGGAACTGTATTAACCTACTAAGCTAACAGAACTAAAAGATATAAATCTTCTCTGAAAATACTTTGTCATATTTTTATGTTAATTTCTTAATGTAAGCAACAAAAGCCTACTTTTTCATGTGCTCTGTAAATTCTGTCTTCTTGATCAGATTTATATTCCACTTCTACTTCCATATTATTTCTTGAGTTGTGGAGGAACAGTAAAGATAGCCAGGAAATACACTATCACCTTTTTCAGGAGTATAATTTTATGGATGCAAAAACATCCATAAAATATTATTTTGTGAGACAATATAGTATGGTTACGGGTACACTATCAAAATCTCTCCAACAAGATTCTAAAGAGAACAGGATTAAAAGTAGATGAAAAAAAGAAAACGTCACTTCCTCATAGCTAAGTGAAACACATATAAAACTTAAGCCATGTTAAGTTCACCGTGTGAGTCTATATAATCCATGACATTTAAGAGATGTTATACAAATTCACTATTTAAATTTTAAATTCAGTGAGTATCAACATAAGCTTCTGTAAGTATTTTGAGGGGCTGTCCAGAGTGTTCAATCTCTTTATAAAAGAAATTGTCTATTTTCATTTTCAAGTATTTTTCAAGTGATTACTTCACAACTTCTTTGATATTTTGAACATTATCAGTATATATTTTGAAAGAGAATATGACACTTCAGAAAGAGGAAAAATATTTCTTACAGTTAATTGCTTAATCTGTAATCTAGGCATCTCCAGCACTCTAGCTGAAGACTTCACTTTTCTTTTGTAACCTTGAAAAGATCTATTTAACCTTTTGAATAAACTGGAATCATTCTAAGTATTATACAGGCATATTTAATTACTTTATTAAAAGTTCTGAAAAGAAAGAAAAAACAACAACAACAACAACAAAAACTTAGCTGCAATAAAATGTGATGGATAAAATGATAGGACTTTTTAAAGACTTTCAGTATTTACCACCATATTCAACTTTTTACTTATAAAATCACAAAATGGTCTTGTATCCTTACAAGTAGAATATTTAGTGTAAGTACTGTTTCGATTCTGTTTTGGAATGTTTTGACTATATTATAAGCTATAAAATAGAACATGAAGAGAGAGGAGGAGGAGAACAATACAGGTGAGAAGACAGCAAAAATAATATAACATCTGGCAAGATTTTTTAAAACCAAACCAGCCAATGAACCAAGTAAGCAAAACTACCAGATTTTTATTTAAAAATATTGGCATAAGTAGCATATACTCTGGGAAATACCAAAGAGAGAGGGAAAAAAAAAAAAAAAAAAAAAAAAAAAATTAATATCTNAAAAAGAGAGGGAAAAAAAAAAAAAAAAAAAAAAAAAAAAAGTTCATATCTAGATGTATCTGAGGTGTTCATCACAACAACATGCTGACAAAATCTTGGAATAGTACAAAGCCAGATCCTGAGTCATACTTATATTTCCCCAGTCTTCAACTTTGCAAATAAGAAAAAATTTACTCTCAGTCTTCAGATTCTTCTCCAGGTTTTTCCTCTCTATGTTTCTGTCCACAAACTTCTTACAATGCATTCTCTATCTTTTTCTACTCCCAGGAACTAATCTTTCTGCCACACTTGCAACAAACAGGAACAACAACAACAACTAGTCTAGTCAGGTAGACTACAAAATCAGGAGGCATATCATAAATATAAAGTTCTAACATCAGCCAGAAAGAGCTAAATGAAAGCAGTTCCAGTTTAGTTGCTAGTTCAAAGAGGAGTCACCCAGCATTGGCAAAATAGAAAGATGTAGTCAAGACCAATTCCCTTAAATTAATACGTAAGTTAAAAATGGAGACATCATAGATATCAGGCATTCTGCAAAACAATGTTTTAACTCTACATTGATGAAATTTAATAGTGTAGAAAAATACAAAAGTGAAATTAAAAACTGAGTTCATATTTCTGCTTCTCAAAGGGGCTACATAGCATATCTTCAAGCATTTATCCTTTTACTTCTCTTTGCTTATTTGTTTGAGCAGATTTTGCTTTCTTTAGACATTCTCTGCAAGAAATTCTGATTTATTTTGATACCAATAAACTAAATAGTGCTAGGGACCTTCGTCTGGCTTCAGTGCCAAATGTTACATCTTGACTGTAACTATAGAGTTAAATGTGTTATTCTTTGGTACAGAATAACTATATTCTGACTGCTTGCTTCTAGTCTGTGCTTAACTGCTCAAATGAACCTGGGATTTATTTAGGAGAGTTCTAATGAGCTAGGACTAAACTCAGGTGGTAGGGTACTGAAAATGGTTGCCCAGAGAAGTCATGGTTGTCTCATCCCTGTAAGTGTCCAAAGACAGATTAGAATGGTCTTTAGCAATGTGATATAATGCAAGATGTTCCTGCACATGTCTTGGGAGGTAGAACTAGATGGTCTTTTAAGGTCCCTTCCAGCTGAAATGGCTCTTTGATTTGTGATTCTCTGATTTTTATTTTTTTTTTCTATAATTCTATGATTTTGTTATTTTTTATCAGCATTTTGACATTGCATGTATTTCCATGATAGCTATGAGGTTAAAATATTGTTAATTGGATTAATTACAAATTGGCTAAAGTTAGTTTTAAACAGCTATGTAGCCTACAGGAAACATACATTATATACATATATGAAGGCTGCTCTGAAATAATGTCTCCTATTTTGTTACATAGGCCCATAACATCAGAAGTAGATTTTGTTGATATGGCAGTTGAAGCTGAACTTTTTTGGCAATATTCCATTACATTTTATTACATGTGACAGGCATCAGAGGGGCAGTCTGACAAAACAACACCTGACATGGAAGTGTGTATGAAGCAAGAGTGTATAATCTAATTCCCCCATGCTGAAAATAAATAAATAAATAAATAAATAAATAAATATATTAAAAAAAAAATTAAAAAAAAATTGTATCTATTGACCGTCATTGACACTTGATGAATATTTATGGAGACAAACAATGGACATGAGCGAAGTGAGATCATGGGTGATGCGTTTCAGCAGTGACATTGTCACAGCAGCTGTGAAACAGATGGTCTTCTCTGCTATCACAGATTTTTACAAGCATGGCATGCAGACTCTTGCATATTGATACTGAAAGCTCATAATTAATGGTGGCAATTGTTGAAAAAGTTCTTTGTTGCTGGGAATTATCTTTATCAACTAGTGTTATTGTTCTCTTTGTATATATATGTTGTAGTTTCCATGGTAATAAGCAGACTTGGGTCAGAATGACCCAATATTTTTGGATGGCATACTAATATTGAGGATAATATTCTATGATAATAAACTGATTTGGACTTTTTGGATCCATTCTGAATTCCTCACCAATTGTTCCTCCAATATGCAGTTCTTTCTTCTTTTTACTTATATTATGTTAAATGATTAAGTGAATCAAAATTGGTACACACATTTATTAAATATTTAAACTAAAAAATATCCCCTACAGTTTATAAAAATTATGAATATCCTCTTTACTTCATTGTGGTTTTTGCTGCACTTTTCAAACTGCAGTGAAAGCGAAGTGCATGGGTAGGAAACCATCACTGGTTCTTTTTGATTAATAAAGAGAATGATTAAAAAGAAAGAAAGAAACAAGAAATATAACAAATTCCCCTAGGGCTGCTTGTTAATAACTTTCTGAAAAAAAAAAAAAAAAAAAAAAAAAAAAAAAATNAAAAAAAAAAAAAAAAAAAAAAAAAAGTATAGTTTCCCTTGGTTATTGTATTCCTCTGGATATTTGTATGTAAATACCACTATGTCTTGCTCTTTTATTTAAAAATTGTTCTTGCTTGTGTCAGTCAGCTCTCAAACCTGTCACTGTAGGGAACATGCTTTAGTAGGTGGATTGGACTAAGTGATCTCTTGAGATCCCTTCCAATCCCTGACATTCTGTGATTACTTAGTGGAAAATAAATAAATAAATAGATAAATAAATAGATAGATAGATAGATAAATAAATAAATAAATAATATATAATTTTCATACATTGATGATTAATTCTTTTTTCATTTTTAATTTCCTGCTATTCCTCAAAAAGAAAAATAAATATTATAATCAACTTTTAGAAGAAAACATATTACGAAACTTATATAATGATTTAATATCTGCCCTAAACATTTATATTGAAGCCTGTTAGAAAGTGTGTAAAAGACTTGATAAACCACAAGAACAGTTTTAACACATCTGAGATCCACTAAAACTACATGGTACATAATTAAGATAGATTTTAAAGACTCGTGACTGATTAATGAATATGTTATTTTGGTTTTGAGTTTTACTCTTACACTTGATGATTGATATTCAAATGTATTGCCATTTATTTAAATATTTAATAGATCTGTAATGAGAAGCTTGTATCTTGGACCTGGAACTTGATCTAAATTCCAATATAAAACAAGAAAACAACAATGAAACTGCAATCAATCACACATTTAAATAGAAAATCAACATCAACATCAGGGAGGAAATGATGGGAAAGGCAGATCATCATAATTTTTGTTTAGGTCTTATTTGTTATGCAGACACTGAAGACTGAAGGTCTTTTTATGAATATGTTGTTTTTCTCAGTGACATACAGTGGGAATTCCAATAAAATTCCCTTAAAAACAATAATAATAATTCTTTCTTTTCACTTTTGCTACATGGAGACTTCTAGATACCTTCCTTGTTTCCCTTTCTAACTTTCCTGATTCCAACATCATCTTGGTCATCTTCTTCATCTCATGATAGTATATCCTAATTAGCTCACAAAAAATGTAAGTCAGGATTCTAACTTCCTTTAAAAAGCTATTTTAGCTATGGGTTTTAAACCTAGAAAATCCAGTTAGGGAAATAAAATAAGAAGATAGTTCCCTCCTCAAGTTATATATTGAATTATTTTCCAAAAGAACTAATAATAATAGAAAAAAAACATACAGAATATACTGCAACATCATACAGGAATATATATACACTACTACTGCTGAGAGAAGGCCACAGCAAATCTCATAAGGATGGTTCTAGCAAGTTCCAAATACTCCTTCTGTTCTCTGCTGATAAGACAAAAGTCTTAAGTCACAAAGCTCTAGTAGTGCTTTCTTACCTTTAAATAAAGCGGAACAAAGAAGCTTTCATATTGGGGAACAAAGCAACAAAGAGCTACAGAGACATTAGAAAAAGTATTTGAAAATTAGATTTTTTTGGATTGTTTTTCTTGATTTTTTTTTTTTTTCGGTATCCAATAAAGAAGGCATGTCAGAAAGAAATTATTATATACATATATTTAATTAGCATTATTCTCCACAGATATGAAAGTAAGCTACTAGCAAGAGTAATATTAGAGAATAGGGAGTTAAAGATTTGCTATTTGAATTGAAGCTGATTAACAGAAGTAAACAGAATCTTCTCCATTATTTCATTTGTAGAAATTGCTTGAAGATAGTATCAGAGAAAAAGACACAAGTCCTATAAATCCTAGTATGCTAAGTATGACTGCCTCTGGAACCCCATTTTGTCACCAAACTATATTTACTGAATACTACTAATTTATTTTTTCCTGCTTTTTTAAATTCCATATTATAGGTACACATGGATAGCAGCAGATCTGTAAACTCACTTGGCACACAAGGGTGTAGAGATGAGGAACCAGGCAATAGTTCATTCATACTACCCTGATAAGCACTTGTGCATAGCCATGTAGTAAAACCACACATCTATTGTGGGACTGGATTCCCAGATCAACATCTGCATAGATCAAGATTTCAGTATTTTGAGAGATCCAATGTATACGCCTATATATGTATGAATAATCATATTAAATATTGAAGACAAATAAAAAGATGGTATAGAAACTTCTCAGTATGCAGTCTTTTTTTTTCTTTCTAATGGAATTCTTTTGCACAGCCTGCTTTATTCAGGCATTCCTTCCTTTGAGCTGAGCTAGAAGAAAATGAAATATATCTTCAAAACATTATATATACTTCATTATTTTTTTTTTTNGTGATTTTACAGTGTCAAGGACTTTTCAGCTTCTCGTACTGTCCTGTCAGTGATGATGCTGCTAGTACACAAGGAGCTGGCAGGAAACAGAACCAGGACAGTTGAATCAAATAGACCAAAGGGATATTCTACATCATATAATATATGAAACAATAAAACTGGCAAGAGTTGGCTGGGGATGCTGCTGCTTGGGGACTGGTCAACGGATGGTGAGCAATTAAGTTTTGTATCACTAGTTTCATATGTATACATTTTTATTTTTATTTTCCATTCCTTTTCTTTCCTATTAAACCACCTTTGTCTCAACCCACAAGTTTAAGCATTTTTCTTATTCTCTTCCCAATTCCACTGGGGGAGTGAGTGAATAGCTCTGACACAAAGATTTGACATTACCAGTACTCTTCTCTGGGCAAACCTAAGGCATTGCTGCTGTCAACACTATCTATGTTTTATTTAGATATTACGCTAAATATTTTCACATTTTCAAGTGAGCAGTGATTTTTTTGAAAAATATTATACTGTTCTATAGTCTTCTAAACTGTAACTTTAAAAACAAACAAAAACAAGAACAAAAACTCCTGTGTAGTTGTTAACAAGCAACACGTTTGGGAGACTTATGGGAAGTCTATGTGATTCACTTTCTCACAGAAACTCAATAAAATGTAAACAGCAGCCAAGCATATTAAGCAGACTATCTCATACCAATAAAAATTGTTGCATAAAATTATCCTGGAGCTATGTGAACTTCAGAATATGTATGCTTAAACTTAGCATTCTAATCCTTTTGTGAAGATATTTAAGTTTCCTAAATGTAAAATGTAAATGTACTTGTGCCTGTTAAGGAAAATTTTAATTTCATTTCTTGTTCCTGGCACAAACCAGTAGGGCCACATTTAGAACCATGTTTCCAGTTCTGGGCATCTTTTCACACTTAATTTTTTGTTATTTTGCCTTTCAGTCTGAGAATCTCAAGGAAGTTCACTTTTTAAAAAACTAAGCTTAAATGTTTCATTTTAAATCAGGCTATTTTTTATGACTCTCCAGAGGCAGAATTTGTTTTTGGCCATTTTTATGTCTCCTTTAACCTTTCAAATACAGGCTCATCATCAGCATCATAGTATTAAGATAGAGGCCTCTGAAGTACATAGCCAAATATTTTGTTGAAAATTAAGTTTTATTTGTCTGGAACCTTAACTAGGCATCAAGAACAAAACCACTGTAACTGTAAAATTTGTAAAACTTTTAGAAGTAAATATTCTAGCAATCGTCCTCACTGTAAAAATTTTCCATTGTCATTAACAGAAAATGAACATATATTATCAATAGTTTAGAAAGCATCAGGAGTCTTGTACTCAACAAGTACAGATGTTAAGAAGAAATATGACATTAAAAAAAAAAATCAAAAAATGCTTATATTATACATGCTTATCTATTGCAACCTGTGAGTGGTGACAGAACATTTCCCAACTTCAGACTATTTACAGCACTACTACTGGTTTAGTACCAAGAATATACATTTTCCCATTTGGTTTCCTGTAATTAACAGAAAGAAAAACTGAAATTGCAAGCAAAAGTATGGCAAAAAATTTAAGTTATTCACTTTCTTCTCATTGATCTTGACCTGGTCACAGAAATGATTTTCTTCAGATTAATACATGTTTTAAATTGTCTAAAAAAAATTATCAGTGTACCAGGGATGAGGGGATATGCTGGCTTGGATTCTCAGATAAAAACAAGATTCAATAACATTAATGTTGTTGTATAATCTTCCAGACAGGTAAGTACAATACAGTTACTCACTCCTCTCAAGTGAGTAAAGAAATAATTATTTCACGGACATGATAATGGGTAGCAATAATAATTTTTCCATTCCTTTTCAGTTCTATTAAAATATCTTTACCTTATCTCATGAGTTTTATGTTTTTTTGTTTGTTTGTTTGTTTTTCTGATTCTATCCCCAGTTCCACTGGGGTGGAGTTAGCTAATGACTATATTGATGACATAATACATCATCAATAATACATGTTGATAATAATAACAATAATAATAAAATATTAAAAACAGTAATAAACACTACTATACAGCACAAGTGATGTACTGTGCAGTTGCTCACTACACACTGACAAATGCTAAGTCAGACTTGAAGCAGAAATCACACCCTCAGACAACTCCCCCAGTTTTACTGTTACACACAGTTAAATCCAGTTGGTGGCCAGTCACGAGTGGTATCCCTTAGGGCTCAGTACAGGGACCACTCCGATTCAACATCTTTATCAATCATCTTGATGAGGGGATTGAGTGCAACCTCAATAAGTTTGCAGACCTGTCGTGATTTTTTGTTATTGGTATTCCACATCATAACATCATGTAGTGCACTGGGAGTTAAAGTGTTAATGCTCCAGTTCCAGTTCCACATGGACAGGGCCTTCTCTTCTTCTTGATGTAAGTGGTCTTCTGACAAACGACACAACAATAGTAAAGACGAGTCCCCCTTGTCAATATTCCGGAACCATCCAGTAGACTGGAAGGAAGAAACAGTCCGAGAGGAGAGACGACGAGTTCACCTGATACTAGAGTGAAGTCTTAATACCACTCCGGACAGGTGGAAAGTCTGTGTGAGAGAGTAATATAAACTAAATAATCGAAGTTAAGTAATTATATTGTATTATAGTGTGTTATCATGCATTCTGCTACTATATATTAGTAAATTACTTTGTTTTTCCTCACATTGTTGCCGCTGTTTTTAATTATTTGGGGGTTCCTTTTTTTCCTTTTCAAGAGGCACAGATTTTGCAAAATCCCTCTGCCCTGCTACTAATGGAACCAGGCCGAACCAGCCCATAAAACGTTTACAAGACCTCACCAAGTTGGAAGGAAGCACTGATCTACCTGAGGGGAGAAAGGGACTACAGAGGGACCTGGATAGACTAGATCAATGGACTGAGGTAAACTGTATGAGTTCAGTAGGGCCAAGCATTGGGTCCTGTATTTTGGTCACAACAACCCCAGGTAACTCTACAGGCCTGGGGAGGAGTGGCTGAAAAGCTGCCTGATGGAAAGGGACCTTGGTGTACTGATGGACAGTCGGCTGAATATGAGCCAACAGTGTGCTCAGGTGGCCAAGAGGGCCAATGGCATCCTGGCTTGGATCAGGAATGGTGTGGTGAGCAGGACTAGGGAAGTCATCCTGCTCCTGTACTCGGCAGTGATGATGCCTCACCTCGAGTACTGCATATAGTTTGAGTCACTTCAATATAGGAAGGACATTGAGGTGCTGGAGCAGGTTCAAAGAAGAACAACAAGACTTGAGAAAGACTTGGAGAATATGTCCTATGAAGAGTGACTGAAGGAACAGGAGCTGTTTAGTCCGTGGAAGAGGAGGCGGAGGGGAGATCTTATTGCTCTCTTCAAATACCTGAAAGGTGATTGCAGTGAGAGCCAGGTTGACCTCTTCTCACTGGTGACGGGATGAAGGAAAATGGCCTCAAGTTGCACCATGGAAGATTTAGGTTGGTTATCGGGAAAAACTTCTTTACAGGAAGGGTTGTTAAGCATTGAAATAGGCTCCCCACGGAGGTGGTTGAGTCACCATACCTAAAAGTATTTAAAATCTGTTTGGATGTGGTGCTCAGGGACATGATTTAGCAGTGGGTTTTAGGATTAGGGTAGTATGGTTAGGTTGTGGTTTGACTTGATTATCTTTAAGGTATTTTCTAACTTGAGTTATTCTATGATTCTGTGATAATCTTTTCTAACTTGAGTTATTCTATGATTCTGTGATAGCATATAGTATGGAATATCCCTTTAGCCAGTGTAGTTCAGCTGTCTTCGTTCTGTCCTCTCCCAACTCTTTGTCCACCCCCAGCCTTCTTAATGGTATGGTAGTGTGAGAAGCTGAGAAGTCCTTGACTTAATGTAAACACTGCTTAACAACAGCTAAAGCATCAGCGTGTGATCAACATTATTTGCAGCATAAATTCAGAACAGAGCACAATATCAGCTATGGGAAAGAAAATAAACTGTATCCCAGCTGAAATCAGGACAATTAATAAAGTAGAAAGAAGAATTCTTCTATTAAGAACAATTGCAAAATAAGAAAACATCTTAGATAACTAAGTAATACTGGTGCTTGGCATTCCAGTAATGGATTTGGTTTTTTAATTAAAAAATAAAAAATAAATAAATAAATAAATAAATCTCTAGTTAAAATGTAGCACAGAACATGTTTCCTTGGTAGTCACAATTTTAAAATAAGATTGCACATAGTCTGTGATAGTATAAAAAATGGCTAAAATTTTCACCAAGTGGTATTCAGTTAAGCTCAACTTTAGTGATTCTGTTAAGTTACACCTCTTCTAAAACCCTCAGAAGATAAGTAGGTATGGGAATTTTCTGTCACAATTTACATGCTTTACTGCTTGAAATGTTAATGTCTGTTCTGCATTTTGTAAACATGATGATCTGTTTTATAAATACAGTAAAAAAAAATGATTATCACAAAGGAAAATATGAAATAAACTAAAATATGCAGCACAGAATGACAGTATTTTTTATATGACAGCTGCAAACTGTCATATACTATCTCTATCAGAATCATGTCATCTTTTAATTGCATCTTATATATTTTTTCTTCCCAAGGTGTATCTAGAGACACAATTATGTTAGGAAGAGTAACTGAGAAATCAAAGAAAGGTAAGTGAGCCATAAGATAAAGTTCTCACACATTTCTGAAAAACAGTCATTGACTTGCAACATTATGCATATGGCAACTTAATTTAAAAAGTTTGCTCTGAGCTGGAATTTCTTTACTTGTTTATTTTTTATCAGAATTATAGAATCATAGAATCACAAGATTGGAAACGACCTATAAGATCATCTAGTCCAACCGTCTTCACACTGCCACTGCTACCACAAGCTACTAAACCATATCTTGCAGCTCCTCGTCCAGACGCCTCTTGAACACTGCCAGAGATGGNAAAAAAAAAAAAAAAAAAGCCGGAAAATATCCAAAAAGGAAAAAAAAAAAAAAAAAAAAAAAAAATTGTCTGTTTACCACTCTCTCTTTTTTCCATCTACAGATCCATCTTTCTATTCAAATGAAAAACACATCTATTTAAATTTACTCTAATAAAGCAGATAAATTAAGGGGGAGCTACTGGAAAGAAGGACATGATAGACTATTATCAGGGTTTGTGGTGATAGGACAAGGAGAAATGGTTTCAAACTTAAAAAGAGTATATTTAGTTTGGATATAAGAAAAAAAATCTTGTACAGTGAGGCTGGTGAGGCACTGGAACAGGTTGCCCAGAGAGGCAGCAGATGTTCTGTCCCTGAAGACTTTCAAGGCAAGGCTGGACCAGGCTCTGAGCAACCTGATCTAGCTGTGGATATCCCTGTTCATTGCAAGGGAGCTAGACTAAATGACCTTTAAAGGTCTCTTCCAACCCTAAGGATTCTATGATTCTAATTAGTTTTCTTTCTCACTTACAGTGATTTCCTCATAATATTTCTTACTTTTATTCAGAATTCCCTGCTACTGAGAAACACTCAGACAAATTCTAAGACAAGGGTTAATTTAAGACAAACTCTGAAAGCCTTTCAAATCCTTTGATCTCCTTTCAGCTAAGGTTAGTTCCAGTGTATTTTCTAGGATATATCAATTTCCCACAGACAAAACCAAAATTTTAAGGTGTTTGGTGAGAAGTAGGATTTCCTACTCTTTCTGGTTGCTTCTTGCAGGACAACTTTGTCATTTTAGCCCTTAAAATGAAAGCACAAATGCTATTTGCCTAACTGACATTTGATTATTGAAAAACAACAATTATTGAAAAATATATAAATTTCAGATTTTTTAACATTTTAATACAAATTTATTGACCAATGCTAAATTTGGAATACTCAGAATCAGCTCCTTGTTTTATACATCAAAGGATTACAGAATAACATATCTCAAAAGTATTTGTTTAATTTCACAACATGAGGTACATCTCCTAAGTCATGTTGTGAACTTAATTACCGTTATGCCTTAAGAATCTGAGTCTCTCTTGTAGACCATTCGTTCTTCTATTTTTCTTTGGAAAAGAGTTGTCTTGTACACTGAAGATTCATGAAAGGATATGTTAACCTACAACATCCACACTAGGATATAAGAATATAATTTGTTCTAAAGCTGAGGTAGATGACAGCCAGTGCTCTTTCTACATCCACAGATCCAGTCATTCTACCATAGAAAACAATAAGATTATTCAGGCCTGATTTTCATCTTTTCAGGTAAATTCAACATCAGCATTGCTAAATATGTAAGGACAAAAATACATATATTTTTAGGGTGAAACAGCAGGTACTGAGAATCTTATTTTCACATGTTGTTTGAGAATTCTGCTTCACTCTAGCTCTATTTTGATCTCAATGACTGAATAACTACTAGCATTTCTGTTTCAGTTTCTTTCTAAAGAATGAGAGGTGCCAAGATAGGCTCTGCGATGTGAACTGAAATGTGAGAAGACTGAAATGTGGGAAATACATCACAAAAACACATTCCTGTGGTTTTTTTTAAACACTCAATGTAGAGGCACTATGACAGTTTCATATGACATAGGTATTCAGTCTTGTATATAGTAGTGAAATCAGACAAGCACAGCCAAGAATGGAGAGTAAGCGTCTGAAAGAATTACACATGCATACCTACTACATGAGCCATGGCAGCTGAATACTCCAGAGAGACATCCTAATCAAAATATGCTCTTTCGGATTCATAGAATAATATATAGGAAATGTGACCTCCTAATATCTTGTATTTCTCCCTGTGTACTGGGTGTTTATTGAAAAGATTTTGGTAGTAGAGCTGTAGCAATTTGTGGCCTCTGTGGTAAGATGTCAGTGCCTGTTCTGTGATGGACACTGATGGTTCCAGCTCTCTCCAAAAGCAACAAGAAAGATTCTTTCCAAGTGAGTGGACATGACTTACCAAGTAGAGCTTGTATGCCTCAGACAACTTGCATGGAAAGTCCACCATATATCATTTTGAAAACGAGGAAGGGCAGGCTTTATGGAGGTGGGGCAGAGAACTGCTTCTTCTTGTGAGAAATGTCAGACACTGACTGGGTGAATACTAGGTGAGAGATTGAATGCTGGTTATGGTAACAGGAGGACTAATTTACAGTTTAGACATCATGCTCATATGTACATGCCTCTAAGTGCAATATCAAATGTCAACTACTATTTAAAACCACGTATTACTGTCACAAAAAGTGTGTAATAAATTATATTTTCTATCAATCCTATCTAGATATTTAACACACGCTTGGATAGCTCTAAACATACTGGATACCACCAACAAGTAACTAAATCGATCACATGAATTATAAACAGCAATCAATGGGTGAATATATCTAAATTGATTCCCAAAGTATTTTTTTCCTCAAAATAAAATATAATTTATTCCAAAATAATACTTTTTTTTTTTTTTTTTTTTTTTTTTTAAAAAAAATTTTTGGNTTTAAAAAAAAAAAAAATTTTTTTTTTTTTTTTTTTTTTTTTTTAGCAAAGAATGTTGGTGTTAACTGCAAATGCTTTAGTTTACACTTAGTTACTACTTTTTTCCCCTCTTCCTTTGTTTTGATTGAGAAATTAAGCCTGTCACTTAATAACTGTCATTAATTCTACCTCAGTCAGTAAGTCAAAGTGCAACTAGTTTTAAATATCTCTATCTCATAATGTATCCTATCAAGCAATAATATTGTTAGATGTGCTCATCATTGCACTTAAGATTGCTTCAGAACTGTCTTCCAGCTCAGATATCATCTTAATTCGTGGGCACCAATATTTGACATGTACTTAGTGTAGCAAGGCAGAAAGAGCAACTCTGTTCTGTCTGAATATTGACTCAGAGATTCAGTTTGTAGGGCAGAACACTTTTTAGGTCAGGATTTTAAAGATAACACTAATGCACTAATATTGGAATTTATAGAACCTTCAGACATGTTCTTCTGAAGTATCCCCAAGAAGGGATACTATGTTTCATTACTTAAAGCCATGGTGCTTTTCAGGCTATGAATTTCAATTTCATATATGCATCTAACCATTAACACTTGTAAATTCCCATTGTTCATGCAGTAGCTTAAATTAAAATGAGACTGTGAATTCTGCTCTTTGACACTAATAAACAGCTATAATTAAGCTCATGTAAAACTTATTTGTAACCACTTATATTGTATAAACTACATAAATTGTTAATCTTCTGATGTAGATTAACATTTGTACTGGAATAACAATCTGATTTTGACACTTCTGAAGTCTATACTGAGGAAAAAGATTGCTCTAAAATATAATTTTTGTTTTTTACTGATATGAATTAACTCTAACTGAATGATTCTCTGTACTGTTGATGCAATTTTCATTGGCTCAAACAAAAAACAAATATAACGTGTCCCTACTATTTTGGTGGTTTTATTTACTTTGTGGGTAATTAAAGGGTTTTATCTTCTATCAATTTGCAAGGTCTTTATCTACCAAGAATATCTAATTTTGAAAGATCTTGATAAAGAAAATGTTAGATTATTTGATCACCTGTTACTACTTTCAGCAAGTGTTCTGATGGCAGGATTAGACTCTGAGAGATGAAGAAGACAAAGACTAGATGAGATATAGTATAGCTAAAAGGCCTATCATATATACATCTAAATATGAGTGTAATAGTTTTATGATTTTTGGTTATCGGTATTTCACATCATAACATCATATAGTGCACCGGGAGTTAAAGAGTTAATGCTCCAGTTCTGGGCACCTGTCCGAAAGAGAATAACTACATACCCCAGAAGACTTTGCGTTTAGAAAAGAGATATAACCCCTGGAAAGGTCACAAGACATTCCCCTTTTTGGCTCTTCTCCTCCCTGTTGCTCACCCTGACCACACGCCTCACCTCAGCATCTGCAACAGTGTAAGGCCTTCAGCTTTTGGACATTTTTCTCTCATTATATTTGATTTATTAGCTTCATTTCTAATTATATTGTATTATATAATTATAATACAATATATTATATGTATACAATTATAATACAATTATATGTGTTACCTTGCATTCCGATATCATATGTAGTGAATTAGTTTGTTTTTCCTCAGATTGTTGCCGCTGTTTTTAATTATTTTGGTGTCCCCTGTTTCCCCTTTCTGGAGGCATGGATTCTTGAATCCCTCCACCCCACTAGTCACGGAACTGGGCCGAACCAGACCATAAACTGTTGACATATGAATTAATCTTTAAGTTATTTTTAAGATCAGTGAAGAGAAATACTGTATGTTAGGAGTAAATCACAACCTTCCAAAAAAGGAATCTAGAAAAAGTCAAATGAACAAATGAAGAATATTTAAATTTCAACAACAGAAGGAGTCTAACTACATTTATTTTTATAGAGATATAATTTTATTGAGATTTTCATTTATGTAAATATAGGTGTTTATGACTGGAATTGACCATGAAGATCCACAGTCAATGACGAGAAACTAAGGTAAGATCAGCAACATTTGCATCACTCAAAAGATTTTTATCTACCTTTAAAAAGCATAAATGGTGAAAACTATACAAGCTTTCTATACTGCCTATTGCAATTTTCTGGATTTAACTTTCCTATGTTCTTTTTGTTTTAGTGCCTACTTGCCCCAGATTATTTTTGGCATTAATTAATGTATTATTCCAGTCAAAAACGCTGCCTTTTTCTGTGACTGCCTTCCACAGAATTACTGTAATGTCTTCTGACTCACTAAGTCCTTTCCGAAACAGCAGAAACCTTTTATCTTCTTCCTTTTAGCTGGTTCACTTTCATCTCGACTTTTGTTAGGCACCTTATTATCATAGAATGAATCATAGAATGGCCAGGGTTGAAAATGACCACAATGATTATCTACTTTCAACCTCCCTGCCATGGGCAGGGTCACCAATCATCTGACCAGGCTGCCCAGAGCCACATCCAGCCTGGCCTTGAATGCTTCCAGAGATGGGGCACCCACAACCTCCATGGGAAATCTGTTCCAGTGCATCACCACCCTCTGTGTGGAAAAAATTCCACCTAATATCTAACCTAAACCTCCCCTGCCTCAGTTTAAGACCATTTCCCCTTGTCCTATCCCTATCCACACTTGTAAACAGCTGTTCCCCCTCTTGTTTATATGCTTTCTTCAAGTACTGGAAGGCTGCAATGATGTCTCCCTGGAGGCTTTTCGTCTCCAAGCTAAACAAGCCCAGTTCCGTCAAACCTTTCCTCATAGGAGAGGTGCTCCTGCTCTCCAATCACCTCATTGGCCCTCCTCTGGACCCACCCCAAGACCTCCATGTCCTTCTTGTACTGGGGCCCCAGGCCTGGATGCAGTACTCCAGATGGGGCCTCACAAGAGCTGAGTAGAGGGGGACAATCACCTCCCTCTTTGCTGGCCACACCTTTTCTAATGCAGCCCAGAACACAGTTGGCCTTCTGGGCTGCAAGTGCACACTGCTGGCTCATGTCCAGCTTCTTGTCCACTGGGACCCAAAGTCCTTCTCCAGAGGACTGCTCTGAAGGAGATCTTCGCCCAGTTTGTATAAATACCTGGGATTGCCCTGACACAAGTGCAGCAATCTGCACTTGGCCTTATTGAACCTCATTAGGTTTTCATGGGCCCGCTTCTCCAGCCTGTCCAGGTCCCTCTGGATGGCTTCCCTTCCTTCCAATATATTGATTGCACTGCTTAGCTTGGTGTCATCCACAATCTTGCTGAGGGTGCAGTCGATGCCACTGTCTATGTCATTGGTGAAGATGTTGAAGATCACTGGCCCCAAGACTGACCCCTGAGGGACACCACTTGTGACCGGCTTGTGACTCTCAGAAGGGTGTCCTTAAATAGTTGCCAGCTTTGTTCTATACCCATGCCCTTAAGAATAGTTTCCCAGGGAATCGCACTCAGCAGTCCGTTGAGCAGCCAGAAGTTTGCTCTCCTGAAGCACAGGGTCCTAGCTCTGCTTTTTGCCAGGCCCGCATTCTTCAAGATCACAAACTTCACCAAGGCATGGTCACTACAGTCCAGGCTGCCTCAAATCTTAACCTCTCTAATGCTCTGATCTGCATTAGTGAGCACCAAGTCCAATAAGGCTTTACCTTGGGTTGGTCCATTTATTTCCTGGACCAGGAAGTTGTCCACAATAGACTCCAGGAATCTCCTGCATTGTCACTATCCCAGCAGATATCCAGGTGGTTGAAATTCCCCATCAGGACAAGAGCCCACGAGCGTGACACCTTCTGCATCTGAAGCAAGAAGTCCTTGTCAACAGGCTCCCCATGATCAGGTGGCCTGTAGCAGACCCCAACCTCTAGATGCCCTTTACTGGACTAATCCTTGATTTTTACAAGCTCTCGTGGCTGCTCCTCAGACACAACTCTTTGCAATGTATCCAGTTTCTAACATAGAGGGCAACTCCTCCAGCCCTCCTACACTGTCTGTCCCTTCTGAAAATCCTGTAGATCTCAATCAGGGTATTCCAATCATGGGATTCATCCCACGATGTTTCCATGATAGCAATTAGGTCATACTTTCCCAATTGCACCATGGTTTCTAGCTCGTCCTGTATATTTCCCATGCTGTGCACATTGGTGTAGAGGCACTTCAGCTTAGCTATTGGCCTCATTGCCTTCTTGGAGGAGCCCTCCCTAATACCTCCAGGACAAGTCTGGGATTTTCCCTTATCACCTCCCAAGGTGACAATGTTCCCACGCACTTCTCTGTCACCCGGTACACCCCCTTCCCCCATCATACCTAGTTTAAAGGCCGGCTAACCAGCCTAGTCAGCTTGTTCCCAAGAATATTTGTGGCCTTTCTAGTCAGTTGGCTCCTGTCCACCGTCAGAATTCCCCCTTTCTCAAGGCTGCATTCCAAACTGTAATGCACAAAGCCCTGAGTGCGACACCATTCATTCAGCATGTCCACCCTCCTCCGTTTGTTCGGATCCTAGTCACCAACTGAGAGGACAGAGGAGAAAACAACTTGCACCCCTGATCCCTTCAGCAGTCTTCCCAGAGCCCTGAAGTCGCTTCTGATCACCCAAGAACTTCTTTTGCCTACCTCTTCATTCCCAATATAGAAAACTAGTAATGGACAATAATCAGAGGGCTTAATCAGGTGAGTGATGTTCCTAGCAACATCTCTCACCTGGGCACCAGCAGGCAACACACATCCCTGTGGGACAGGTCCAAGAGGCATGTTGGGCCCTTGGTTCCCCTCAAAAGGGAATCCCCTATGATGACAGTCCTTCTTTTTTTTTCCTGACTGATTTTGTAGCAAAATGGGGAGCAGACGGACTAGCCTTGGACAACCTCTCCTGCATGATGTACTTTTACCAGCATCCACATCCCCCAGTCCCTCCAGCTTCAGAGCCTCATACCTGTTATATAAAGGCACTTGGAAAGGTGGGACAGCCTGAGAGGCAGTCAGCTTGTTGCCTCGAAGAGGAACTTGTTTCTATCCCTTGCTGTCTTTGAGATTGCCCCTTCCCACCTGACTGTGAAAGGGCAGTGTCTTGCTCCAATTTATTGGAGGGAGGGAGAGGAGGTTCTTTCATATATGTATACCCAATGTAAGATTAAGAAACAATGGCTCAAATGCTGGTCTTCCTTAATCAGGGAGATAGGGAAGGGGAGGTCGGCAACTATTACAGAATCACAGAATCACAGAATGGCCAGGGTTGGAAAGGACCTCAAGGATCATGAATCTCCAACCCCCCTGCCACAGGCAGGGCCACCAACCTCCTCATTTAATACAAGACCAGGCTGCCCAGGGCCCCATCCAATCTGGCTTCGAACAATTCCAAGCATGGGGCATCCACAACCTCTCTGGGCAGTCTGTTCCAGCACCTCACCACTCTCTGTAAAGAACTTCCCCCTGACATCCAACCTAAATCTTCCCTCCCTCAACTTAAAACCATTTCCCCTTGTCCTGCTGTTATCTACCCTTTCAAAGAGTTGATTCCCCTCCTCTATGTAGGCTCCCTTTAGGTACTGAAAGGCTGCNGTCACTCACCCTTTCAAAGAGTTGATTCCCCTCCTCTATGTAGGCTCCCTTTAGGTACTGAAAGGCTGCAATGAGGTCACCCCGCAGCCTTCTTTTCTCCAGGCTGAACAAGCCCAGCTCCCCCAGCCTGTCTTCACAGGGGAGGTGTTCCAGTCCCCTGATCATCTTCGTGGCTCTCCTCTGAATCCTCTCCAACAGCTCCCTGTCCTTCTTGTACTGGGAGCTCCAGACCTGGACACAGTATTCCAGATGGGGCCTCACAAGAGCAGTGTAGAGGGGGACAATCACCTCCCTGTCCCTGCTGGCCACCCCTCTTCTGATGGAGCCCAGGATACCATTTGCTTTCTGAGCTGCAGGAGCACACTGCTGGCTCATGTTAAGCTTTTCATCCATCAGGACCCCCAGGTACTTCTCTTCAGGGCTGCTCTCAAGGACCGCTCCTTCCAGTCAGTGTAGATGCCTGCGATTCCTCCAGCCCAAGTGCAAAAACTGCACTTTGCCATGTTGAATCTCATGAGTTTCACCCGAGCCCACTTTTCAGTTATGGATTAGGCTGATGGGGAAGGGAAAGTGGGTGATAGAAAAGAAGCAAAAATTACTTAAAGTGGGAATAGTTGCCACAAAGATCCAGCAGCGTCCCACTGCATGCCGTTCCAATGGTCCAAGGCAAAAGCGCAAGGGGAGAGCAGCAGCAGAGCAGTCAGCCTTAGGCAGCAAGCAGGTACAGCAAAAGGGTAAGATCAGGAGGAAGCAGCAGGTCTGAAGAAGCAGGCCTAGGACAGTCCATCAGTGTGCAGGCATCACCTCGTCAGGTTTCTGATGTCAGAGACCTCTTCTTCAGCATGGAGGCATCACGTAGTGAGTAATCTGTTGTCAGAAAATACTATCCTCATGGTTTTTAGTCCCCTTTTTATCCTCCTTCTGCTAATGTGGCATTCCTGGGTGCTTGGGTAAGAGTGTTGTGCATCACCCCTTGAGATGGCCATCTTCCTCGAGGTAAGCCCACACAGAAGACTGCTTCCCAGCCATTATTCTGTGGCTTCTCTCTCTCGTTGTCCTGCAAATCTTCAAAGGATTTAATAGGACTTGCCTGGACTTGTTCATCTGTGTCCCGCAGACAAAGGATTTCTCAACCTTTGCCCAGGAGTTGCCTGGACTTGTCCATCTGTGTCCTCAGCAAGCTTTAGACTGGTGCAAAAGAATAGCCTCTTACAGGCAGATGATCCTCCACTGCTTGAGGAGCATCTTCCCTTTGCCCTTCCTGTAGGGATGGCAAAGTGCAACTCCACCAATCAATCCCCTTCCCACAGCCCAGGATGCAAGTTTCCTGCTATTGCTGGGGACTTGAGTTGACGACACTGGAGTTTTAATCCAATATGAAATTCTTAAGCTTAAATACACTTCATCTTCTCTTTTTCACACCTACTTGCATTTTCATCACTAGCACCTGATTTAGCTTGGTTTTATTTACATTGCAGCAAAGTAAAATATGAAAAGGACCGTTTACCTTCACATTTATCTCCTGGGCTATTGTTCAGTAATTAAAGTTATAAAGCAATAGTTTTATTCCGGTAATCAGGATCATTCACCCAAACGTCTTATAAAGCATGAACACTGATGTTTACATTTTGTTTCACTGCTCAGGTAAGTAAGATCTAGTTTTTAGATTCTAGTTTCGCTATTGTTTGCTTTATTTTCAAAGGTTTTTAATTCATTTTCTAAGGGTCAATCTCTAAAGCTGTTTCAGATCATGGAAATTCCACACTTTGTTATCGATAGAATAGTGGACCAAACGTCAAGAAGCCAATTATTAAATTTATTAATTATAACGAACAAAGAACAAAGAGGCAATGCAGTGCTGGGCGACAGGGGACTCTGCGTTCCACCAACTGCCGCAGGGCTTGGATCAGCACGCGGTCCTTTTATGTAGTTCGTCCTTCCGCATTCCTATTGTGGTGTACTCTGCGCATGATCCGGTTGTTGCTAGGAGGTCTTATTCTGTCTCCTGGTGGNGCTGGGCGACAGGGGACTCCGCGTTCCACCAACTGCCGCAGGGCTTGGATCAGCACGCGGTCCTTTTATGTAGTTCGTCCTTCCGCATTCCTATTGTGGTGTACTCTGCGCATGATCCGGTTGTTGCTAGGAGGTCTTATTCTGTCTCCTGGTGGTTGCGCGGGCCGAAGCAAGCAGTCTTCCTCCGTATTCCCCTCTCCCGACACCTTCTGGTGATTTCCATCCATGACACGTCACTCGCGCTGGCGAATCCCATTGGCCACTGTGCAGTCGCTAACCTCCCCCAACTATACCCGTGCAAGTACCCCGCCTGCGCAAGGAAACACAAAAACAAACAAGCCACTCGGCAGGGAAATGGGGGAGCGAACATAAGGGGAGGGAGCAAAGATCAACCATGTTGCTTTGCCCATCAGCCCTGGACAAACATTTCTCCTCTTTGACACACTTGAATGTTAGCTGCAAAATTTCTACAATGCTATAATTTCCTTTTAAACTGAGGAACCAGCAGTTCCAATTCCAAACAAAAACCAGTATCCCAGTGAAGCTAGTACTAAGCTCATAAGTAAAAACAATGTCACCGTGATGATAATGAAAGGCAGATGTTTTAATTTAGAATATAGTTCACTACATAATTCTATTCTCTTATGTTCCTATGTTGCGTTGTAAGGTTATTTTTCTTAGAGATACAAATAGACTAAAGTAAGTTTTGCAGTTTCCGGGAAAGAAAAGATGTTGATTCTATATGAAAACAACTACCTGCAAATAATTATGTTTCTATTTCTTCTCACATTTCTTATCTATCTTGTTTTGAATAGGCACTTGCAAAATTCTGAATCAGATTAAAACCAGATTAGCAACAAACAATATAATATATATATATATATATATATATATATATATATATAAAAAAAAACAAAAAACACAGATTCCAACATAAAGATATATGTGTGTGTTTATATATATATATATATTTATAAACTCAGATGGACTAAGAATGGTTTCTTTTTATTTTCCGTTGTCCACATTTTTACTCCGATTTAATGCTGAACTTCATTTTGTTCTACCAGTTATCTCACTAAAGTAGCACCTCATCATGTGCAGAAATGATGAGCTATGCTGGTGGTACCTTACCTTTATTTGTTCTGGATACGTAAGGTTTGCAGGTTCATATATGCCCAGGAGTCTGTGAACTAGAGAGCAATTAATTGTAGACTGATCACTGATGTTTAAAGCTTTCAATTGATTTAAACAAACAAACAAACAAACAAACAAACAACAACAACAACAAAAAGTGCTAATCATTCTTCTTCTGAAGTAAGGAGAAGTAGGAAAGAAACTATGAAAATGTGAAAGAAAAAAAAAAATAAAAAGCACCTCATGATTATTTGAATACCTTGAAATTGTGTGTCAGCTTGTAGGGTTGTAGTTTATACAGCTAATTCCAGTTGAATGATTTCTAAATGTTATAGTCAGAGTAAATCTGTGTAGATGCAGTTTAAAATTTAGATTTCAGCAAATACATAGGTAATCATTTCTTACAGAATGTACAAGATAAAACTAAAAAGTATTTCAAATTTACAACACTGTATTATTATTAGCAAGTGCTTCTATTACCCATAAACTATCATATGCAGCACATGCAAAAACAAACCAAAACAACAACAAAACTTAATGTTATATGTCTCTTCATATAGCAATCTTCCTTTCTACTTCCACTTTTCAACTTGCTTGCAATTTACTTTTTTGGTTGGTTGGTTGGTTGTTTTTTTGCTAGAAGAAAAGCTTATAACAACTACATTTGATAGAAGGGGAAACAATATTATAGGAGTACAAGAAAGTTAAGATATAATGGGACTGGTGCAATCATACCTCATGCTCAGAGTAGAGTTTTTAAGTCAGAACAAGACACTGTGTGGCCAGTGTGATCTTAAAAACCACCAAGATTGGAACAGGCACAGCCTCTGTGGGCCCCTTGATTTCACTGTGAAATAAGTTTCTCATTTCCAGTCAAAATCTGTTTTGTTTTTGTTTTTGTTTTTGTTTTTTTTTTTCAAATTATGCCTGTGACACAAAGCATCTTTGTGTATATCTAGGTTCCCTCTTATTAATGCCCGCCTTGGATACTGGGCGACTAGTGTGAGGTTGAATTTAGCCCCTGGGAAAATCTTAGTATTATTTCTTTTGGGGGCATATTTCTATGTATAAGGAGAAGAAAATATCAGGAACTGTACAAAAGCCTAGACAATCTGATTATCTTTTATGATGAAACAGCTGGATTTGTGGAGAAGCATGGTGCTATCACATATTTTGTCTTGTGCATCTTCTCTTCCATATAACCTAGTTAAGACATTATGGTGTGGATGGGAGAACAAATAGATGGGTAAAAAATTGGATGAATGAGGATAGTTGTTAAGGTGTTCGATTGTTTATGTAGAGATGTTCATATTTGGAGAGGAGACCCTGGAGAGGACAAGAAATGTATTTAATAAATTATGTAACAAAAATACAGTAAATGATGAAATGGACTGCTAATTAATGCACAGGTGGAACAGGTTGAGCAGCTCTCTCTCATAGCCCCAGGACAGCCATGGCTGGTCAGAACTAATCAGTCCCACTCATTCCCCAAATCCCATGACTGATGCCACCCTGGCTGGAGCTGCCGCTCACTCAGGCTGACATGGAGCAGCGGTTCAACAACACTGAGGGCACAAGAAACAGCCCTTTGTATTAAAGGGTGGGGGGGGGGCACCTGCCACACCCTCACAGAGCATCCAGAGGGCAGGTGATGGTGTGAGGGAGAAACCTACACCCAGAGTCTCATATATACCATGGGAGGTGGGAACTTCATTCATGCTGTCAAAGATCTGCTTTACCTTGGAGCTATGGAAATGGCAGGATATTGAAAGGTAAAGGACAATGCCAAGGACAAAGAATAATGTGTCAGTACTAAGAAATCATTTATTTATCATTTTAGCTGTCTCCCTAATAAGGCTTCTCTGTGACAATCTGATAATTTTTATTTTTAGACTGTTAAACACTTATTTGGGCTAACAATATATGCTAGCTCCACAGTTATAGTGTGTGTTCCCTTTTGTCCATGACAAAATTAAATAAGAGGATTGGAATTTTCATTTCTAGCTGTTTTTGAGAGACTAATATAGACTTCTGCACTAAAGCTATCAATTGATATTTCTCCGGTCTTACTTTTCCAGCATCTCATCCCTTGAAAAAAGCTATTGGAACGTTTCTGTTAAAAAGTTATACTACATTTCTAAGTTAAGAAGATCCATAACCCTCTGCCAGGTCTAAAAATAAATTCAGCCTCAAAATTAAAGGAAGAGAAAGAGATTTCCAGCTAAATGCTCCTTTTGACTTTTTCTAGCATTTTGAATGAACTTTTATACTCCTGAATCCATAGCTGTGTGGTACCATTTGGAATGGAGTATATAGTTCCTGGATCCTCTGGTACCCTCTTCTAACTTGTCTAGTATTTAATCAATTTTCCTGAGCTATGAGAGACACAGAATCGATTTATTCTGGCTAAGGAAGGCCTAGAATGCACATATTACACATTTTCTGTCAGTGATTAAAGATGCATGCAACACAAAGATACTAAGAATTTATTTTTTTATTAGGTTCCTATAATAAGGATTTTTCTTTTTTGTCCCAAGCAAATGCTCATTTATCACCTCTGAAGAATGAAGATACTTTCACTTGGTAGGATAGTCCTCTGAATCTAGAAGCATCTTTTGTTAAGTTAGACACTAAATAAGATACCTAGATATACCAGATGACACAAATCAGTTTTATTTATTTTTCTAGAGTTCTCTCAATATCAATTAAAAATATATATATATTGTACTCAGTTATATGAAATCTATTCTCCATATGACTGGGGACAACTGCTAGAAGCATTTATTCCATATTTATTCAGAATGAGATAGAATAGTGATGATAGTTTATGTTCTTACAAGTTCTTCATTTCAGATGATGACTAATTCCTTTTACCCACAATTCATCTGGTTTTCATGAAAAGGAAGGATTTGGAATCATATTCATAGTCCATTAGAAACAATATTTTTGTAGGGACAATCTTAAGTGCAAAGCTGTTACATAAATAGAATCTAAGAAAAAAATATATATATAGCAATCTACCTTAAATGAATAATATATTTCTTCCTGTACTGCAAGTATTAACTGATACTACATTTTAGTGATTTCTAAGTAATATTATTATCTTTCTAGTTTTAAATGGGACATTTAAGGAAATCATCAACTTCGGATCACCATACTTCTTTTATATTTGCTGGCAAAGGAGTGGAAAAGGCATTCTATTATTCTGTAAAATATACAGTATGTCATGGTTTAATGTCTTTCCATTGGTGTTGCACATCATAACTTCATGCAGTGCACTGGGAGTTAAAGAGTTAATGCTGCAGTTCCGTGGACTGCAGATATTTCCAGTTCACTGGTCTCGGAAGAGAAGAGTGTAATACAACTCCCAGAAAACTTCATTTTTCCATTTTCCATTCAGAGGGAAAGATAAAACAGACTGGGAGTCATGAGACTTCTCTCTTTGCTCCCTGGATGTTTTGCCTACAGCATTAGAGTAAGGATTTCAGTTTTGGAAATTCTCTCATTTTACTTAATTTATTCACTCCAATTCCAGTTATATTGTATTACACTGTGTTATCTCACAGTCCACTACTATATTTAATAAATCAAGTTTTCTTCTTATATCACTGCTGCCATTATCTCTTGTCCAAACCACTTCCCTAACTTTTCCCTTCTCCCCTCTTCCCTTTCCCTGAGTGTGGATCTGTGGCACTCTTCACCACCACTTTGTCACAGAACTGGTCTGAACCATGACAGAATAACTTAGAATTAATTCGTGCAAACTGTTTGAATTGTTGCTTTAAGAAGTTAGTTCAAGACCATTAATTAGACTTGTCCTATTAATTTATCAAAATTAGGCTTCCATCCTCTTTCATTTTTGTTAATTGTATCAGAGTATTTCACTATATTTCAAAGTACAAGTTGAATTGATAATTTTTACTAATATTGTCCTGATTACAGAGTTGCTATGACCATTTTCTTCAGTGTAAACTCTGTGTAATGATCTCATTCCATAATGGAACTCGCTATAAGTTTTACCTGCTATAAGTGCACAGAGAGAGCATTTTTAGGTACATTTTCATAGAATCATAGAATCACCAAGGTTGGAAAAGACGTAAAAGATCATCCAGTCCAACCGTTCACCTATTACCAATAGTTCCCACTAAACCACGTCCCTCAACACAACATCCAGTCTTTTCTTGAACACCCCAGGGTCGGTGACTTCACCACCTTCCTGGGCAGTCCATTCCAGTGCCTGACCACCCTTAGACTTTTCATTATGAAGGATTACAGGTCGAACTTAGAGGGGACGGCATCGAACTTTGGTAAGGGAGACCAGGATAGTGATTACTGTGCTCTCTTCTCCGGCTGGGGGTCGAGTGATGTTGGAGGGAAGTCCAAGTTATAGAGAGCGATGAGGTCTCCCCTGAGCCTCCTCTTCTCCAGGCTGAACATTCCCAGCTCCTTCAGCCTTTCCTCATATGGCCTGTGTTCCAGACCCCTCACCAGCTTTGTTGCTCTTGTCTGAACACGTTTCAGGGCCTCAATGTCTTTCTTGCAGTGAGGGGCCCAAAACTGGACACAGTACTCGAGTATGACCTCATACTGCAGTAACTTTTGTGGAATCTAGTGGTTCTAACAGTAACGGACTATTAGACAATTCCTCTGGCAAATTGTTATGAGGACAATATTGAATAGTGCCCACTGATTAATTATATGAGGAACATACATAATTTCAAGAAAATTAAGCTAAAAATCTATGCTGTATGAATGCTAAATGAAAATCCTGAAGAAATTGCTAGTTTATAACAGTTCCTGAAACAAATACTTTGCAGTTAACTATCTTATTCAGTAGCACTCCTTTAGTCTTAAGGAAAATAAATACTGCTGCAATATCTTGTTTCAGGGAATTAATCTAGTGAAAAAGTGTATCAGGTTTATTAGGCAAAGTCAACTGACAAGCTGCCATTATCCACTGACTTAAAGACTGATTTTCATTATTATGTATGACAGTTGTATATAATCTTCGCATTAGTATCAGCAGTGTTGTAATAGATGCTAGTCTAGAAATTTCTGGGCCATTTACCACAACACTTTCAGCTCTCATATTCTATATCAGTAACCAGACCAGGATACTTTCTCTTGGTCTTTGTTGAAGATGTTGAACTAAGTCCATCAATTCAGTACAGACAGGCTGTAACAGGTATAGTAATTTAAAGGGAGAAGCTGTTCTTCAGGCAGCATCCCCATAGGTCTCTCCTGGATTTTTGTTTTACTTTGCGACTGTTGACCGACTTTCTAGAGAGTCTGGTCTCAATGGAGTCTGTAATCCAGATATTTTTAGCAGTCTCTTCCCCATAATTGTTAGGACTATAGGGGTCTGATTGTTCAGAGTCCTCTTTGTTTGTGAAAAGCAAGGTTCTGACTTCCTGTATTGGGCTGGTTTGGGTGAGTTGTTAATACATCAGTCTTACATTCTAGCTGTTTAACTAGATAATTGATCCTCATCCTTGAAGTTTTGTTCCAAAGTATTTAGGTAATTTAAAGCCATTAACAGCAGCTAGGCTACAACAGATGCTGCAAACTCTCTCTCCATTTGTGAAAGGTATCTTTCCCTAGGCCCCCTAACTATGCTGCTGAACAGGCTGGGGAACTAGCAATATTTAGCCCCATCATTCTACTATTAAAGCCAGCCCATGCCAAGGGGATCCTAGGAAACCCGGGAAACAACCAGGCAATTTATGTTCCATGGATACAAATTTCCTCCATACAATCTAATTCACTATAACCCTTAAAAATGCTAGCTCAAAATTTATATTACCTTTTGTGGGCTGTCCTCACTGACTTAACAAACATATCAGGTACAGGACAGGAAGAAATTCACCCTAACCAGTTTTAGGAGGACCTGAAAAAGGTATTAGCCACAAGCCAACAGGAAGAAAATAATAGCTTACCCTACCTAGAAATTGAGAGGTTACAGAAAATTCTTAGAAAAAATCAATCTCTGAACAGAGATACTTCATCTTTTGCTACCAGCCCTTAAATGAAGTTTGTGAAGCGTGAACCCAGGCTCTTCCCCTTCTGGTCATACAGGTGAATTGCTTGCACCTGAGCTCCCGAGGCTAGCCACACCTCTTCACCAGATGCTCATTCACTGTTTTAGGTCATGATCTAACATTTCCCATACAAAAAGGAAGATGAAGAGTTATATGTGTTCCCATTTTTATGTCTTAGTTCCCCTCTTGTGACAATGTGCACTATAGTACTGTCATTGCTAAACTACTCTTAAATGCTTACAAATGAAAATTTATATCATTCCCATGTAATGTATTCTATGCTTTGTCATCGTTTTTTTTTTCTTTTTTGCAATTGTGTAAATAATAAAGCATCCACATACAATTGCCTTTATTTTTTACTTTATTCCCCCCCCCCCCCCCCCCCCCNTGTTTTATGCTGAAATTCATCTTCATATTGTTGGTGAATTCTTATTTTTAAAAACTTGTTAAGATGGTGCTGTATTTTAACCTATTAGGCAGATAATCACCATACAGCTGTTTGCTTATTACCCTCTTTGAGTGGAATAGGTGAGAAAATTGTAAAGTGCAAACACCTGAGTTTTAAGATAAGAACTGTTTATGAGAAAGAGATAGAGAAGGAGGGGAAAAAAAAAAAAAAAAAAAAGCGTGAGCAAAGCAAATGATGTCTAGTTCAATACTCACCACCTGATTGATGTCCATCTAGTAGCTGACTAGCTACAACACTGTTATTCAGCATGATGTGATACAGTGGAACACCCCTTTGGTGAATCTGGGTCAGCTGTCATGGTTGTCCCTTCTGTCATCTTCTTGTGCATTCACATTCTCTGTACTGGCAGAGTACCACAGGAAAATGAGAGGTCCTTGTAAACGTTGTTCTGCAACAACTAAAACATTGATGTGTTATTAATATTATTTCCATCCTAAACCCAAAACAGAGTACCATACCAGCTACTAGGAAGATGGTTAACTTTAGTCCAGCTGAAACTAGGACAGTTGTTGTTTTAATTTCTTTTTTTAATTGTCTGTTTATTTATTTATAGAGTACACCCTCAGTAAGTTTACTAATGATACAAAGGAGTACTTAATACATCAGAAGGCTGTGCTGCCATTCAACAAGACCCAGATAGACTGGAGAGTTGGGCAGGGAGAAACCTGGTTAGGTTTAACAGTAGTAAGTGTGGAGTCTTGGACCTGGGGAGGAATAACCACATGCATCAGTACAGGTTAAGGGATGACCTGCTGGAGAGGAGCTCTACGGAGAAGGGATTTGGTGTTTATGTGGACAACAGGTTGTTCATGAGCCATCAATGCGCCCTTGTGGCCAAGAAGGCCAATGGTATCCCAGGATGAATTTAAAAAAGCATGGCCAGAAGGTTGAAGGAGGTGAAACTCACTCTCTACTCTGCACTTGTGAGGCTGCATTTAGAGTACTGTGTCCAGTTCTGGGTTCAGCAGTTCAGAAAAGCAGAGATCTACTAGAAGGAGGCCAGTGGAGTGCCGCAAAGATTGTTAAGGGCATGAACCACCTTCTGTATGAGGAAAGACCAGGCTCTTCTCAGTGGTGTGTAGCTATAGGACAAGGAGTTATGGCTTAAATCTTGAACATAGAAACTTCCGTACAAACATGCATAAGAACTTTTTCACAGTGAGGGTGATGGAGCACTGGAGCAGGTTGCTCAGAGATGCTGTGGAGTCTCCTTCTATAGAGACCCATCTGGACACCTATCTGTGTGACCTATTGTAGGGTACCTGCTTTAACAAGGAGGTTGGACTCAATTTCTTGAGGTATCTTTCTACCTCTGCAATTCTGTGATTTATTTATATTCCACCTTAATTTAGGATTTAAAAACAAACAAACAAACATAAACCCAAACAACAACAACAACAACAACAAACACAAGGTGCTTATATCAGGAATATAGTTTATTCTTGGAGTCAAGTAGAATTAGAGTTGAGCTGAACTAATTAGTAATTAACTCTGTTTACTCTAGTAAGTTTATGGCCATTCGTTCTTAGTTCAAATATTCTGTTTAAGTAGTAGAAACTAATTCAAGTTAGTTGAACAGACTGCAGGAAAAATAAGACCAGCTGTATCATTTTGTAGGAGTCTGCTAAATGACAATAAAATAGGCCAATTTTATGAATTAATTTTAAATTATTTTTATTTTTAATTAATTTTATTAATTTTATTTATTATTCTTATTTTGTAAGACAGAAAATAGTTTACGTGTCTTTTTGAGAGATAAAGTAGTTGATAGCAGTTAGCTGTAAAAGATCATCTTCACTTAGAAGGAAAACAGACTATTAATACTTAAATTCTATCACTTAATGTAATGTGCTGCATCCTCACCCACAGCATCACTGTGAGAATCCTTCTTTGTTTTTTGGTTCAAAGCTTGCTTCCTGAGGTATTTCTTGTGATAAGACCCTGATTGATTTGTTGAGGAGGCAAGTGATGGGTGCTACCGTGTGACAATTGACATCCCTCTGGGAACATTTGAAAGCCCCTTCCTCCAGAGTTGCTTACCTCTGGAAGAGAGTACTCAGGAGTGTTTACTGGCGGAAGAACTGGCCTGTGACTAAAGAACTCCAGCTTGCTATGGGAAACTGGGGGATGATGCCATTGTATCCTGTGAAGGCAAGATACAAGTTGGTGCCTCTCTGCTCCCTCTTATCTGCTGGCAAGGCCAGGGAGATAGGATGTTTCCTCAAAGGCGATTCTAGGGTCAGCCAGAAGCTGCCACTCCAAGGAGAGCTGACTCAACCACTTTGGATTTGAGCTGTCACTCCAAAGACAGCTGACTCGACCACTTTGAAAGCATTGAAAAGGAGCCATCATCACCATGGTCGTCGTCGTCGCTGCCATCAACAACAACGCCTGATGACCCACCAGTACTGAAAATCAATGTCTGAACTACGAACCACACTGGATCCATGATGGTGACTATGTCCCTCTTGCTTCCTATAAAGACTCCTTGCTTCTTCTTTCTTACTTTTTCTATTGCCCTCCTTCCCTTCCCCATTACCCTAATTCATTATAGCGTCCGTCCTCCCCTTCCCCATCTCCCTAATTAACATCTGTAATAAACTGGTCGGACCAACATTTGAACCGTTGTTTCTTAATCTCACGCTGGGTATACAGATATTAAAAGGACCTCCTCTCCCTCCTATAAATCGGAACGAGACAATCACAAAGCATTTTTACAGGGTGTCTCATATGTTGTTGGAATGATCTTGTACATGAATAACTTTTTATCTGCTTAGCCAACTGAAAAAAAAATCTTCCTTTAAAATTTAAGAGGGAAAAAAAAAAAAAAAAAAAAAAAAAAAAAAAANTTGGAATGATCTTGTACATGAATAACTTTTTATCTGCTTAGCCAACTGAAAAAAAAATCTTCCTTTAAAATTTAAAAGGGAAAAAAAAAAAAAAAAAAAAAAAAGCTATTTACTTCATATTTGACAATATCAGAAGAAATAAAATTTACTTAGTGAGTTGATAGGTTTTGTGAAGGTTATATTCCAAAAGTTGAGAAATCCATCAGTCAATAGTGAAGTTGGAGAAGTAATATTAATAGAAACCACAGACCGGTAGGGAACACATTCTAGGTGACCTCTCATTTATTCAAGTGCACTTTGAATTGAGTAAAAGCCTTTCCACTACTTGTGCAGTGCTACATAACCTGATAGAATAAGGTCATAGTCTTTATGAGAGAATATTGATCTGTTGATATTTATATCAATGTTTTAGATGCATATTTAAAAGTATGGTTTTTTTTTTTTTTTTTTTTTTTTTTTTTTAATGACTAGTTCTTTCATTGTATATATAAGCATGTGTCCCTTGGTGTTACATTCTCCTTAATTGACAGATCTGTCAAAAATATAGCAATATGCTAGAGCTTTTTCTTACTTCTTCATTTCACAAAGTAGAAGTTTGTGCTCTGTGACTCAATACTGAGATTTTAGATTCTCATTGAAAATTTCACTTGAAAATAATATATTTTTAAACCTTAGTTAGGATTCAAGGAATCTTACATAAGATATGGTATATCAGGTTGAAGGAGACATAGATGAATAGGCAGAATAACATATTCCTTTTTTCCAACTTACTTCCAAGCAATTCAAAACAAAACAAAAAGACCTCTGCCAAGTCCAAAGTTAAAGACCCACTACAGTAAAATGGAAATTAAATTTCCCCCCTCCCCAAATACTGTAAAAAAAAAGTTTCTTATTAAAGATAATATATATTTTTTTGCCATAGGGTGTTCAAACATTGGAACAGACTGTCCTTTCTGGAGTCTCTGTCCATGGAGATTCTCAAAAATTGACTGCACGTGTACATAAATGACATGCTCTAGATGTCCCTACTTTAAACAGGGAACTCAGACCAAGTGATTGTCATGTTTTCTTGTAAGTGTGCTATTTTATTTAATTGTTGTATGGTTAATCACAGAAAACAGTAACGTAAATAGCTGATAAAAATATATATATGTAAAATAAAAACATTTAATACAGCAATATTCTGAAAAGTTTTAGCATTCATATATATTTTATTGTTTTACATAAATATTTATTTTTCCAGATCACTATTTATTTATAGCTGTCACAAATAGGTTTATACACTTCATGCACAAAAGAAAAGCAGTAATATATTATTTAATATAAAATAGTGATTTTAAAAGCCTCATCAGAAAAAAACAAACAAACAAACAAACCAAACAAACAAACAAACAAAAAAAAAACAAGTGACTTAACAAGATTTGAGTTGGCAAATCTTACATGATTACTAATTGCATAGAGGATAGGGTTAAAGGCATTAACCTAGGAGACCCTCTCATTGAATCTCCAGGTTCAGAGTTAACCTCCTTGGTTCTAAACTTCTTAAACCATGGAGGTAAGGAGCCTAAGTGCAGTTGAATTCACTCCTAATCCTGACAATGGTTTATATAAATGGATTATATGTTCACAGTCTCTCTAAGGCATAACCTTAACAAAGCTTACGAATCTTACCAAACTATTTATCACTTCCTGATTATTTGTATTGGCAACATGTCTTTTGACTTGTAGGTACAAGGGATCTCTGCAGAAGCTATATCCTCAAGAGGCATCCCTAATTAAGAGGAGATCCTGTCATGTAGCTTGATGTCATGCAGAAGGACTCAATGGGCTCTTGGGCTGCTTACTATTTATGTATTAAGACAATTAATTCATGGTTTAAATTTCATGCTGACTGCAGATGTCAATTTCTCCCAGATTTGGCAGGAATTGGACAGTCTTCCAAATCTGGCTTGAGTCGGACATAGACTATCATTGTGGTTAGGTGGGCATATTGTTCAAATTAACACTTGTCCAATGTGCTATGTTTGCCACAACTTCAGCTGCATGACCAGCTGCATTCATCATGGTGGATAAAACGTGGTTATACCTGCAGAAGAATTATGGGGAAAAGAAGGCTGGGCAGGGGATAGAGGGAGCACACTGTCACAGTAGTATATTCTAATAGAAAAAGGTTTCTCATTTTGGGGAATATATATATATATTAAAGTAAGTCCATCTGTAAGCACTATCACACTATCTAGAACTGACTAGTGCAGATGTTAACAAAAGACTGATAACTTTTCCTCTGCTTCTTTAATTAACCTAGCAATGATATTGATTCTTCTTCAACAACTGTTAGATTAATATGTTTTTACAGTATAGCAGATATGGCAAAGTATTACAATTTTTGAAAAACATGTATCAGCCTTACTCATTTGAATGAAGTCCTTTTAACATCATTTGGGCAATAAAAATTGTTCTCAGTACAGTGATCAGCAGATCACATGTCACATATGCAATGTTACTTGTGGCCAAAGGCAAATGAAGGCTAAAGTTCAGTTAAACATTGAAATGCATAATGTTGGCCACATCTCAATACTTATCTCGGTAATGACTTTCAGAAAGTTAGAGACTGATAAGATACAGTTTAAGTGAAATTTCAGGACACTGCAAATCTTATTTCTATAGAGAAATGCAGAAATATCTTAAATTGATCAAAATCCTATGTCTTCTGCTTCTTAATTTTGGTTGTTGATGACATAACAAATACATAGTGAAGTGAATTCCTGTCATACCCTTTATATCTCAGTTTCATTTATGGTGAATTACCTTGCCTTAATATATAGCACTATGGCCCAACAAAGTTTTTATCCAGCTATCATATTCTCTGAAATAATGACACTGGATGGCTCTGTAAGCTGTCTATGTGGGAAAAGAGTGAAAAGTAGAGATAAATTATTCCCAGGTTCTAGGAACTCTGTACACTGTATTCCTTACCCAATTCTTCTAGCGTGTGATGGGAAATGTTGAGAAGATATTCTGCCTATAATACTGTCAATTTTAAAATATATAAAGATGATGATAATAATAGAATATATTCAAATATTATGTAAATATAACCCAGTGCTGCTGATTTATATATATATTATATATATATACACATACTTCTGTCGAATTCAGCAGGTACGATTTTCTTGTTGCTAATTTTAGAAATTAGCAAGAGCATCTGAGGATGCCAGACCAACTAGAGCCAAAAGTAAAGATGTAGCTCTCTCATAAGCTAGCTAATAATTATATGCAGTTGCCCTAAAATAACTTTTTCTTTTGCAATATGGAATGGTTTATTATTATTTCACTCAGAAGCATTCCATTTTAACTTCTGTGTGGCTTTGAAGCCATTTTGAATTATTAGGGTTTTTCTGTTTGTTTGTTTTTTCTTTTTATTCATGACAAAAAAAGAATTTAAAAAATTAAAAAAAAAATCAAGGTTATGACTGGGTATTAAGAATTTTGCTTAAAAATAATAATATAATAATATTTCTTTAAAAATATTTACTGGGTCATTTATTTGTTTGTTTGTTTTATTTTACAGCCCTGAAGTGAGCACTGAAATGAAAACTCTAACATAAAGGTCTTCTATAAGAACAAAAGTTTAATGGAGAATTTCAACATGTCAGAATATGTTGAATTTCTCTTTATATAAACAGTATAATGTCCTCGTTTTGACTGAGATAGTGTTCTTCCTAGTAGCTGATATGGTGATGTATTTTGGAGTTGAAGTTAAAATAATGTTTATAGCCTCTTGATGATGTTTTTTGTTGTTGCTGAACATTCCTTTCACTGAAAAGAGAACTTTTCAGCTTTTACCGCGCTGTCAGCGAGGAGGCTGGGAATGCACAAGAAGCTGGCAGACCCATTACGAGGGCAGCTGATCCAGATTTGCTAAAGCAATGTTCCATACCATACAGCATCATGCTGAACAAACATCTGGGGGATGTTGGCCAGGGGAGGGGAAAGAAGGCTACTGCTGCTTGGGGACTGGCTGAGCATTGATTGGCTAGTAGTGAGCAACTGCATTGTGTATCACTTTATCTCTTGTTTTATATATTATTGTTGTTGTTGTTGCTTTTCCTTCCTTTTATATTAAGCTGTCTTTATCTGTATCTTACCTTTACCTTTTTATGATTCTCTCTTTCAGTGGAGACTGAGCAAACAGCTGCATGATGCTTATTTGTCTGCCAGGTTAAACCACAACTCTTAACAAATTAAATACCGTAAAAATCACCCTAAGTTTTAGTTATTTAAAAGAAAAATAGCATAATGAAATTACATAAAATATCGCTATATTAAACAGCTAAAATTGCAATAGTTTTACAAACATTGGTTACATATTAGAGTACGGGTTTCCAACTTTTTGGCTCGCTTGGGGTGTTTTGAGTGAAGAAGAATTGTCCTGGGACATGTATAAGTAAGTTGCTCTGTAAGTAATGCTTCCTATTTATATCCATGAAAACCACAACAGTTACAAAGAGCCCAAAAACACTACTTAAGAGGACACAGTATCAGCTACAAAGCACTATTTTTCCACATAGCCACCAACCATTAGTCATGCACTTTTGTCTGCAATTAACAAGAGCTCATATGCTGCTCTCATAGAAATCTGTACCAGTGGAAATGACCCACTGTCATCACCACCACTGCTGAAACACACCAGCCACGACATTTACTGTTTGATTTCCACAAATGTTCAGCAAGCTTCAGTGAATGTCAACGTCAATGAAACTAGTGTGATACTTGACTTTGTTTTTGTGAAACTAATTTCCCAGCCTGGTTCAATGGAAATAGCTGCAATTCTTAGTGAGTTCTCAAGGTGTTTGTCAGAGATTTTTGATGAAATTTTACTCTTACTATGCTTCATCCTTGAAAACAATTATTCACAAACAGAATCACTAAGGTTGGAAAAGACCTATAAGATCATCCAGTCCAACCATCCACCTATCCCCAATGGTTCTCGCTAAACCATATCCCTCAACACAACGTCCAAACGTTCCTTGAACACCTCCAGGGAAGGGGACCCCACCACCTCCCTGGCAGCCCATTCCAGTGCNGCTCCTCATAAGGCCTGTGCTCCAGACCCCTCACCAGCTTTGTTGCCCTTCTTTGAACACGCTCCAGGGCCTCAATGTCTTTCTTGCAGCGAGGGGCCCAGAACTGGACACAGTACTCAAGGTGCGGCCTCACCAGAGCTGAGTACAGGGGAACTATCACTTCCCTACTCCTGCTGGTCACACTACTTCTGATGCAAGCCAGGATGTCATTGGCCTTCTTGGCCACCCAGGCACACTGCTGGCTCATGTTTAGCTGAGCGTCAACCAACACCCCCAGGTCCATTTGGAGATGTGTCAGAAGATCGGTGAGGCGCGGTTCGGACATCGCAACGAACCCCAACGACACCGGTTTCACATCCTGGGCCGTAAACCAGTTATTGAACCTCATCCCATTGGCTTCAGCCCAGCTATCCAGCCTGTCCAGATCCCTCTGTAAGGCCTCACTACCCCCAGGCAGATCGACACTTCCAGCCAACTTGGTGTCATCTGCAAACTTACTGAGGGTGCACTCAATGCCCTCATCCAGGTCATCAATAAAGATGTTGAAAAGGACAGGCCCCAGCACCGACCCCTGGGGAACACCACTCGTGACCGGTCGCCAGCTGGATTTAGCTCCACTGACCACCACTCTCTGGGCCCGGCGCTCCAGCCAGTTCCTTACCCAGCCAAGAGTGTACCTGTCCAAGCCACGGACTGCCAGCTTCTGCAGGAGAATACTGTGGGAGACAGTGTCAAAGGCCTTGCTGAAGTCTAGGTAGACTACATCAACAGCCTTTCCCT
>QGNR01000043.1:794740-817042 GCA_003435085.1 Syrmaticus mikado
CCCAGGCCAGGTGCCGAGTAGACCGCCCCATGATCAAAGAACCCAAAATTCTTGCTTTTGCACCATCCTTTCAGCCACGTGTTTATAAGGTGTGTTCTTCTGGTCGTCACAGGATCCTTCCCTGCCACTGTAGGAATACAGGCAAATACTACCTGTACACCTTCTCCTTCAACTAACCTCCCCAGTCTCCTGAAGTCATTTTTCATAGTCCTCAGGTTTCCATCAGTGACCTCATCACTGCCAGCCTGGACTATCAATAAGGGATAATAATCAGAGAAGCAGATCAAACTAGGAAGTTTCCTAGAAATATCCCTGACCCGGGCCCCAGGGAGGCAGCACACCTCCCTGCGGGTGGGGGCAGGCCGACATATTGGGCCTTCAGTTCCTCCTAGAAGGGAGTCTCCTATGACTATTACCCTCCTTTCTTTTCTGGAGGAGGCAGTTTTTAAGTGTGGAGCTGGATGCCTCTCCTTGGGAACAGTTGGAGGCAGTTCACCCACCTCATCCTCAGCCACCGCACCCTCCAGTTTCAGGGCTTCAAGCCTATTACATAGAGGCACCTGGGGAACTGAGGTAGGTCGTGGATGGGGGTTGCCTGTGTCGCCGAGCTGGGACCTGATGCCATTCCTCCTCTGCCCTCAAGTTAGCTCTCTCACTTTGACCGCGGCAAGGGAGAGGGTCCACTACTGTTTGGGGGGTGCAATCTCTGTGTCTTTCTCACAGAGAGTCACACCACCAGTCAATCTCCCGCTCACACTCTCTGATAGTTCTTAATCTCCCTACCTCCTCCCTAAGCTCCACCACCAGGCTGAGCAGCTCATCCACCTGCTCGCACCTTGCACAAGCGGTATCCTTCCCATTCTCCCCTGGCAGCAGCAGGCTCAGGCACTCCCTACAGCCAGAGACCTGAACTGCTACGTTTCTTGGCAGGCCCTCTGTCTTGGCAGGCCCTCTGTCCTCTTGGGGCAAGCCCGCCGCCTGGTAGAGACCATGTTTGAACCTGCGGTCTCAAGGTCTGTCAGTAGGAGAGCTGATCTCCTGAACAAAGACAAGGACAAAGCACTGATGTGTCCTGCCACAAGTCACACACCTCCCACACCTGCTACTGCGGTAATGTATGAGCAATGTGGGCTGTGTTCACACTCCGACCACCCTCCCCGGTGTCAAAGGAGGGTAACACCCTGTTCTCACCTGGAGTGATATGTGGAGANGGGGCAAGCCCGCCGCCTGGTAGAGACCATGTTTGAACCTGCGGTCTCGAGGTCTGTCAGTAGGAGAGCTGATCTCCTGAACAAAGACAAGGACAAAGCACTGATGTGTCCTGCCACAAGTCACACACCTCCCACACCTGCTATTGCGGTAATGTATGAGCAATGTGGGCTGTGTTCACACTCCGACCACCCTCCCCGGTGTCAAAGGAGGGTAACACCCTGTTCTCACCTGGAGTGATATGTGGAGAGCTGCTTTTAATTTCCCAATGAGCAGTCAAGGTCAGGCGCAAGAGATAAGAGCCAGCTCCACCCCTGCTGCCTCAGCAGCCCGCCCACAAGCTGCCAGCCCCGGCGTTGGCCACGTGCTTTTTGCTGCCTTCAAAACAGCACTAAAAAGAGCTTTTTCGTCGGCTTTTTCACTTTAGATCCCTTACCCAGCACAGTCTTACCTGCTCTGAAGCTGGTCTCCTCAGCAAATCAATGAAATCAAGAAAATGATGGCATTAATAAGGGGTGATTATGAAGTGAGAGATACCTTTCTCTTGTAAATTAGATCTTCTGAGCTGGACTGCATGTGGTCCACAGGCTGTAGGACAGACATTCCTTGGAGTATTAGGAATAGTCCACTAATTCAATAATTAAATTGAAGTCTATTATCTCCTGAGATCCCTTCCAACTCCTGCAATTCTATGATTATTTGATTCATCCATTGATCTGAGTATATAAGGTAAGGCTTTTCTGAAAGACAGAGGTGAAGAACTATTCTAAAAAGGTGATACAAAAAACCTGCGTGATTCTGACAGAACTTGTAGTAGCAATAATGTAGTATAGTAGCTATCAGTAAGCTCACAGTATTTAAACTCAAAGAAGACGTCTTGAGTCTACGCTTATATTTACAGTGTGGATGTGTTTTTGTTATCTGACTAAGGCCAACCAGAATAACAGAAAAATAGGGGATAATCAAGTGGACTGTGCAAGGCACAAAACTCTTGCAACCGAATCATTCCAAACCCAGCACCCTGAATTAGCTAGTCCCTCAGATGTTTGATGGAAAAGGATTAGATCATTGTCTTTGATGGGAAACCTGTCAAGTAGATTGAATGAAATAAATTCTCTGGAAGGCTACACAAACTAAAGGGTTTTATTGCCTAAAGGATTAAGACAAGATTGACAGCATAGAGATTAAATGGGTTTTGACAAAAAAAAAAAAAAAAAAAAAAAANGGGTTTTATTGCCTAAAGGATTAAGAAAAGATTGAAAGCATAGAAATTAAATGGGTTTTGAAAAAAAAAAAAAAAAAAAAAAAAAAAATTCACAGACATGCAATTTTAAACAATCACCTAGTAGCACAGGGGAGACAATGGAATCTAGAAGAGAAGGAGTCTGTGACATTGCTCCATCTATGGAGCGCATAGACCTGGAGCTAAGTTGGGAGTCCTTGGGGTCTTTCTTGGTTGCTCCTGGAATCTTTCAACTCTTGATCTCTTGCCACTGATGTCTCCCCTGTGTTAACACAGACACCATCAGAGTCAGTATATGGAAGGGAATACCCTTCCTGATGGGTATCTATGACATCACTCAGAACCCAACAAATGTCAGTCACTATTGCCAAAATCAGCCTGTCTGGAAGCTTCTTGGAAGCCTGCAAGTGACAGATTGCTTAAGCTTAAGGTACTCCTCTATTCTTATCACTAGACTACTACCAAATCTGATACAGTTATGTTCATACGCTGGCACTGCTGTCAGCTAGGCCCAACTCATACCAACTGCCACATGAACTTAAAATGAGATGCACAGAGTGGGACATAACTTTGAAGCTGCTGAAATGCTTGCTCCACATCTTCTGCTCTGAACAGTTTTTCTTGTATTCCCACGCTGAAACATATGTTGCTGTTGTTGTTTATAAGAATGTTTATATAATTTGTATTTCCCTATATAACTGTCCTGATTTTGTATGAAACAGCATTAAAAGAATAATAGAATTGCTTAGGTTGGAAGGGACCTCAAGGATCATCAAGTTCCAAACTCTCTGTCACAGGCAGGGTTGCCAACCACTAGACCAGGTACGAGATCAGATTGCCCAAGGTCCCATCCAATCTCGCCTTAAACACCTCCAGGGACGAGGCATCTACAACCTCTCTGGAATTTAAAATAAGTAATAAAAAACAGAAAAGGAAAAAAAAGAAAAAAAAAAAACTGAAGAATAGTATTTACATATTATTCATACATTTACTATACAAAATAATACATCTGTTAATTAACAGAAGCCAAGAGGTGAGTTCAAGAAGGAAAAAAAGAAAGAAGAAATACATTGGTTCTGACAGGATAAAGAACTAACCTAGAAATTCCTGTGCCACACAAGCCATGAGGTAAATATGACAGAATAGCAAAATTATTTCCTTGTCCTGTGTTTTAGTAGTTTAGGTGTTTTTCGTTCTTTGGCTTTTTTATATTTATCTGAGTAGGGAGGAAGGGGAAGGGGGGGGGGAAAGAAAAAGGAAAAAAAAATTTTTTTTTTTTTTTTTTTGCCACGTAAGAAAATAAGGTTTCAAAGCCTCCAGAAGCGTATAACCTCTTGGTTTGCCATGAGTGAATATGAATTGTCTGGGGCCACAGATAAATTGTATGAAATAGTTAAGATGCATTAGTAATTTTTTTTATTACTATTTTTGTACTCTACTGTGTACACATCATATTTACCAAGCCCAGGAAGTGGTAGTGAACGAAGTTAAAACCAACTGATGTCCAGTTGACTGACCCTGTTTAATATTGGCTGATCGATGCTTAAAATTTTTACCAATTACCTGGAAGAGATGATTGAGTGCACTCTCAGGAAGTTTGCAGATTATACCAAGTTGAGAAGAAGTGTTGATGTGCCTGAGAATACAGTGGGATCTGTATAGGCTGGATCAATGAGACTTCAGTAACAACAACTCAAGGCAGAATGGCTTGAAAACTGTGCAGAGGAAAAGGATTTTTGACATCCAGCTGAACATGAGACAGCAGTGTGCCCAGGTAGCCAAGAAGGCCAATGGCATTCTGGCTTGTATTGGAAATAATATAGTCAGCAGAACAAGGGAGGAAATTGTCCTTCTGTACTTGGCACTGATGAGCCTGCACCTCAAGTGCTGTGTTCACTTTGGGGCCCCTCACTAGCTGCTTACTTTCAGAAGGCTGCAGATATGCAGAAATCTCCAGTAAGATACCCTTGCCTCAATTGCAAATCTTTAAATGAGGTCCGGTAAGGTGTGGATCCTGGCTCCAACTCTTCTGGTCGCTCAAGTGCATGAAATGCACCCCCCTAGTGCATTAGCCCTGCCTTCCTAACAGGTAGGTACTCAATCACTCACTTTTTGAAGCCATGACTTAGCATTTCTGCTACAGAGCATAATCAGGAACTACTGAAATGTTTCAACAGTGTGGTGGAGGAGGCAGGCAGATAAGATATGTATATAATTATCCATAATGTTGTTGATTAAGTAAAAAAAATATGCATTGCATGTTGTAAGTGAAGCAATACGTTGTCAACAGTTTACGGGCTGGGTCAGCCCAGTTCCATGACTAGCGGGGTGGAGGGATTTCACAAAATCCGTGCCTCCAGAGAAAGGGAACAGGGGACCCCAAAATAATTAAAAAAAAAAAAAAAAAAAAAAAANGAATTTCTGGATTATTGAAAAAGAAGAAAGTGAAAATGGTAGCATTTATTTTGTTAGTTTATTTTGTCTTGTTTTTGTCCTCGTTTAGGAAAAAAAAAAAAAAAGAGAGAGAGAGAGAGATCTAAATGGCATATCAATTAGATGACTTTACAGCTCACTAAAAACTTAAATGAGTAGTTAGCAGCATATCACAAGGAAACTATTAAAATATTTCAGGTCAAGTCCACTATGTCTGGACTCCATTAAATATCTTCAAGAATGATTTAGATAATGTGATAAAAAGAAGAATATAAAATAAATAGTGAGTCACAGACAGAAATAGTTGCAAGTATTTCTGAGGACAAAAGTAGAATTGAAATGATTTTAGAAAGTTAGACGAAAAGTTTAAAATCAATAAGTTAAAATTAAATAAAGATAAGGGGAAACTAATATGTTTACAGCAGAGTTGGAAAATGAGAAATAAATAATTGTAGGAAGCATGCAACAAATGTAATGGGTAATAAATTGAATTGACTCTTTGCTCTTGTTACATGAAAGTAAAATTTCCTTACAGTATGAAAAAGAATATCACATGTACAAGAGAAGATTGTTGAACTTTCATCTGGAATTTTAGTTTAAATTTTTGAATAAATTCTAGGAAAGGTGATTGTACATAAGCATAAACAATCAGTATTCTTGGTAGTGATGATTAGTGCTTTATTTTTTTATTTTATTTTCAATATAGTAAATAATAATATTTAGTAAACAAAATTTCTATGTTCTTATGTATCATGCAGTCCTACAAACTCAGTTTATAAACAAGGAGTGTAGAGCAAACTCTACAAAAGGCAATGACAGAGCCTTTATTTGAGAAATAGGTGATATAGGTAAAGATATCAAAGAGGAATTAACTCACCCCTACTGGTAACAGTTTGGAGGAAGGGACATGCTGAGGAATGTGACCCTCCCCTGTTTGTACCGTTGCGCCGCAGGAGAGAAGGGCAGGGGAAAAGGGGGACTTAAGTAGACTCAGATGGCATGGGAAGTATCACAGAGACAGAAGATCCAGACCCCTTCTCCCCTCCCCTCTTCCCCCTCGCTCTACTCTAGGCACTCACATCTTCACGTAGCTCACCCATTGGTTCAGGCTGTGACCTTGGAATTCCACTACAAGGAGTGAGTAGCTCTCTCTTTTTTGAATCATGGCAGAGGACCCACATATTCCCTAGTCTTTCTTTTACTGTTGACATACTTAAAAAAAGCCTTTGTTATTTTTTTTTATCTCCTTTGTCAGATTCAATACCAAGTTGGCTTTAGCCTTCCTTGTCGCATCCCTGCAGGCCCTGACAACATTCCTATAATCTTTCCAGTGGTCAGACACATTTTCCACATTTAATGGACCTTCCTCTCTGCTTTGAGTTTAAGCACGAGCTCCTTGCTCATCCACACAGGTCCCTGCCACCCTTTCCTGATTTCTTGCTCACAGGGATGCACTGATCCTGGACTTGGAAGAAGCTGACCAGCTCTCACAGGCCCCCTTACCTTCTAACACCCTTGCCCACTTGATAGCTCCAAATAGGTCCCAGAAGAGATCAAAGCTGGCTCTCCTGAAGTCCAGTAGCAATCCTACTTTTTGATTTGCTCCTTCCACTCAAGATCTTGAACTCCACCATCTCGTGATCACTACATACCAAGCTGCCCCCAACATTTACTTCCCTAATAAGCACACCCCTATTAGTAAGAACAAGATCTGGTAACATGCCACCCCTTGTTGGCTCTTCCACCACCTGCATCAGAAAGTTATCTTCAACACATTACAGGAACTGTCTGGAGCTCACATGCATGAACATGTTTCTTACCCTACAGATATCTGGATAATTGAAGGCCGCCAGAAGAACCAGCACCTGGGATCACGAGGCTAGTTCCAGCCCTTGTAGAAGGCCCCATCAATTTCCTCCTCCTGATCAGGAAGGGGGCCTATAATACACACCCACAACACTGTCACCCATACTAGCCTGCCCCTTAATTCTCACCCACAAGCTCTCTATTGGTACATCACCCTTCCCCAGGTGGAGCTTGATACATTCTAGCTACTCTCACAAATAAAAAGCAACTCCACCACCCCGTCTCACTATCCTATCAGTCCTAAAAAGCCTAACTAGCCATCCATGACAGCATTCCAGTCATGTGAGCTGTCCCTCCAATGACGTCTCCATGATTGCAATGAGATCGTGGCATTGTGACAGCATGCAGATCTCTAACTCTTCCTGTTTATTTTCCATGCTGCACGCATTGGTATACAGACACTTTAGGGAAGCAGCAAGTGCAGGTATCTCTAAAGGGACACAGGAAGATTTCAGGCGGGGAATTCACAATGGCACCTCCTCTGAGGAGTCCTCACAAAATCCTACAGGACAATCCAGAGATTTTTCCATGCAACGACAACAACCCAAAGCTCTTCTCTGTCCCACTGACTTCTACCCTCTTTTCCCATAAAATCTAGTTGAAACAGCTGAACTACACGCTCCACCTTAGCAAGCATCATTTTATCTCCTTCCCCCTTCATACCTAGTTTAAAGCTCACTCAACAAGCTCTGCCAGATTCTGGGTTAGGATATCCGTTCTCCTTGCAGGCAGACAAGACCTGTCCACAGCCATCAGACCAAGTGCTGAGTAAACCACCCCATGGTCAAAGTACCCAAAGTTCTTATGGTGGCACTAACCTTTTAGCCATTTATTCAAATCCTGAGTTTTCCTAGGCTGCTCTGTATCCCTCACCACCCCAGATGGGATGAGAAAAATACCACTTGTGCTCCTAGTCCCTCAACCAACCTCCCTAAACCCCTGAAATCTCTTTTGATAGCTCACAGGCTTCCCTGAGTAATTTCATCACTGTCTGCCTGACATCAATAATGGGTAGCAGTCAGAGAAGCAAACCAGATTCGGGAGTATATTTTTGTTCTGTTCAGTAAGAATCAACTAATGATTACTTTTAAGCACTTGAAAATAGATTAACTGACCCTGTTGGTTTTATATTGTAAATATACTTTGGAAAATATTAAATAAAATTTTGAAGGAAAAAAAAAAAAAAAACTCACAATAAATTAAGTGCTAAAACAAATATAACTATTGAATCCAGTTCAAGTACACTTTATAAACTAAATTTTTGTTTTTCCTTACATATTGATGTTTCTGACACTGTTTTCTTGTGTGGTTTAAAAATGCAAAAGCAACAGAAATACAAGAAGATTCCAGTGAAAACATGAATAGATTTCATAATTGCCTATTATCCCTAAGAAATCAAAAGTTTGTATTTGGCTAAAGTGCTATAAAACAGACTTCACATTTCACTACAGTGCCTGCAGCTTTGACTTGCTTGATTCATCCCTTCAATCTGTTTTATTCTTTTATTTTTTCCTTATAAATAAATGAACACATTAATATCTGTTTCTTTTTTCTTGTTGTTGTTGCTTTTTACTCCATATCACTTTGTATCTGAAGAGTTAGTCTCCAGAAACTTTTTTATATGGTAATCAAAAACAAAACAAAACAAAAAATCTTTAAAAAGCATTGCTAAATGCAGTTAATTGAGGAGCCAATGAGAAAAGGTTCTTTGCTGTGATGCGATATTTATGATCAGGAAGAACTGATCATGGTGCTTTGTCTGCAGTGAAAATGAGGAGTTTGGGAACAGCTCAACAAGCAGGATCATAAACCTAGATTTCTGGAAAGGAGATTTCAACATCGTAAAAGGTCTTCTTGGAAAAATTATATGAGATATATGGGATACACAGGGTAGGAGGGGTGGTGGAATTGCTCTCTATGTTAGGAAGTGGATAAATTGCAAAGAGCTGTGTCTGAGGAACGACACAATCAGGTAAAGCACTTGTGTGTAAAAATCAAGGCTTGGTTCACTAAAAGGCATCTAGTGGTTGGAGTGTGCTACAGGCCACCTGATCATGGGGAGCCTGTTGACAAGGACTTCTTGCTTCAGATGCAGAAGGTGTCACGCTCGTAGGCTCTTGTCCTGATGGGGGATTTCAACCACCTGGATATCTGCTGGGATAGTGGCATGGTGGGTGGCAGACAATGCAAGAGATTCCTGTCAAGGACAACTTTCTGGTCCAGGTAATCGTATCAACCCGAGGTGAAGCCTTATTGGACTTGGTGCTCGCTAGTGCAGATCAGAGCATTAGAGAGGTTAAGATTGGAGGCAGCCTGGACTGTAGTGACCATGCCTTGGTGAAGTTTGTGATCTTGAAGAATGCGGGCCTGGCAAAAAGCAGAGCTAGGACCCTGTGCTTCAGGAGAGCAAACTTCTGGCTGCTCAACGGACAGCTGAGTGCGATTCCCTGGGAAACTATCCTTAAGGGCATGGGCACAGAACAAAGCTGGCAGCTATTTTAGGACACCTTTCTGAGAGTGTAATGGCTCTCCATCCCACAGCAGAAGAAGTTGAGCAGAGGAGGCAGTGACCATTGTGCAAGAACCTGCAGTGCAAGGACCTGCAGCTTAAACTGAGGGAAAAGAGGGAAATGTGCAGGAAGTGGAAGCAGGGTTGTATATCCTGAAAGGAATACAGGGCTGTTGTCCATGTGTGTAGAGATAGGATTAGGAAAACCAACATGAAGATGGAGCTGAATGTGGTGAGGGATGTGAAAGACAACAAGAAGGGTTTCTACAGGCAAGAGGAGACAGGCCAAGGAGAATGTACCCCCTCTGATGAAAATTAATGGGGAGTTGGCTTCCTCTGACATAGAGGTACTCAGTGAGTGCTTTGCTTCAGTCTTAAGGGATGGTCAGGCTTCCCATGTCTGCCAGGACCATGAAACTCCAGTTGAGGGTGAGGGGAGTGGTTTCTGTCCCACTGTAATAGTGGAACAAGCCTGGGTCCTCCTCATGAAATTCAATATGTATAAGTCCATGGGACCAGATGATATCCATCCTAGGGTTCTGAAAGACATAGCTGATGTGGTTGCCAAGCCCCTCTCCATCATATTTGAAAAGTTATGGCATTGAGTGAACCCTCAGCAAGATTGTGGATGACACCAAGCTCCTTCAGCATTTACATGGAGGCTGGTCACAAGTGGTGTCTTTCAGGGGTCGGTCTTGGGGCCAATGCTCTTCAACATCCTCACCAATGACATAGACAATGGCATCGAGTGCACCCTCAGCAAGATTGCGGATGACACCAAGCTGAGCAGTGCAGTTGATACATTGGAAGCAAGAGAAGCCATCCAGAGGGAGCTGGACAGGCTGGAGAAGTGGACCCGTGAAAACCTAATGAGGTTCAATAAGGTCAAGTGCAGGGTGCTGCACTTGTGTCGGGGCAATCCCAGGTATTTATACAAATTAATTCCCACTAAAACCTTTAAGCAAAAAAAAAAATAATAATAATAAAAAATAATAATAAAAAAAAATTGGAATTGGGAGAATCAGTGTACAACATGTAGTGATTGGGCTTTGTTTTGTTTTGTTTTTTTTTTTAATATAGTTTGATGAGAATAAATGCTTTTTCTAATCATGGCATTATCTGAGCTAGGACATGCAGAAGTTGTTTTAACATGGCACTAAGAAAAATCTTTTAATGCTTAGAAAAAATTTAAGAGTTAAAATTACACTATTCAGTAATCTATTAAGAAAAAGAATATCCTTTTGACAAGATTACGCCTCCCTACAGCCATACATTTCCAAACACCTACAACAGAGGTTTTATTTTAGTGAATGAATCACTGCTTTCAGTGAAGGCTGAATGACAGAATCAGTCTACCTAAAATTGACATGAGTGCTTTTGAGAAAGAAGCAATTTTCACCCTAATCAGAGACCAGATGGGCCATTTAGGAGAAAGTACTACATTATGCACTGTATCAGAAAGAGAAATTAAAATGATAGGCATAAAAATATAGAAAGAGTAGTTGTTTAAAAGAAAAAGTGATGACAATTATTCTAGCTGTCACTGTCTTCTGTATGATCCACTAATTAATGATTGAATTTATTTACAGAAAGTAGATATTTATAAATATTAAATAAATATTAAATATGTAGTCACTTGATAATTTAAATTATATATATATTAATATATATAATACAAATATGCTGAGTTCTTACACATACACAAGAGTAAAGTGAGTCATAACAACAAAGCAAAGTATCAGCTTTCGTTTCTTTGGAGATTTCTACTGTTAAAATAATGTCACATTTTTAAATTTTATATAATTTATATAATATATATAATTATATATAATAATAATTATTATTATTATTATTGTATAATACAGTACTGAGGATTCAGTAAGTTACACAGTTCTTTTTATGTAGTTTTTGAAGACCAATATTTCACAGTGCCCCAAAAAGACGTTTTTATATCTGTTGATTGAAGATTAAAAAAAAAAAAATAAATAATATTTTTTTGTTTTCAGTATCAATACAGGATTTTGTGTCTATCAACGTGAATAATGTTATACTTTATAATTTGTAAACTTATTTCTTTTTCAAAATGAAAGTTTCGTAGTAAATAAAGATAAAATGAGAAGGTACACGACGAAGAAACAAAAAGGGAGAATCTTTTACTAAACGATCAACCTACACCGATTCTCTAATCCTCCAAAAAACACGTTTTTTTGTGTTTTTGTGGATTTTTTTAATCTTATTCTTCTTCCGGAAATCCCATGCTTGTGTAACAGTGTCGAGACTAGCAATGTTCCTTTCTCTAAAGATAAAAGAAACTTATAATTAGTTATAGTAATTGAAACTTGAGCAAGTTATTTCAGAATATCTGTTTAATCTTTATGGTTTTATTCTGCCTATATACAGCAGAGAAGATTAATTTACTGCACCAAACTGGCTTCAAAGGATTTTTCATTCAATATCAGTTTGCTCCCATGGAAATACGAGTAAAATACCCTAGCTAATGCCAGATACAGAAGGCACAAACTCAGGAATACAAGGAATATATAATTTACTTCATTTTATACATATCTGAAACTGCCACAGATAATCTCTCTTTTGAATATACAGATGAAAAGAATTCACATGAACACCAGTATATTTTGTAGTTTGGGGTGACTAGATAAACCAACAGGTGAGCAGATTGAATCATAATCATCAGAATGTTCTCTTATAAGCTTAAATTTTCTGTCGCTGGGAGATAAAGTTTTCTGAAGATAGTGATTACTAAAATTTGACAAGGTCCCTCTTAATGGCTGTGTGGTTCTCTGGTTTGTCAGTCACTCACCACTCGTCACTGTTTCCTTGAACTGGACTCTACCCATATATATTCACTCATGTGAAGTATATGCAATTGCTTAATCGTGTAGATTGTATGGGATTTTATTACCGTAAAAATGTAATATCTATTCAGTCCATCAGGAGTTTATTTGCATTTGCAAATAAAATCATTCTTTTACCATCTTCATTAGAACTTTAGAACAAGGCTCACATGTTGCTTTACAGAAGGTCACTAACGCTAGATATTTATAGCAGATTTTATTTATATTTATTTAGTGTTTTACGTGAAATAAGTAGAAAATGCCTTATATACCAGGATGGAAACAGATTCCCCAGAAATACTTCTTTTTCTTCTCTATTGTTGATATTTATAATAGTTAAAATAACAGAATGCTAAATTATGCAATTGAGGCTTGAAGAATTATAAATTCAAATCCTTTGTGCAGGTGATTTGCATCCAAAAATTCAACCTCTCCAGCTATCATGATAGTCTAAAGGGCTTCCATCTGAACCCTTCTTTGTTTTTGGCTCAAAGCATGCTTTCTGAGGCATTTCTTGTGATAAGAATCTGATTTATCTAGGAGATGAGAGGTGAGTATTACCATGTGGCAATCAACATCACTTTCCGGACAATTTTACATTGGAAAGCATTTCTTTTTAGCTGTTTACCATTGGAAGAGAGTGTTCAGGAGTGTTTACTGGCGGAAGATCTGGCCTGTGACCAAATAACTCCAGCTTGATATGGGAAAACTGGGGAATGATACCATAGTGTCCTGTGAAAAACAGGATGCAGGTGGGCACCTCCCTGCTCCTTCTTATCTGCTGGCAAGGCCAAAAAGAAGGGAACAAAAGAGTTTCTGCTAAGATCCCAAAGCCAGAAGCTGCCATTCCAAAGAGAACTCATTCAACTGCTTTGGATTTGAGCTGTCACTTCAAAGAGAGCTTACTCGACCACTTTGGATTTATAAATAAGTTTGTACTACCATTGACCCATCACTACTGAAGATCAACAGCTGACCTACAAGCAGTGCTGGAATCTGTGATGGTGACTATCTATCTCCCTCTTGCTTCCTACAAAGTCTCCTTGTTTCTATTTCCTGTCTTTTCTATCTCCCATCTTCCTTTCCCCATCTCTCTAAATGATTAGAATTTGTAATAAACTGGTTGGGCTAACATTTGACATGCTGTGTCTTAATCTCGTCCTTGGGGTTACATATGTTAAAAGAACCTCCTCTCTCTCCTATAAATTGGAGTAAGACAGCTTCACAATAATAAATTGAACAAAAACTCTACTTAGACACAGTCAGATACTATTCTGTGATTATTTGTTCTTCAGGCTGGTTAGTGCTTTTCCAGACAGGGCCTGAAAACATTAAGGACCAAGCACCAACACCAACTCTGACATGACCTCTGTGAAACAATGGTTTACATGTATTTTGTCTTTGAGAGGATGCGTTCAGTCATAGAACTATAAAGTGTGGCTTTTTGCCAGTAGTGAAAGAGTCTTCAATGTGATTTATTTGTAGCAGTTTAAGTCAAGATGATTAAATTTCCAGCATAATGCTCAGCAATTAGCTGGAGGCTAGATTCTTGGGATAATCTGTCAGTGGAAGTAGTCTAGAGACCTATTTAGCTGACCAGATGGATGAGTAATTTTCCATTTACTATACTGAATAGTTTTTGATGACTTTAATGAAACCTTAATATTTAAGTGTATTTCTGTTCATATCACCTGAATTTATGAATCAACAGCTGTATCACAGCCAAAGGTCTGTCTGTACTTATATCAATCCTGTATGTCTGAGTTTCACATGGGACACTTCAGAGTGTCTGGTATCATCCTATGTTTTAGTTCTAGGAGGAAAAACAATGCTCATAATGCTGATAACATACCAATGTTCATTGTGGCTGCTAAGCAATATTGTACATTCTCAGAGAAAGGCTTAAGATGCTAGGAAGAAACAGAATTAGGACAGATTACTTGAACTAGCCAAAGGGATAATCCATACCATATGAGATCAAGTGGAAACAGTTTTGAAGGAAGTGGGAGTTCATCTCACTCTCATCTGCTGCTCAGGGCTAGGTAGGCATTGATTAATGAGTGGTAAACAATTTTCGTGCATCACTTGCTGCATACATTCACATGTATATATTAGTCATAATTATTATCCTTTTAGTAATCTTTTTTTACTATCTTAGTAAATAATTTTATCTCAACTCATAAGTTTTACTTTGTGGTTTTGTTTTTTTTTTTTTTAATTCTCTCTTCCATCCCATTGGGAAATGGGGGAGTGAATGAATGACTGTGTGGTGCTTAGCCACTTGCCCAGATTAAACCACATCACTGTATTTTACAGTAAGGAGCAAAATAGATTTTCCTTTTACTTCTTTAAAACTAATGGTAATAACAAATTATAATAGGTACTAAGTAAACAGGAATAACAGAACTAAAATAACTTTTCCATGAAACGCAAGATATTTGATGAAGAATAGCATGACATAGTAAGGTTGTGTTATGTGTGTAGTTACTGTTTAATCTTCACTCCCAGATTAGGTTAGTCATCAATCCAGGAAGTCCTCAGAGTTTCTATCTAGCCAATACAATATACAGCAAAATAATTTATTTAATTTCTAGTTTGAGATTTAAAGGCAGATTACTGACTGAACTTCTATTCCACAGCAGAGCAACTAGCCAAATGATAACAAAGAAGTATGAGACATGAATGAAATCCCAAAACACCCAAAAACACATCTAGACTGCTCCCGCTCTGTGTATACTAATTAATTGATACTATTTACATGACTAAATATGTTAATTAATTCCTTGAGAAAAGAGTCTGGACCATCCAGAAAATTTCCCAGGCTGTTCCTGATGTAGCTTGATTGAACAAAGTGAACAACAAAAAGATACTCTGAAATACTCAGATAATGCTGCTGCACATGCAGGAACTGCCAAGAAGAACAGTCTTATTTAAACAGTCAAAGTAAGCTAGGACATGTTTAGCATACAGTCTGAGATAATAACATCAGGCCATATATGTGCTGGAGTGTTCATATAGGATGATGGGCCATCTGAGCTGTCCATTTCCCGAGTCTCTCCCAGTCGAGCCCAATTTGTTAGAATCCTTGTCATCATCATTCAAATGGCAACTTACTATTCTGGTCAAGAGATCAAATTCTCCACATCTGCATTACCTAATGGAAAAGATCTCTATAATTCAGTATTTTAAATTAATGTTTAGGTAATTCTTGTTTAACCTACTCTTTCTTTGCTTTTTGTTTTGTTTTTCCGGGGCCCCAAAATGTTTGCGAGAATGGAATGCAGCATGGCACCTCTCCAAAAGATACTGGGATGACTGAAGTCCCGGAGGACAGCAGGAGTTTGTGAACATCAGATTGCTTGTATCAGTCTGTAGAGAATCTCACCTGCCTGTTCTTTCGGGTCAGGTAGCCTGTAGCAGACCCCCACCCTAATGTCACTTAAACCTAAAAAGTGGGAGTTTTCTCTGTAATGGTGTCACGTAGACATTTCCTTGTTAATCTACAGGTGCTGGACATGACTTTACTTAATCACAATTCTGAGAGTTTTGTAATCCCTCTCTATCATATCATCTCGTCCGCTTTCTTCAGCAACACTGTCCATCATTCCTTCGCAGGGCTCTGGTTATCCAATCCTTTCCCTGGTTTAAAGGTCAGATATCAGCAAAAATCTTTTTCCTCTGCTTAGTGAGGTGCACCCTCCTCTCCCACATATGTGCTAATCCTCAGATAGGGTCCCACATGCATAGAACCCATAGTCATAAACCGTACCTGTTCTCCAGTCACATTCATTCCTTCCAGCTGATAAGGAAGCTAATGGGTGGATATGCAAATATCCTCCTTTGATTTGCAATCACTTCACATTCATAGAAACCTCAAAACCTGGAAAAACTACAACAGTCCAGAATAAATACCTAGACCCTAGACCCTGTTTATTGGACTAGACCCAGGCTCGAGCTTCAATCTCAAGTCTCTCTAGATGTTTGCCATCTGATACTCATAAATAAGTCTAAACTGAAGTTCCATAACAAAGCACATGTACACATACACAGATTGGACAGAGAGAAGGTCACAAAGGAACTAGGAATATAGTTAATAAAAAAACAGGACAGATCATATTGATCAGATATGGTGCTTGGCCAGACGAGCATATTTATCTGCAAGATGTTTACATCTTCATCCTCTCTACTCTGTTTTTTTCACATTTGTCCTTCCCTAATCTTTGTCTCTTTCCCTGTCTCGCTCCAATTTATAGGAGGGAGATGAGGTTCTTTAATATCTGTATACCCGGTGTGAGATTAAGAAACAACGGTTCATATGTTAGTCCAACCAGTTTATTATAAATCTAATTAGGGAGACGGGGAAGGGAAGGAGGGCNCCCTCGGACAAAAGATTTCACAATCCTTGCCCAGGACTTGTCCATCAAACTTCTCCAGACGAAGGATCTCTCAACCCCTGACCAGGACTTGCCTGAACTTGTTCTTCTGTGTCCTCAGCAAGCTTTGAGACAATGATGATGCAAAATAATAATCTCTTACATTCCCTGAAAATCCCATAATTTTTGTACATTCACACAATGAAATGTATACCCTGTATATATTCCTCAATAGATTTATTCTCATGCTCTAAAATTCTGTCTGAATTTTTCGAAAGCCACACTTGAAGGCTTGTTTCAGTAGCCCTTTCACATTTACAGACATAATTAAAACTAATTCTGTTCAGTCCATTCAGTTGAATCCAGGGAGGTCTTGAACTCTTCTTGTGTAAGTACAGTTGTTCAAATAAATATCTTTCTAGACCCTATTGACTATGTTCTCTTGGGATATACTCACTTGCTTAAATAGAGGCACTTATTATTCATTCCAGGTGCAAACTATCTCACATGGTTTTCAGACACTGAGACAAAGACTAACACATATCAAATAACCCCATGCAGATAACACAGATATTCTGTGTCAGCTCCAAAAGAAATTCTTGCCTACATATGGACAACTTCATTGAGTCTCTGAGAGCCTAAATTAAACTTCCTGATTTGCATTCCATAGTGTGCCATTGTTGTTCATCATTAATTAAGAATGAAATTCAAGACTTCACTGACATCACAGAAACCATTGGTATGATTGGAGATAAATATTACAACATAGGAAAAACAATAATAACAAAGTCAACAACAGAAACAACTAAATTTTGTTAACATTTATAAAATCTAAGTTATAAAAAAGGAACCAAAACTAACTATTAGATTTTTTTTTTTTTTTAATTGATATAAGCAGTATAAATTAGTGTATTGTAATAGCATGCTTTGGTAGGGGGAGGAGCTGGAGTGTTGGCCTCTTTGAGAAGAGCCCAGCAGCTGCCTCATGCTCAATAAAAATCAGTTCCAGGTGGCTCTGAAAGAGACCTGCTGCTAGCCAGGGCTGAGTTGATGAGTGATGCTGGGTGTGCCTCTGTGAAAGTAGATTTAAGAAAGGAAAAAATCTGCTGTGAAATAGGGGCTACTTGAGAGGAGTGAGTGAATGTTGATTGAAGTGATTATGCAGACATCAAGGTAAGTGAAGAAGGAGTGAAGGAGATGTTCTAGATACAGAGCAGAAGTTCTCTGTAGTCTGTGAAAGGGCCCATGGTGGAGCAGACTGTCCCTGTCCAGCCATATGGACCAGATCTCTACATGTAGCCCATGGAGGAGCCCATTCTGGAGCAGGTGAATGTGGCCTGAAGGAGGCCACAGCCCATGGAGAGCTCATGAAGGATTAGGTCCTGGGCAAGAACTCTAGTCTCTGGAGAGGAGCCTTTGGTGAGGCAGGAGGGCTGGGGGAGCTACTGTCCATGGGAATGTCGCCTCCTGAAGGATGGACCTGTGGTATAGATCCACACTGGAGCATTTTTTGATGAATTGTGCTTTCTGAGAAGCTTACATAGGAAGCACATTGTGCTGTGGGAAGGACCCCATGCTGGAGATCGGGGAGAAAGTGACCATACAGAAGGCAGAGATAATGCATAATCTATTACAACAGTTCCCATTCCCCATTCTCCTTCACCTCTAGAGGGTAGGAGGTAGAAGAAGGTGAATCATAGAACCGTAGAATGGCTTGGGTTGAAAAGGACCACAATTATCATGGAGTTTCAACTCCACTGCTATGTGCAGGGTCACCAACCATCAGATCAAGCTACCCAGAGCCACATCCAGCCTGGCCTTGAATGCCTCCAGAGATGGGGCACCCACAACCTCCATGGGAAACCTGTTCCAGTGCACCACCCTCTGTGTGGAAAAAATTCCACCTAATATCTAACCTAAACCTCCCCTGTCTCAGTTTAAAACCATTTTCCCTTGTCCTATCACTATCCACCCTTGCAAACAGCTGTTCCCCCTCTTGTTTATATGCTTCCTTCGAGAACTGGAAGGCCGCAATGGGGTCTCCCCAGAGCCTTCTCGTCTCCAAGCTAAACAAGCCCAGTTCTCTCAACCTTTCCTCATAGGAGAGCTGCTCCAGCTCTGTGATCATCTCAGCGGTCCTCCTCTGGATCCACCCCAAGAACTCCATGTCCTTCTTATGCTGGGGATACCAGACCTGGATGCAGTACTCCAGATGGAGCCTCACAAGAGCTGAGTAGAGGGGGACAATCACCTCCCTCTCCCTGCTGGCCACACCTTTTTTAATCCAGCCCAGAACACAGTCGGCCTTCTGGGCTGCAAGTGCACACTGCTGGCTCATGTCCAGCTTCTTGTCCACCGGACCCAAAGTCCTTCTCCAGAGGACTGCTCTGAAGGAGATCTTCGCCCAGTTTGTATAAATACCTGGGATTGCCCTGACACAAGTGCAGCAATCTGCACTTGGCCTTATTGAACCTCATTAGGTTTTCATGGGTCCACTTCTCCTGTCCAGGTCCCTCTGGATAGCTTCGCTTTCTTCCAATGTATCAACTGCACTGCTTAGCTTGGTGTCATCCACAATCTTGCTGAGGGTGCACTCGATTCCATCGTCTATGTCCCTGATGAAGATGTTGAAGTCCTAGGACCAACCCCAAGGTACATCGCTTGTGATTGGCTTCCATTCTGACATTGAACCCAATTCCACTTGATATCTACCTTATATCCATTGGATTTTATCTTCTAAAGCAATTCATCCCAGAAGTGTCATGATAATGACTGAAAAATCATAAAACATCGCTCCAGTCAGTGTAAAAAACTGATGAATAACTAGTTCTCTCGAGAACAACGAAAAACACCTTTTCAGCATTTTATCACAACACTTTGACTGCAACCAGCCAAAAAGTTCTAAATCCACTGAATACTCTATCCTTAAATGCATACCTCTCCAATTTAGAGAGAAGGATGTGGTGAGGGACCATGTCAACGGCTTTGCAGAAGTCCAGGAAGATGACATCTGTCACCCATTCCCCTCCATCGAAGCCATCACTCCATCATAGAAGGCCACCAGATTGAAGTGGGGTGGACAAAGAGGTAAATGTTTTTAGTTTGAATATAGTTTCTCATTCCTCTAATCTATTAGTAATAGGCAATAAATTAATTTCCCTGTGCTGTGCTTGTTTTACCTGTGATGACAACTGGTGAGTGATCTCCTTGCCCTTACCTAGACTTTGAGCGCTTTCACTATATTTTCATTGCATATATTTTTCAGAGGAGGTAAGTGAGGGAGCATGGTGCTGGAGTTTAGTTGCCATTACAAACTGGCATATAGTTGCCAAATGTCTACTTGTTGTGTATGCATGCATCCCTTCATTTTTGTTGTTGTTAGAGAAAACATAACAAAAGAACAGTATTTGATTTTAAAGCATTAGAATATGTGTTTACATTCAAAGAAGAGAAACAAATAAACCTACAAGAGGAAAATTATACTCTCACATTCTATGTTAATAAAATAATTTTATTATTCTAGAATTTCTCTAGAATAAATCAAACTTTTTAATATGCTCATATAGGAAATTTGAAATGAATGTGGTTATTTTTTTAATTGGAAATGATTTCTGCCAGTCATAGCTGTTATCTGCTGATCCATATAAGTCAGTGATTCATGATCTGCTAAGCAGTCATAATTCTGTGAATGACAGCAATTGTCCGGAGCATATTATCCATCAGAAAAGAAAAAAAAAACTAATGACAAAAATTAAAGAGAAAATATTAAGATATAAATTATAAAAATACAAATACCTAATGAAGTTTGAAAGACTATTCAAAACCTTCTTTGTCTGTGGCTTGCATCTGAGCTGCTGTTCTACACATCATTTTCATCATGACTGCTTACATATTTGACTATCCTTCAGAATCTACCATGTAGCTATCTATATTTGGACTTGTCATTTAGATTGGATTTAAATTCAANCACATCATTTTCATCATGACTGCTTACATATTTGACTATCCTTCAGAATCTACCATGTAGCTATCTATATTTGGACTTGTCATTTAGATTGGATTTAAATTAAAAAAAAAAAAAAAAAAAAAAAAAAAAAAAGTTATTTGTCAGAAATTATTCACCAGAACTATTTTAGATGTCTATGTTAACACAAAATAAAAATTATTCAATTTCTGCCCTTTCTTTATAAAAGAAGTTCAGACAATAAGTTGAAAGAGTAACATCTAATCCTCTGAAGTCAGATGGAGATAACTTCTTTACCAAGAGAGAAGTTAGCCTTGTTCTTACTCTGAGACGGCACTGTATTTTTCTCCTACGCTAGGGGAAAAGAAACTGCTCTTGGTTGTACTGGAATGGACTTGTTGCATTCCATTCAACAGGAGAAGGAAGAAAAGAGAAAAGAGACTGTCTTGGAAATTAGATTACAATTCTTACAACAAGAAAAAAAAAATATCATTGGAGATGCCATTTTAGCTCTCTGCTCCAAGTAACAAAGATAGGAAACATTCATTCTTCTGCTTCTGAAATTATTTACTCATGAATATCTGATTGCTAAGATAATTTTTTATTTTATTCATTAATTATCAGTGGCTATAAGAGAAAATATAGTGAAAATCCTTTTGCTAAATTGTTAAGAATATTCTTTTTGCATTAATTGGATATAAATCAAACTTTTAAAAAAAAAAAACGAAAATACGAGAAATAAAAGATAAATAAAAGAAAAAAAAACGTTTATAACGACAAAGACATAGATGTACTTCGAAACAAGGTACATATCAAAGACGTCTAACTCTTAAGTGACTCAACGAGAGACGGTAGGGTATTTACACACATAAGTATGTCTGTCTACGGATAGGATGTTTTTTTTTCAAAAACAAAAACAAACAAAAAACAAAACAAAACAAAAAAACAAAAAACCTTTTTAGCATTTTATCCCAACTTAGCCACCGTACTTCAAAAAAGTAAATGGTTTGCCCATAAACATTGCCCATATTTTTAAAGATCTGGAATTGACAGAAACACATAAATGCCATATACCAATTAGAACTAATTAAAAAGATATCACAAATTATTTTATACTTGTGGTGAGGTTTTTGAAATGTTGAAAATTCATCAGCACAGTATGAGTATTCTGGATATTATTTCTGCATTATTATTTCTGCATATGAGTATTCTGAATATTAATTCTCATGAACATGTTATATTTATTAAATTATTTTACGAAATAACAGATGCTCAAGTTTAGTAATTAAGTAAGAGAACTTACATGTCTTAACAGTAAGAAATGCATGTCATCACAGACACACACATGCAAGTATGTAGATTGAAATATTGTTATCAGTAATCACTGGGTTTTACTCATAAAGTGGCAGAAGTGCAAGTAATGTTTAATACATGATTTGACTAAGAGCATGTGACAGGTGCAAGAGACAGATTTAATGCTACACTACGTCCTCCCCACCAGAGTGTTCCGTTGTTGCATACATAATCTGTGCTCAAGCTTATAAAAGTTTATATACATCCCTGAGGATATTTGAGTTCTCATAATAAAAATAAAAATAAAAATAAAAATGTAAGGATCCTGTGCTTCCTTGCATTTATTTTGTTGTTTATTGTACCTCTCTGGATCAGTGGTTATTTTATTCCTGGAAACATTTATTTTTTTTATTTTTTGCTTTTTTAATTATAGTTCATGTTATTTGTCAAGTTCATGTGTCTCACATACTTTTTCATTTACAGGAAAAAATCTCTTTCTTTTTGGCTCTTTCAATTAGCTGAGAATGACACTCATCAAACAATACTTTTTTTTTTTT
>QGNR01000043.1:817199-846915 GCA_003435085.1 Syrmaticus mikado
AAAAAAAAAAAAAAAAAAAAAAAAAAAAAGGAACAATAAGAAACACAATAGAAGCTCCACTTTTTTTCATAGAGACTACTTGCTTTCTAACAGTGAACTTGGTTTCCCAGCCCCACCCTCACCTTCTTCAACTTTATGGATGATCAAGAGTGCTGTGAGAATTTAAGTTTTTCAGTTACATAATCTATTGTCATTCACATTGAATTGAACCCAATTCCACTTGATATCTACCTTATGTCCATTGGATTTTATCTTCTAAAGCAATTCATCCCAGAAGTGCCATGTTAATGACTGAAAAATCATAAAACATCACTCCAGTCAGTGTAAAATACTGATGAATAAGTAGTTCTCTCGAGAACAAAACCCAGACAACTTGCAATAATATTGGAATAGCATTTACTTATTTGTAGGACAGTATAGCTAATTCTGCACTCAATATGTCTCCTCCAGAACCATCTCAAAATATTTTACACTTCCATACAACTGTAGCTATATCTATGTCACACCTATGTCATTCAACTAATAGATTCAACTTCATAATATAAATGATCATGCTGGTGGACTGCAAAATAGCTGCAATGTGGACATAAGATATATTAACCAGATAGGATACATCCCATATCATTAAAAAGGAAGAAACAGTTGGGACTAAAAGAAAAATATTGCATTGCAAAATAAATCTCATATATGCTTCTTTACTTCAACAGCTACAAATAAGTGTCTAGATTTTTACTGATCCCCCGGAGTCATGGTAGAACTTTGCAACTTTTCTGTGGATTATGGAGAAAAACAGAAATTTCTAATAATATAAATGGGTGAGGAAGGGATTAATTTTACCTAATTCTTGCTAATCTGAGTTTTCTATGTTCCTTCTCTAATCAAAAGAAAGCAATATCTCTCTCTGCAGAGAGTTAATAACTAAGTTTTATATATATATATATATATATATAAAACCAAACTCATTTAGGTTACTCAGTAATCAAGGGAAAGAAATGTACCTTCAAATCTTGATTGTTTATATACAAGATAGCTATCTCACAGAACAAAAATCAATTACTTCCTCTAAGTTTATTTCTTTTACGTATACATGTACTTATTCAATTTGTTTACACTAGGAGCAGAACTTGTTTGCATGCTGAAGGCAAAGAAGATGAGTCCTTCCTAATCTGCCTTGATTTTTAACAGCTAACAGTAAGTGAAATAAATACCTGTACAGACTTCAGATCAAGGAAAATCAAAACGAATTCACAATTTAGATTTTTATTTATTTGTTTGTTTGTTTGTTTTTCTATGAGAGCAAAAGATGTACAGATAATGATTCTAAGGAAACATGGCTTTTGTAAATACAATTATATCTAGATATTTCCTTAGAAATATGTAGCCACTATACCCCATTTAAAAAAAAAAAAAAAAAAAAAAAAATAAATAGATTGAGACCAAAAACATTTAAAGGAATAACAGTTAAATTCATGTGTACATTTAAGATTTAAGACAAATATAGACTGACATTTGTTGTTAATATACTTCAGTGTGTATCTACTGATTTCAGTAGAAATGAAGAGAAATTTGAGAATTAAAATTTGGTCTCTGTTGCAGCATGAAAATATACATATTACATCCAGTGTAGGATAGAAAAAGTATTATGCTTCAGAGTATTTAGATGGTACTGATGTTTTATAGAGGCACCATTTGAACTTCATTGTGTAATCCTGCTATGAGAAAGTTATGATTATTCCAACAGATTTGCAAGTATTTAAATTTAAACAATATTATCAAACTAGAATTCAGAAATTATAATTTCATGAATAAGTGAAATAAGTGAAATGGCTTATCTTGTCAAATACAGTATTGGGTACAGGTTTAGAATTCAAATTATTTATCCATTATGAATGTCTGTAAAACGTTATCAGCTTACCATATGAAAGCATTTGCTTCTGAGGGATAACATAACCACTGAAATATCCCTTTTATGATTTATATTTAAACATGCCAATTTCTTATCTCAATGAGTTATGATAAGTAAAACATTTTTCCACTAATTTTTTTTTCTCATATCCATGAATCTTCTTGTTGCTTTTGTTACCATCTGTAATGAATATGAATGAATAGGACAAAGACTTGTAATTTTTCTCTGCTAAGAAATGGATTCATAAAAATTATATTTAATAGGTCAGTCATATTGCACTTAGTTATCTTAGAGATTGTTTGAGATTGTTATGTTAACGTTATAATTAGATCTACCCATTGCCCCCAAATGATGTCTTTACCTTGATATCATTTTCCTACTACTATCAACTTTGGTGTTGATATTTTATAAACATATTTCAGAGGTAAACACTATGTTTAGGAGCAGTCTTACTGTTTCAGGCTGCAATTTACTGGTTCATTATTCTTGATGATCTCATTTACAGCAATTGTGCACAGGAAAGATGACAGAAAGAAGGCTCTGGAAGCCAAAACATAAATCACAGAGAATTTTCTATAAATCAATATCCATTTATACTCCATATAACAAATGAAAAAGGTACGTATAATGTAGTGCAAAGGACAGGTATTTAAAATATATTTAGGATATATATATATATATATAATATATTAGTGCAAAGGACAGGTATTTAAAATAAAATAAACCACACTAACAAGCAGACATTTTCCATTAACATTATCTTCCTAATTATCTTGTGTTTGACTCAAGATAATGTGATGAGAAAAACACAGATAACAGTTGAAAAGTGATATGTCATATCAACACAACTACAGTGCCTCAATACTCAAAGAACATGCAATGAATGAGCTGTCAGTTTTATTCATCAGTTTGTTATCTCTTGATTCAGCACAGAGGAGAACATTTCCTGTAAACAAACTTAGATGTTTGCCATTCATTAGCCTGTAAGCTCATCACATTATCTATGGAGACAAAGAAGTATAATACAGAAAACTAGAAAAGTAGAAGGGTGATAAAGGTTTTCATTATAAAATATGAGGAATAAAGTAGTTTTTAAGATCAGCTAAGTGATACTTTTTGTCTTTGTGCAGCATTCACTGTTGTGTTACTGATGCATATTTATCAATACTATGGCTAAATGATTTCTGCTCAACTGAAACCACAAACAAGATATTACAAAATAGATGCTATAATATGAAGTAGTCTTGCTACTGAAGTAATAGCCTGAAATAATAAAGATTTACTATGCATGGAATTAGGTTGTATGTGAAAGTGTGTAGTAAGCAACAGTGAAGTGGTGAGTGGTTTATTTCATCAGGGACAGAGGTGACATGAAGGACAAGCTATGTTTCAGACAGCCATGCCCAGCTGTCACTCTATGAGATGAATTAAAAGTGTCTAAATCAGTTCATACAGGTGAATCAGCTAATGGTGGAGACTACCTTGAAAAATAGAGTTTTGTAGCTGATAATTTGTTCTATCAAATAGTGTTATTGTACTCTTTGTATCTGCTGTAGTTTCCATGGAAATAAATAGGAGACATTACTTTTGGAGTGACCTATGTAGCTGTTATCCAGTGCTATGTGGAAGTAACAAAATATTGATAGTATAAATAACCACTGTATGCAGCAGTTCCCACTCAGTACTCCCTTCTGGCCAGTTGCTTGAGCCTAGCCAGATGTGTTAGGGTATCTATCCAGGCTGATGGAGATAGCTTTCCCATTTTCAGAGTTAACTAGTAGTGAAACTAAGCAAATATCCTAGACACACACACATGGACACACAGAAGGCACTCTGCTACACAGTGCCATTTGATGTGGCAACTTACATGTCTTCCACCTGGCCTACATGGTGAGTGAGTCAGGGCTGTGGACTGCATGAACCTGAGTCATGTCAATGCATGCAACCCTTTTGGTATTTAGTTACATGGTGGGCCCGAAATTTAGATCATATAATAGAGGAGGAAGAATCCAACACATTGAGGTTATAGCTCATAGTGGAAGAATACTCTCATACATGGTACAGGTCAGGACATGTGACACACAGGGGAGCTGCAGCTGAGAGTGACACATCAAGTCACATGGTTTTGCATGGGACTATGAATACAAAAGGAACAAAGAGAGAGGGCAGTATGATCACTTCCTATTTGGCGGTGGTCAGTACAGAAGAAAGGGATGTCTCGAGTAACAAGTTTTTGCTAAAATAAAATCTGTCTTAGGAAAATTCTAATCAGTTCCTTGAATCTTTTACTTTCTGTGTTTGAGATTTTTGCTTACACCTTGTCATGTAGAGCTATCTACTGAATGTGATTTAAAGTCTCTGTCCTACCCAATACTGAAGTATTTCATAACTTCTGTGCTTGCCCTCTGGATAGGGGCAAAATCTACTTCATATATTTAAATAACTATTAAATGATGATGACACAGTGAGAATTAATTTCATGTAAGGTCTCTTGGTGAAGACATTAATATCAGATGAAGAAAGATTTTTACATTGTGAAAATAACCCTTGGCACCAACATAGTATCCACACTTTTGCTATCAGAAACAAACCATGCTTCCTCTGACAACAGAACAATCAACTACTGCTTTCTTATGCTGGACTGACCTGTGTTCTATGATTTATTTGTTGCTGTTCTTGTTTTGTTTGAAGAAAAGCTTCTATGGTATGTACTTTGCATATTTCTGTGATGGATAATTTATCATCTCAGTCTTTACTCAAAAACTGTCCATATATGCTTATACATTTTAAATGTCCGTCATTGTCTGAAGACATCTTATAAAATACATCATGATAAAACAATACTATTTCAGAAAGCCAAGTCTGCTTAGATCTCTGATTTGACTTTAAAACCAGATGAATATTTACAATTGATTTTGTGGCAGAGGGAAAGAGGCTTTTGTTGTTGTTGTTGTTGGTTTTTTTTCTTTCTTCTCAAAGAGGCATTCTTCTGCTTTTCCTTGTAGACAAAAGCCACTTGAAATCTATTACTGAGATAAATTTTATCATATATTTTTCCCATTTGTTCTGTTTAATATTTTTGTGCTAAACTTCAGAAGTTGCAACTTATGTAAAAAAATATATACAGTTTTATTCATTTAATGTCAGCATTATTCGCTTGTACAGAAATTAAGGTTGCAAAAAAATATTACAGCAGAAAGAGGTAGTAAATATAGTTAAGCATGATGACATACAGTGCTAACTCAGAGATTAAGTTTAATCTCACCAAAATCACGTCCATTCAAAGTTACTTATGCAGAACAAAGTTTATCTGTGATAACAAAGCAGGCATAAGAGCAGTGTGGTGTACATTGCCAAAGGATATCTATTTAGCTGGGAACTCTGAGACTTCTCTGATAAACGCATCTGGAACTGAAACACCTTTTATAGTTGCAGCACAAGGAAACCATAATAATAAATTGATTTTCTAGGAAAAAAGAAGTCAGCTACAGCTGTTGCAGGAATTAGTGTCCAATGTCCATTTATGTATCTATGCCAAAAGTGTATAGAAGTAAATTGCTCTGTACTCAATACAAGCTTCTCTGAGAGATCTTTTCTGCATGACTTCTCCAGGACAGACAGGACCCTTTCTGGGGATACCTGGCTGATTCCAAACTCCATTTTGTGGATCTTCTATGAAGAGAAACTTTTCAGTTTCCAGTTGGCCTCAGTATGGGAATGGTTTGGTGAATGTAGTATACTTCAAATAATACACATAGTTATGCATATAGATAGGTAATTCTATGTGAAAGTTTGCTTTACATACATACCACAAAGTTTGTGGTAGTTTTGTAGTAACTTGTAGTATATACTTGACTTACTGCTAGTAATTTGTACAAAATTTTGATAAAGAAATTAATGGAAAGATAACATCTGAGTCCTTATGGAACCCTACAGGCCCACTGTCAGAATCTACACACCTGCAGATTGGTTCACCCTCATAGATTGTGACCATCACATATGGCTAGCTGAAATTGTGGTACATAAACCATCTTGTGGACTTACCTTCTGAAGAAACCTTAGATGATGCTAAAGTTACTTATTGAGTGAGTGAAAGGAAAATGAGTGAGAAAAGTGCTTACTTCTTTTAATTCGGTTAACAAGATTGTTTCCAACAAGAATGGGAAGAAAAAAATCGTATTCAACAGCGTCTTGCTGGCTGAGATCACCCCACCAAAATAAAACCACTGCTTGCCAAGAGGAAGTCTATCCTTCTCTCCAGTAGACCACCTTTTGATTTGCTGTTCATCGCATTTTGCACACTGAACTAGTAAATAAGCATCATATGCAGTGTATTATTTCCCACTAAATAATTCAATTTTTTAAAGAGCATTAAGTCAATGTAAATTCAAGCATAGGGACATGTTTTACAGGGCTTTCACACTGCATAACTTCATACTCACTGAAGGAATGATATATCTTTAATTTTCTAAATTAAAATGCTGCTTCAGAAATTCACACATTTCTCCTAAATATAGATTCCCCCTTGTACCGTAGCTTAATTCTTCTGTAATTATATAATACTGCAATGGGTTTATAGAAGATAAAGTGTGTAGCTTAAAGTTGTTTTTAAATTTTTTAAGACCAAAATGTTTTTAAGACCAGAAAGTAAACATATCAGTCTTCGTAAGTTAGTTAAGAATTTTTGAAACCATAAGGCAAATTACAACATTCTCATATAACACTGAAAGAAGTGGAACTAGTAGTCCAGAAATATTCACAGTTTCTGTCTATACTGTATAAAGCAGAGGATCTTAACTTTACTATGGAACAGTGAAAATGAACTAAGAATACAGAGGCAATTCCTCAACTTAATATGCATTTATGAATACCTCCTAATATCTCTATTTAAACAAGGTCAAAATCTGGGTCAAAATAATAATTTATTTTTAAGCAGACCTTGTACCGATGTTAAAGCAAATCCTGGTTTCACAGACTTAATCATATTACAAACTTTCTTATTGACTTAAAAGTCTAGACTTTATTTCCATCATTGTGTGTATAAGATTGGCATGAAACAGATAGACATATATAAAAAGGATCAATTACAAATCTAGCTCAAAAAAAGGATTCATTTATGCTTTTGTTCCTGGTTATTTGTTGTTGTTGTTGTTTATCATTATTATTATTTTTTAACTCATCCTCCAAGACTGGAAGAGCATTATACGACTCTTCTGGTATTAGCCAAGTTAAACTAATGCTTACAACTTGCAGGTGAGCCTGTCTAAAGATCTACACTGAGACTTTTTTTTTTTTTTTAATTAGTGTTTATTGAAGTTCAGATTGCTACATCTACTCAGACATCTAAATAGGGAAGTTGAATAAGATTCTAATTCTAATAGGAATTAGATAAATTTGTGATAATGTGTAGTACAGAAAAGCGCTAAGAGTAATTATCACATTTCAATCCAAAAAATTGTTTCTATGTTGGAAAATAGAAATAACACTATTGAAATTGAAACAAGACTGATATTTATTGGAGAAATAAAATCTCCAAAAGTTACTCTGAAAGTAATGGCTCCTATTTATTTTCATGGGAACTATAACATATACAAAGATCATAATAAGACTATCTAATAGAGAAAATTCTCAGCTATAAAGCATTATTTTTCAACATAGTTACCACTATAAGCTATACTAGCAGTGAACAAGAGCCCGCAAGCCACTCTAGTGAAAATCTAGTGAAAATCTGCACTGATGGAAGCAGCTCACTATTTTACAGCTGCTAGGATGATGCCCTTGCTGAAGCATACCACCCACCATCTCACTGTGCTCACATTCACTGTTTAGTTTCCATAAACATTCAGCAAGCATTGATGACTGTCAGTAGGTGCATTTTTTTTCCACACAAAGGAATTCAATTACACACTTTTGCTTCATATGCACTTCCATGTCAGAAACAATTTTGTCAGACTATCCCTCTGCTGCCACCTGTTGCATGGCAACAAAATGTAATGGAATATTGCCAGAAAAAAAAAAAAAAAAAAAAAAAAAAAAAAACCTCTANATTGCCAAAAAAAAAAAAAAAAAAAAAAAAAAAAAACAACCTCTACTGCCATATCACCAACATCTGCCTCTGGCATCATGAGCCAACATAATAAAGTAGGTTACTTTCAGAGCAGCCCTTGTATATGTTATTTTTCAAGAGGTTTTACTTTCATATTTATAAGACAACAATAAAAATCTATGAAGATATCTACAATGCAGTACACTTAATTTCAGCACAGTTGGATTAATACTACCAAAGACTACATTTTCTACCAAAAGAACAACTAAGAAGACACAGTCTTAGAGATTTTGGTAGGGTGAAGGGTTATAAGATTTACTTACTTACTTACTTAAAGATCTCTGTTCTCATGTGTAGTGGTTTTCTTTTTCTTTCCCATACCCCCTGCTACACCCCCTTCCACCCCCTTCCTGCAATTATAAGTACTAAAGCAGCATGCTATTTATGGGCAACCAGTCCTAGCTGACCCTACTTGATCAGGATTATTGGAGGCAGTGACTCCCATACATCCCTAACATCTGCCATTCTGTTCCAGTGATTTAAATATTTCAATACATTCTGAATTGTACAGAGCTTTATCTCCTTAAAACACAAAATATTTGTATTTGCTCACAGTTTATTTCACTGATGTTTATGCAGTGTATACATAAGCATCAATGTGTATAAACCTGTGATCTACAGTCTACATAGCTATGAGTTATTCATCATAATTTAAAAAACAAAACTCCATGCAGTGTTGAAAACAGACACTTATAACATAAAGAATGCCTGGAATAAAAACCAGATTTGGATTACTAGCATCTTTGTTCATTTTAAAATACAAAGTATACAAAAGTCCAATCAAATTTGTTACTTCCTTGTGATCTTTATTTAAAATAGATTTTAAATGATTTCTATCTCAAAAAGCATTTTTCTTGATAAGCATTGCAAAGCATGTGTGCAATTTGCTGCTCTTTCAGAGACATAAAAAGTGAACAATAAACATGGCACTTTTCAGATGTTAACTTAAGAAGCTGATGGCATTAGCCATAAAACAGTGCCTCCCTTATCAACCAAAATGTCTGAGAAATCTCTTGTAATAAAGCTCATTAAATAAGTGAACATCTCTATTGTAACAAAATCATACTGATCCATACTATTAAAAAAAAAAAAAAAATCATTAAAAATAATCTATGTGATATAGCATGCATTCACTCATGAAATATCCTTTCTGAACTTTTGTTGTATGTTGGAATGCTCTCTACAGCATTAAAATTTTATGGAAAAATATTAAAAAAAAACAAACAAAAAACAAAAAAAAAAAACCACTATATTTTGCTTTGGTTTTGTTTATTTGTTTATATTTCTGGCAGAAGTAATTTATCAATTACAAAATATTATGGAATTATTATAGCTTGATTTGATTTATAAACTGTGTATCTAGAGATGAAAATTGATGCTAGTAGGTCACTAAAAATGCAAGAGCCTAAACATAATCTAAATTTGTGAAGTTGCTGTTACTACAGAGTAGAGGATTCATAAGTTTAAGACAAATCAAGAAGAAAAGGGCGAACCGTGATATCCTTCCTCTTCCCAACAGTAATTCCATAGCCTTGTTGTGTATAGCAGTACTGCCAGTAATAGATCATAGACTCTCAACTGAGTTTCAAGGTGTCAGTACTAAGGCTTGCTCCATTTCAACTTCTCTTGATCTGTCTGCAGTGTTGTTTTATTTGGTTTAGTTTTTACAGCATTTTTTCTTCTGATCAATTATGTGTGACTAATTTTGTTCCCTATTATTGTACACTAAAACCATTATACTGTAAAGAGAGGAGAAACAACCAGTTATTCTAAACAGACTGAAGTATTTATGACTCAAATGCAGTGATACAGAGTGGAGAAATATAGAGCTGGAATGATAGCATACGTATATACATATATATTATTTATATATTATATTTTAATACATGTATATATTATATATATGTATATAATACATATGTATATGGGTATGTATATATACAAATATATATATAAATAATATATATACATAATTTATATATATATATATATAATGAACTAATTTACTTCAGATTTTAAGCTTTTGATTTGGGACATATTTGTTGCTGATTCTCAGTTCTGAAAAGTTACTTTGAAGTAGTCTATTGAAATGCACAATCCCATTTTCCCAAGGTATTTTTTCAGATTTTAATTCTCTTTTTGTAGTTGCATAGAATAGTTTTGACACAGCGTATGGGGATGGCTGAATAACGGCCTGAACCTCTGATTGATCACCTGAGGCAAGCAATCCGTCAGCCACGGGAGCACAGGTGAAGGCAATTCACCTGTGCTGCCAGAAGGGGTGGAGCCTGGCTTTTTTTTAAGAGCTGACTACAAGGGGAGAAGGATCTCTTCTGGAGACCCATCCTCTGGAGTTTTGCAGAGAGCCTAGGATACAGGTAAGCATTCTATCTATTCTCTTTTTGTTGTCATAACCTGCTTAGCCAAATTCTCTTGTTTATTTCATAAATATAACATCTTTATATTCATTGATTATACACACAGCTACTTCCATCTTCTCTAAGACAACAAGTAACGTGGGGATTTAACATTAATATTTAGTAAAGTAGCTCCCTCTTGAACTGATGGTTAGTTAAAAGAGGAAAGAGAAAAATACGAGAATAACTACAATGCTCATTGTAGGAATTGCTTAAACACTGAGTGGTGTGAAAGTGAAATCTGTGACCTTTAATTTTGAGTTTGTCAGCTTGCCTCTGGCTAGCCAATCTCTGTGGCCTAAGATATACTGAACTTTCTAATGTTCAGCTTTTTGGTAGTTTTACCCTTGACAACAGACAAACATCTGTACAGCTGCTTGGTCACTCTCTTTACTGCTCTAGCCTTGTTTTTCCCTTTCCTCAATGTTTATGATCCTTTCTTTAATACTTTTTACAGAAGTGCCAAGTAATGAACTCAGTTGTGTCCTGCACCAGATCCTTTGCAGATCTGAATGAAACTGGGTCTAGCACAGGGCAGACTGACAGAGTCTTGTCATTTACACCCAACACAAAAATATCATCTTTACACTCATATGCAGTATTCCTGTACTATTGGAGTAAACCATGGGACACCACTATTCCACACTTCAGGTGAAAGTATGGGTTTGTAATTATTTTCCCCCTTTACAGAACTCAGCTAGACATTCTTGCAGTTCAAATTTCTCTGCACTAAAAAAGAAAACAAGATGAGAGTGCACTCAGTTGGATAGAATAATTCACTAGTGGACTCTGTAAAGAGACTTTTATGTGCTTTGGTGAGGTTTTGTTTGACAAACGTTCCATTAAAATGTTTGCACTTCTGAGAAGATTTTTGCAGAGGATACACTGTGCTTATGTATTACTTTGTGTGAATGTCAGATTTGGGTTATTCCGGAATTGCCAGCTCTCAAACTGAATTGCACTTTTGACTTAGTTACTGCATTTAAATATGTACCTTCATAACACAGCAAGTACTCTGAAGTAGTATCACTTGGCTTTCTTACTCTGAGGAGAAAGGACAGTGGTGGTCACCACTGGATGACACCATTGGATGTCTTTCTTAGAACTGATGACGATGGAGGTGTGATTTTTTTTTTTTGACTGGGTAATCTGAAGTTGCAGGAATGTTAAATTAAATTGGATGGGGTTATAACTTATTTAAAAGCTGTTCAGAAATACTAATTGAAAGTATAGTGGAAGCATTTGATTGAATGTTTCAAATTAAATAATTGGAGCATATTTAGAGGCAAGATATGAACTTGGTCTACTCAGAAAAAAAAATGTAATTATTTATTCAAAGAATTGAAAGAAAGGGAAATCTTGTAGTTGTTTTGTAAATAATGTTTTTGAAACTGCTTTTTTTAAAATTATTTTTGTTTTGTTTTAGTTTCTTCTGTTTTTTTTTCTTTCAGAGGCTAGTATGTCTTATATATTTCTGTGTATGAGTTATTTTGATATTGAAATACTGCATTATCAGCATCATGTAGATAAACTGAATTGGCCTTGATTTTCTTGCTGAATAGCTCATTTGTGGAAAAATGGCATTTCTTGGCTACCTTTAACTGCAAAATAAATACTGTTATAGACATTCTTTATATAATTGTGCTCAAAATTATTTTTTAATTAAAATATTTTTTAGAAACTTAAAACAGTCAAAAAAGGTTAGAATTAATAAATATGAACTGAACCAGTGTACTGAGAACACTCACCGCTGTTTTTCCTTAATAAAAAATAAAAAATAATAAAAAAAAAAAGATCTTTATACACCACAAAGAAGACAAAAGATTCATTGTCCTTATATGTTATAGCTATGAAATCAGGATATGTTCTGAAATCAAGAATGAAAACTGCCCTGTTCTATTATGGAAAAGTTTTCAAAAATTTAATGGCATAACCTTAGACAAGTGTAGATTTTAGCAGTTGGAGCAAAACTGCTGGTGGAAAACTAAATGTAAATAACATGAAGAATAAATAAATGAAGAAATGAGTTTTAGATGCTTTTATATAGTCAAATGCTCCTTTTGGGAAAAATAATACATGGATATTTCTGGAACTTCAGACAAATGTTCAGATTGAGTGTTTATTTTATGTTCACTCATTCTGACAGTAATGTCAGACTGGATTTATTTCATGTAAACTGAGCAGCTGCAACTTTTTCTGCACATAAAGTCTACCAAACACATGGTTCCTATGCTTCCAGATAGGCTTATGTTGTCTGCTTTATCAAACTGCTGTCAGTATGCTGAATTCATGCTGAAAATCTAGATTACCTAGAATAGCCTATGAGAAGAACTAGGACCAGTGGAAAACAAGGAATAAGATTAACAGATGTTGAAAAACCATAGAAGACAGTTGCCACTGGAGTGTTTTTTTGTTGTTTTTTTTTTTTAAGTCATTAAAGAACACTAAAAAAGACTGCTGTTATTTTGTTTTGTGTAAAATACTTAAAAAATCATGAAAAATGATAACAAAGATTCCCAGGCATCTCTTTTCCTGGAGTATATTCATTATATTCATTAATTGATATGACAGTCCAATTAATATTTAGTGGAAGTGAAAAAAGAAAAGTGCTAATCTGTTATTAGAAAACAAACAAAGAAACCCCATCCCCTGCACCTTTAAATACTATGATATAGAGTATAAAATTCAGAGCCTTTTTGTGATAAGTGTCCTGCCTTACTCCCTTGCATTCAGTTTTCTGCGTACTTCTAATCTTAGGCTGCTGGATGTAAGGAAAGCATTTAATATTCCACTTTTTTTTGAAATAAGCAAACTTGTTTGCATTGGCCATAGGAGCATTTTCTTTTGCTAGTACAATATATCACATTACAAATGAGATAGCCGCTTCCTCTGTCATTTGTACAACACAAGCGTGACCGCAGTAATGGATTTTTAAACTGAAAGATAAGCTATAGGACAAATTCAGTAATTTCTCAATTGCAGCTCTATACAATAAAAAAAAAAAAAAAGCCTACTATTGGATCAGCCATGTTTCCACAATAACAAACATAGTATAAACCAGTTGTGATCTGGTAAATGCTCCACAGCAATATCAGTTCTTGGGAAATATTAGCACTGAGAAAGTAACCAGGTTGTCTGTATCTAACCATAACACTTTATGTCCTAAACTGTTGCCAGTATGGCACAAATAGCCAATGTACTTTACTGTAAGCTTTAAAACTACCCAGAATTAAACTTATTTGGACTCAAAACACAGTGGTATATATCTCTTCCCTTTCCCTTTCCATATGTATCATTGGTATCTAACTATGTGAAATCTAGGAAAAGAATACAAAGGCTTTAAGGTTCTTCTACATAGCACTTCAAATTTTTGGGAAAACTAATACTCCAAAATTGTGTTTATGTCCAAAACATGGTGCACTTATTATTGTGTGTAATGGTCTAGATACAGGAGATAATATGAAAATATGGCAGATGCAGTGTTGTAAATAGCTTTAACTGTAGACCATTTGAATACAGACTATGTGGCCAAAATACAAAGCCCACCTGTTTAATGTAGATTTCCCACAAATAAATCAATTTCAACATTTTATGGGCTCATTTGGCCCAGTTCCATGACTAGTGGGGCAGAGGGATCCATAGATCCACTCCCCGGGAAAATGGAAGAAGGGGAAAAAGGTAGGGAGATGCGTCCAAAAACAAAACAGCAGTAGTGATTTGAGGAGAAACAAACTTTTTTACTAAATAAGATATTACAATTAAAGATAGCACAATATAATAAAATATAATACAATATAATTAGAATTGAAGCTAATAAATCAAATGAAATGAGAGTGTCCGAAAACCAAAGGCTTTAATCTAACGCTGAGGTGAGATGTGCAGTTGGGGTTGCCAGGGATTTTATCTACTCTCTATAAACACAAAGTCCTGTGGGGTATGTAGTTCTTCCCTTCTGGGACAGATATCGGAACTAAAGAATTAATTCTTTAACTCCCAATGCACTACATAATGTTTTGATGTGGAATACCGATAACCAAAAGTTGTAAAACCATGACAGTCAATCAAACAAGGAAGCAAGCAAATGATATTTCACACTCTTGTTTGGAAAAGGGGAAAAAATCAGCTCTAGTTTGCCAAGTGTTAGGATTCACAGGGAGGCAAAGCAAACAGAAACAATATAAAACTTCTACCATTATGATGTCTTTTTCACTTTTGGTTTATAATATCAGCAAAATATTTTCTGTCCATGGGGGGGTGGAGGGAGACAAAAATGATCTCCAGTCCTCTTTTTAGCTCATAGACGGGTTGTATTGCAGTGTCCTTCAATCTTTAATTCATTTGGATCAGTGAAATTTTGCTGTGTCTTTTTTTTTTTTTTTTCCTCCCCCACACACTTTCTGGATTGTCATTTGTAAAAAGCAGTCAAGCTACCCTTAGAATTAAGCATAAGACTTCCTGGTAATAGCACTATAGAGCTAAAATTAGGGTAGTCAAGGACTTTACACTATGGAAGCTCATATGAGACCTTCCATACTTTTCTGAGTAAGCCAAGATTTATATCTTTAACTGAGGCATTTGTCAGAGTAATTACTCAGGTAGAAGATATCTTCTAGAATTTTACTGTATATATTAAAAACAATGACTTGGAAATGTCTAAGATGTTCTACATTATTAAGAATGATGCAAATTTAGAAATTCTGCTGTATGACTTGTGACTTAATTTTGTCTGTAGCTCTTACTTTGAAAGAAATTGCACATAATTCTAAGCTATTTATAGCTTTTATATATTGAGCTCATTTGACTGTAAGGTTTTTTCAGCATCCAAGCCCATTTTTGTCTTGACTGATTGTGAGTAATGATTTCCAGATTTAGTTGTGTTTATATAAGAGAATTCTAAAAGTTATCCACTTGGAGACAATCCCATTAACAAAACAAAACACAACAAATAAAAATAATAATAATAAAAAAAAAAAACAACAACAAAACCCACCACATTTGCAGTATATTAAGTGGTTCAGACAAAATAATTAATTGTATAATCATAGTCATAATTTCTTTCATTTAAATATGCTGTAAACAGAGTAATATCCCTCTCTTCTTCATAACCCTACTGAAAATAAAATATCATTCTCTTACTTATTTTGCGCTTTTACAACTCAGGTTATGTTTCCTTGGAGGTTATCACTCAACATCTGCAGCTGTAAGTGCAAAGAAAAATACCACCTCTCCTTATTCCTCACACCTTACTTCCCACTTCTTCAATCTGTTTAACTTTCATAGCCAAATTTCCTCCTTCTCTCACTCCCTCTCAACTTGATAAGCTGCTTTATACTCCAAATCATTCTCCCTTTTCAGCAGAAAATTAATTTTTTCTTTTCCCCGCATCAACATCTCCATCATTCTAGATCTCCTACGCTTCACTTTTGACCCTAACATATTTGCATTTCTTACCCTATTTCTTCTGCTATGAGCAGCCACAGATTTTGGTAGACCTAACCTACTTCTCACTTCGAGCCTTAGAGCAGTTTTTCATGTTCTACTCCCTCCCTATATGCTGTTTTAAATAGCTATATTTTTTTCTTGTTGGTGGTGGTGAGGTGGAGTTTTGTGGGTTTTTATTTATTTATTTATTTAGTTTTGGTCCAGGTAAATGTTTTTGTTTCAGTACTCTTCTGAGCACTGGGTTTCTGTAGATCTAGAAAAGTTTAAATTAATTCACATTCAATTGCAGGTCTCCATAGTTTCTAAAGAACACTCTTTCCATTATAATACACAGACTTCTGTTAGAGTTGCTCTAAATATTGTTCTACCGCTACATTAGGTTTGTTGGATCAAGATTGCTGATTTTCTCACTCTTTTATATCATGCCAATTTATCAAAGCAAGCACATTTAGGAAATAATATTAAACACTCTTTGTTAGAAATTTAGTTTGATCTTACAACAGTGAGTGACATTTAGTAATGCAATAAATGTTGTCGTTGTCATTACAATTTTTTTAAAGCATAGCATTTATTATAAGATTCAAGTGTAACTGTATGTTAATTAAAGAAACCACTCTTTTCTCCTCTGCCTTAGCATCTTTCTGTTTAAAATGTATTTATTTGAAGATGCGATTAACTTTATATCTTCTAGCTTATGTGAATTAATATTTTTTCTTCACAATACAAATTTATTTAATCTCTTATTTATTCTATGAAAGCAAAAAATGAATACAGAAACTATTAAATGTCAAAACAATATATATATTCTTTCATTTTTTTTCTACTTTATCTGTTAAAATTTTAGAAAGATAGATTATTGTATAAAAAGATTAAAATGTAATGTAGTGTCAGTCACTCATGGTGTCATCAACTGTATTATTGACTGTCGTACTGGGAAGAGCAGAGTATGCACAAAGCATATGAAATAGCTCTAGTTGTTTAGCATGCTTTCCCAATAACTATACTTTAACCTTCTCTTAATGTGTGCTTTCAGGGGTTCTGCTTCAGCATTGCTCCATATCCACTCACCAAATAACAGCTCTGTGACTCAGTATGTACCAGAGCATCACATACCCACTGCAAGAAACAACACCTAATATCCATACTGAACTAAGATGTGGATCTTTTCATTAGTTAGGTGTTCTAGAAAATTATTGCAAACAATTTTTAAATTGCACTAAAAATTATCTGAGAAACAGTACTATATTTGATCTTATTTAATTCTCAGTTTAAATATTTGCAATAATAATAATGGATATACTTGTAATGCATGTCATTCATTAAGTTCAACAGCAAAGATAAAAAAAAAAAAAAAACTTGCACTGCATATGAAGATGTTTAGAGGCTTGCTACCTACTCATTTCCTATTAGGACTTAATAGTCCTAATAGGACTATTAAGTGAAACAGGAATGTTTGTTTACTATAACTTCCTTAAAGCCTAACAGACCCAAGCAATACAAAGGTTTTTAGAAGTAATGCAAAGAGAGGTATCTGCAAAATATACTGCAAGTGGCAAATCTGGTTTATGGAACTAAATGGCATTTTTGTATTCACTAAATCTTATTTTTACTAGACATGTAATCTTTCTAATACATAAAAGTCTGCAGGAAAGTCAAGAACACATATCAACACTAAGTAGTTGTAACACTTTAAGGTATTATAAATGGAAATGTAGCACACTTATATCTAATGAGAGTTATTTATTTTGTATGGTAATGACCACAAAAGAATTAAATAACAATGAATGAATGAAAAGGGTGGACTCTAATTTATGTATTCTGTGTGTCAGTGGTTTACGAGCTGGTTCGGACCAGTTCTGTGACTAGTGGGGCAGAGGAATCTGCAGATCCTTGCCTCTAGAAAGGGGAAAAAGGGGACCCCAAAATAATTAAAAACAGCGGCAACTATCTGATGAAAAACAAATTTACTAAATCTGGTATCAGAATGCAAGATAACACACTATAATACAATAAATTAGAATTGGAGCTAATAAATCAAATATAACAAGAGAGAAAGAGTGTCCAAAATCTGTAGGATTTACACTAGTGCTGAGGCAGTGCGTGTAGTTGGGACGAGCAGGAGGGAGGAGAGCCGAAGAAAAAAAGGGGAAGGTCTCGTGACCTTGCCAGGGGTTATATCTCCTCTCTGAATGCAAAGACTTCCGGGATATGCAGTTCTTCTCTTCTGGACAGGTGCCTGAAACTGGAGCATTAACTCTTTAACTCCCAGTGCACTACGTAACGTTACTATGTGGAATACTGATAACCAAAAATCATAAAACCATGACACTATGAAAGCAAAAAATGAATAGAGTGTTATCTTCTTTACTTTGCTTAGGTTAGGTAGATCCATACTGCTGAACTTCAAGATCTGCACATGACCTCCTCTCATGCTTCATGGACTAAAGCAGGTATCTTGTGGCATTTGAGAGTAAGGGTGGTAACAAGAGCTTATCATAAGTTTGTTAAGAACACGTTTTTATTCAGTGTCATTGAGAAGATCTATGTCTTTTTTGTGGTGCTTGTGTGTACATGTGTCAAAATATACAACATATGGGAATCAATACTCAGTCAGCTTTTCAATGTCCTCAGGTTCCATGCAGAGTTTCTTATCATATTGTACACTGAGTCTTAGTACTTCAGACTGATTAATCTTAGCAGGCAATGCATTTGGAATTCCTATATCTCTTCAGTAGTGACCCTGGCTAAGACCATACCTAATTTGACTTCTGCTCTGAAAAACCTCTGGAATCTGCACTTTCTTCAAAAACTGATCTACTTTTAATTTGTTACTCATTCTACAATGCCGTGTTAATTCCTGCTCTGGCGTCTTCTCTTTTAGTTTAGTGCCTAAAATTCTATTCTCTTACAAATATAAATCAGAATTTCTATCTGTGTCCTCTCTCTGGGTGAAATTGAGATTTTCATTTACCCAACAGGCCAGTGTTTCTGTAAACAGAAAAAACTTCCAGAATGAACAGGAAGACTCTGACTTCTGAAACTTACTTACTTTATCTTTCTAGTCTCTTACCTGAGCTGGGTTCATTATTTTGACTATATTTCCCAAATAAAATTGAAGAAACATAAATTGAATAAATAATTTATCAGCTTTACTTGGTTCTAAAGATAGATGGAAACAGTTATATATTAACTTTAATTCACAGATACATTATTTTTCACAAAATATCAACTTGCACAAATTATTCAAGTTGATTGATTACATGAGATGTATAGACTTTTCAAATCTACTTAACATATCTTTAAAATGTTATTTTTTTTTCCCTAGTGTATACATTTGCATTTATTTATTTATTTTAAATCTCCTTAAATACTTCTTAAATTACTATTATTCCTTTAAGGTCTTGTAGTAATTTTTTTTTTTCTTTAAGACCTCAAAAAATCATTACAGGAAATATTCTTTCCAGATAAATATTCTTACATTATTTTCCACATCCCACACAAAACTCACACAATAGTTTTGCTATCCCAAAAGCAATTGTTATTTTCTAACATAAAAACCGTTTGCTTTTCAGGTGCTAGGGCAGCACAAAGTGCATGGTTATTCTAGATCAACAGATTCCCTTGGCAGTAAAGAATGTATATAACTAGTATAAAAAATATAGTATTTTAGCATCTGTATCCTTTTTTATTGTATCTTTTCTCTTGAAGTATGTTCTGTTTCAGTCTTGGAAGAACTTGTACTCATTTTCAAGGTTCAAATCAACACATACAAAATAACATCTCTCCCAGGGATGCAAAGCTCAATTCACATTGAAGATTATTGTGGTATTTTTGCCTTTTTCACTCATTCAGTATCAAAATAAATTATTTTATATAACTGAGAACCATGGCTGATGAAATAATTTTCTGCTTATGCATAGGCGGAGAGAGAGAAAATGCAAGCAATGTACTGTAACTGTTGAGTGAGTAGTGACAGTACTCCTGTGATGATGTTGTAATGTAAGTTCTTAAAAGAGATTACAAGTGTCATTTAAAATGTTATTGTTTTGACTGTTCTGTAAAAACTGTAAACCAGGTAAATGTCATAACTCAAAATAAAGGGCATGTCATAATTCCAGATTCCTGCATGGGAATACATTATTTAGCAGCCTATTAGAACAAGCATCTTAGGAACATCTCTAGAGGAAAATTAGACTGACCTAGTATTCATCACCAAGCAGATCCTGTTTTACTGAAAAGAAAACATTGTTGGTATGTCCAGATAAAAGTAATTCTGACTCAGAAATTTCTGAGATTGTAGGGCTGGTAGATCAGTTACACCACTATCACCAGACAAAAATAATAGCTAGTGGAAACAACACTGTTCATTGTGTAAAAACTCCAGTCAGTCCGGAAGTAACTTTCTGTCAGAATAAGTTAAAAAAATTGAGATAGATTTTCATGGATTTGGGGAAAGCTTATAGTTTTAAAGATTTAAGTCTTAGGATAACTTGTGGTCATATTTTGAACTATTAAACAAATTGTCTATGAACAATGTAAATGAAGAAACAATGGATGAGTATATGAAAGCTGCTTCTTGTCTACAGTATTTTGATATGCAGGTAATAAAACAATTTGACTATCACAAAATACCTTTCCAAATCAGGTGTCTTAAATTCTACTGGACCACAAGATTCTTTTCTGCTGTATTTAACTATGCTTACTAGGTCAGTCCAAAGATCACTGTGTAGTTCAGTCATTTGGAAGACACTGTGCAGAAAGTAAACAAGTTCTATTCAAACTAGAAACACAGTTCAAAGACAGTATACTAACCAAAGACAAGCAGTAAACTAATAAAAATAATGAAAGCCACAGAAATATATTTCCTTTTGATGATCATAAAATAATACCTACAGAGGAAGCAAAACAGGCTAGCAGAGTTATTAGTTCAGAAGTTCAGTTCAGAAGTCTGTGAAATTTGTAGGCATTGCTCTGGACTTGCAAGTGAAAAGTAAACTTCAATAAAACTGTTACAAAAAGTTTTCAGAAACTTATGAACAAGATGTTCTTATTTATGAGCATGCTATTTGACCTCTGTGCAATGGCTGGCACATATTTTAAAACATAATTTTTCTCCTTTTATAGATGCATATTTTCCTCCAATATGATACAACTTTCTTCAGGGAATAACTTCCTGACAGAATAAAAAATGGCTTCATTAGCACAATTCAGTCATACAAGCATTCTGTTTTTTATCACTGCTTTCATCATGTTCTAAAATGAAGGTTACTCTCAAGGTTGCATTCCAAAGTCATCAATAAGCAGTGATGTGTGTTTTTGTTGTGATTTGCTGTGGACCTGTGTCTGTTTGTAAGGCCAATGCTATGGTGTTGTGATATTCTCCAGCTATTTTCATTCTAGTGTCATTGCTGGTTCACTCTACACTATAATAATTTCCTGAGTAAACTCATGTTTGTAACACATGCTCAATTACTTCCATTTAAGGTAGTATAGGAGAACAGCTGAGGCAGCAGCCTTGACCCAGAACTCTCTTCTATCGGGCCAGTAGAATCCAGCCTGGTGCCCTAAGGCTTTTCTCTTTTCTGGTTCAATCAGTAGCAAAGCCAAACACTTAACTCAGACGCACACAGACAGAAACATATGACACTGACAAAGATGATCACGTGGAGCAGGTGCTTTGTTCAGTAGCACCCATACACAGGACTCATAAAACATGCTGCCCAGCCTTCACCTCCTCTCAGGCTGGCAGAGACATAAGGTCCTTGGTTGTAGGCATATATGTAGGCGTATACAGCACACACACAACATCTCCAGGCTCACCAGCATACGCATATTCATAGATTCCCTGTGCACTGACATAGCGCATCTGCCAGACTGGCAGCCTTGCCAGATCCCAGACCTCACCTGCCCCAAGGGTTCACTCAACAGCTAGTCCATCTTGAAACTCACTGCAAAGGCACACACATTGACACATCTGTTCCACATGCAACCGTATTTGCAGCTCCCCTGGGTTTACCAGCATGAACTTTCTGCCCACCTAATATTCAGACTGAATATGAGACTTCTACTATTCAATAGTTAATTCAACTTAAAGTTTGTTGATGAATACACCAGAAACTAGAGCAGCCTGTTGTGAACAGACATAGGGTTCAGTCAGAGAAGCATACTATTGGCCCTATTATAAATGCAGCCAATCCCTATTTATATCTGTCTTTCTTCCTGTACGCTCTTCTCCTGCACATTGCATCACCAGCTGGCACTGTCCCAGGGATTCTGTTCCAAAATCCTAGATCCTCAACCCTGCATTCTTATCAGTGGCAAATCCAGGTTTGCAGGTTTGCCTACAGTTTCTTCATAGCTCATTATTGAATATCACAGGGAAATTTGTTTATAGTTATGGCCTCCATTATGTTTGTCTGTCAGTTTGGGGTGTTTTTTTTGTTGTTGTTGGTTGGTTGGTTTTTGTTTTTTTTGTTTATTTATGACTTATTCTTTTTTACAGTAACACCCAATATGCCTTATTCTACAATGTACGGTTCTCAATTAAAATAACTTTAACAAAATAAAGGAGAATGACCTAAATTATATGATGCTTTTTTAAGAACAAGCTATGTACAATTGCTGACCTCTGCAAATAACATTTTATTTATCTTGTCAGAAAGCCAAACAAATGAAATCATATAATCATGCTTATCATATAGATGTGAAGGGTCATTTAAAAGAGATCTTGTCTATAATCTCCTGCTATGAGCAGGGGTCTAAACAGAGTTGGCTAGTCAGATTCATGTCTAGTCTGCTTTGAACATTTCCAAGGATGTCAATTCCAAAATTTCTCTGGGAAATTTTGTTTGATTTTGTGTGTTTGATCGCTTTGGGTGACCTTTTTTTTTTTTTTTTTCCTTGTATTTAATCTGAATTTCCTTTTTACTCACATCTACCTTCTCTTTTATTTGGCTCTGCACATCCAAGAAGAGTCTAACTCTCAAGTTCCTTACACTTTTCTGTAAAGCAGTAGCACACAAAAGTGAAGTCTCCCTATAGCCTCTTTGTTCTCAGGCTGAACATCCCCAGTTCTCTTTGCCTCTCCTCCTTGTGTCATATGCTACAATCCGCAGACTAGCTTGATGATAACCTTTTGGACTCTCTTCAGTTTTCTCTCTTATACTGGGAAGCCTAGCACTGGATACAGTTCACCAGATGTGGTCTTAACTAATTCTGAGAGGAATTATCATCTCCCTCAGCTGATGACCATGCTCTTCCTAATACAGTCCAGTATATGTCTGGTCTTCTTTGCAGCAAGGACACACAGCTGAAGCATTTAATAATCAACAAACAAGCAAACAAGCCACAATAACAACAACAACAACAAACATAAATTTTTGCACCACACACAAACTAGAAGCCACTTCCATACTCTGGTAGCAGTGCAATTAACTTGAACAGCCTTCATACCTTCCAATTTCATTTCCCAATAATCAGTGGGATCTCATCCAACTACTAATGCTGTTCAATATTTCACTATTGTCTCCAGTATGAACTTAATACAAAGGCAACATTTGATAACATTCGGTAACAAGCAAAGATTATGTACAGAACACAATAACATGAATGCTGAAATATGAAACTAAAATGTATAATAGATAAATCAAAAAAGAAGTAAAACCAGATAATTTTGATTTTTTTTTAAATATATGAATCCATATATTTACCGATACTTTCATTTCATATCATTTCTTCATAAATTTGTATATAAAATCTAAACCCAAGAAATCTTACAGAATTATTATTAAAAAAAAACCTCTATTTCTTGAAATGAAAATAGATAAATGGCAGCAGCACAGAGAAGTTGCACTATTTAAGGCCATCATTCTTCCAAAAGTATCTTTAAAAGAAAAAAAATACTACTTAATATGCAATATATTTATTTTCAAAGAGCCTTACCGTTCTGAGATTTCTATTATTATATAGTTTTTCTGTAATCAGTGATAAAGGCATTTACTTACAACAGAATGATCATGAAAAAATCAATATCTGTTTCATAGTTTTTCTTTAGATCTGTGTCTATTTTGATGTATCACAAGTCAGATAACAAAGAAAGATTGCTACCATATGCTGGCCAACTTGAATTATTCAAAATACAGTTTGAATACTAATACTTGAGCTATTGGTTAAATAAAAGTCAATGTTCTAGTAGAGACAAATATTTAAAAGACTTTATTTAAAATGACAAATATCTAATTTAGATTTCAATAAGAAAATAATTTATTGTTCTGAAGTAGTTGCCAAATTTCCCCAGAAATTAATTACAGAAAAGACACTTCTGCAGATTTAAAGCTCACCTGAGTTTTATAATGCAAATTTTATTTATTCGCCCTTTCTATATCCCCACATCACACATAGTTCTAAGAATGGAGAATGCCCTAACCCAGGATAGCTCACAGAATTCATCAAAGTCAAAGACTGAGATACCTATGCAAGCCATTGTCCAAGGGAAATGCTCTAATTGCTACAGTTGTGTAGAATTTATTGTGCACGGACACTTTTGATGTCACAGAATCACAAAAGCACAGAACTGCAGGAGTTGAAAGCACCTTAAGAGATCATGAGTGCAACACCCATGCTAAGGCAGATATCATACAGTAGATCACGCAGATAGGTGTTCTGTAGAAGGAAACTCCACAATCCCTCTGGGTAGCCTCTTCCTTTGCTGTCATTCTTACTATAAAGACACCCTTCCACATGTTAGTACAGAACTTCCAGTGTTCAAGTTTTAGGCCATTACTACTTGTTCCATAGCTACACACCACTGAGAAGAGTCTGATTTTATCCATTTGCCTCCCACCTCCCTTTAAATATTTATAAACATTATCAAATCCCCTTTCATATTTCTTTACCTAGGCTGAACAAACCTAGGTTACTCAGCCTTTCCTCATATGAATTATGTTCCAGGCCCTTTATCATCTTTGTGGCCTTCTGCTGGACTCCTTCCAGAAGATTGATCCCAGTCTATTTTGAACTGAGGAACCCAGAACTGGACACATAAGTCTAAATGTGGCCTCACCAGGATAGACTAGAGGGGGAGGATCACCTCCCTTATCCTCCTGGCCATTGTAATCTGTCCTGGCACCCCAGAGTACCATTGTCCTTCTTGGCCACAAGGACACAAATGGCCAGTTTGTTGTCCATCAGGACCCCCAGATCCTTCCTCATACAGCTCAACCGTAGTTCTGAAGATTTAAAGAGATTCTAATTTCTAATAGCAACAAAACTGTAGGCAGAAGGCAGATGATTGGCATATTTTCGGAGTAAATGTTTCTGAACACTTATGAGCTTCAGTTCATTCACCCAAAGAATTTCAGACTTGGAAGTATTGTACTTATTAAGAAATCTTAATTACTATTATTAAAAGGATCTTATATAAAAGGGTTCCTTCAGTTTATCACTAGTAGAATTTTGTTCTATCCTTAATTGTGTAGAATTTAGATGGATTTAATCTTGATGCTTGAAGTTCAAATTTATGAAGACTTTTACATTCTTAAATTATACAGCTCTCAGTTTAGATTAAAACATTGCATCTATTCTTCTTTCACCCTTAAATTCGATTTTATATAGATTCCATAGAATCGTAGAAAGAATTAGGAAGGGACCTTAACTAATTCCAAGCCCTTGCTGTTTATAGGGTTGCCATCTACTAAATTTGGCACTAGATCAGAGCCCCATCGAACTGTACAAGGAAGGAACATCCACAAATTTTCCATGCAACCAGTTCTAGCACCTTACCGCCCTGTGAATAAAAGACTTGCCCCCAATATCCAATCTAAATCTCTTTTAGTAACTTCACAATTGTGACTACAGGACAAATTTCAGTGTCACTCTTACTTAACAATTCTAACTTAGTACCACAAACGTTTTACACATTAATAATACAGAGATTTTATATTTTGAAAATATTTATTGGCTGTGAGTTCACTAGATACGAAACAAGAGATTCCTAAGAAGTACTTATATTTTTTTCACTAAATAAGCAAGAATAATGTGAGTGAAGATTCTTGAAAGAGGTAATTTTTTTTTTTTTTTTCTGATTCGTACTTTTATAATTTGTGACTTTGAGTGCAAATTTGTTGCTTCTCATGATAAAATTATACAACAATACTGAATCAGATAAAAATATTCTTAAATTTTAATCTGTTAATGGCAGTCGTCAGTAGCAAGGATACTGAGAAGTCTTCAAGAGACAAGTTACTCTGAAGTTCTTGCTTGGTGTATCTAACATCTAATCTAAATCTATTTTCTTCCAGTTGAAAGCCATCACCCCTTGTTCTATCAGTATCTACCCTGCAAAAAGTCTGTGTCCCTCCTGATTATGAGCTCTTTATGTACTGGAAGGCTGCAACAATGACTCCTAGAACCTTCTCTTCTCCAGGCTGAACCAGCCCAGCTCCCTCAGACTGCCTTTGCAGGAGATGTGCTCTTTGTGACTCTTCCCTGGACTTATTCCAACAGCACTGTGTCTTTCTTTTGCTGGGGGCCCAAGAACTGGATGCAGTTCTGGAAGTCTCCATTAGCTCCTGAGCCTCATAGCTTTATCGTGGTTTTCAGCAGCACTTACTTTCATGTACTCTCATCACTGAAACCTTTTACAGTGACTGAAATCTACTTGTCATTTAGAGGAAAGAAGGCAACATGGGGAAAATGAATTCATTCATTGAATGCAGTGATTACCAACTCTCCCCACACCCAAACAAGCACACAAATAAAGAACAACAACAATAACAACAACGAAAAAACATTCACAATTCAGTTTAGATATACTTTAACAGAAAAGAGATCAAACTCTTCAATGCTCTCTTCATAAAAATACATTGCAAATGTGTATGGCTTTGTGAATATGTGGGATTAAGAACTTTTTTTAAAAATATATATATATATGTATAGAGATATACTTCTAAATACGTATATTTTCATATGTATACACATACTCATGATAGATATCAATATGAATCTAATCAAAAAGAACAGGAATAGGAGAAATATCCTGAAAAGAGAGAGAACAAAAAAAAATTTACACTAAAGTCTGAAAACAGGTTTAACCAATCATGATATTAAAAGATTAATTTTTCAAGGGGCATATATGCATATTTTATTACCCTTTTAAAGACATATAATGCAGCATCTGATGCACAGACTCAGATGTGAATGATACAAATCATTTATTACAAGTTCTCACATCGCTTATATACCTTCACAAGTTTTCTTTTTCTAGCTTTCCCATCCACCCCTACAACTTTCCCATCCACCTTTACATGTCAACAGAGCATTCTACAAAACACTCTTCAAGTGTTCATACAGGTGCTTATCCAATCAGAGCTGTGAGACGTTCTTTCTTCTTCTAGAGGTGTCCTTGGTTCTCATGCTGTTTATTTTGCTCCACAGCTTCTACTCTAAACAGTTGTTCTTGTATTCCCACAATATAAAGTCTTAATTTACCTTCTAAAGGAAGGTTTTTTTTTGTTTTGTTTTGGTTTGGTTTTTTTTGTTTTGTTTTTTTTCAGGAAATATAGGAGTAGCTATACAGAAATACATCAGTGTTGTCCTTGTTCTTTACAGTAATAACAATGTTAAAAGCTCTACCCTCTAAGTGCATTAAGTCTTAAAAGTCACAGAGACAGATATTAAATTGGTAGGGGGAAAAAAAAAAGAAAAAAGAAAAAGAAAAAAAAAAAGAGAAAATGTGTCATATATCTAAAAGAGGAAAAATACAAGTATGATTTCATAATGTTGAGGTACAGACAAGGCTATTTCAGAATTTATATCTTCATTATTGTCTTGGGCATGATACTTTATTATAAACCTTTCATGTCTGTATTTGATATTTTTTCTTGATAAGTCTCTCTCAAGCATAATTCATTACTGTATCTGATTTCACACAAAATTATTGGAGCATGTGAGATACATGTGAGAGAGACAGAAATTGAGCTCCTTGCACAGAGAGATGCCTATACCCTTAAGATATGTAGTATTTACTACATGACTATGTGACTGAAAAGTAATCTGTGTCACTCACTGAATCCTTTACACTTGAAAGGTATAAAATTTCTGTTATATTACATATATTCACAGTTTATTCTGATGAAATATTCACAGTAAATGCACCAACTATTGAATTGTGAACAATCATATTATCATTAAATCACACAAATCTTAGAGTTGGAAAGGATCTCTAAAGTCATCTAGTCCAACTCCCCTGTAAAGAACAGGAATATGCACAGTTAAATCAGGCTGCTCATGGCCTAATCCAGCTTTGCCTTGAATGTCTCCAGGGAAGGGGCATAAACCACATCTCAGAGCAACCTGTTCCAGTGTTTCATCACCCTCACTGTAAAAGACTTTTTCCTTACATCTAACCCAAAACTACTCTTTGTAAGCTTGAATCTACCCTCAGGTAGGTTGAGAGCTCACCAAGAACGTGTAATGATTTTCAGAAGTCATTTATTTATTATTCTGCTCTACTCAGTTGCTCTTACATCACTGTGGTGGTTTAAGACCAGTAGGTACACAAGCTCCTTCATGTCATTCTCTCATTTCCCCTCCTCAAAAGAAAAGGGGGAGAAAATGTGATGAAAAAGTGTTGAGATAAATACAGGGAGTTTACTCAGAAATTAACATCACAGGCAAAACACACTAACTGTAGGCAGATTATTATGATTTATGGCCTGCTAGAGGCCAATAGAGTAGAGCACTGAGAATTAAAAGCAAACTAAAAACAACTTTTCCCCCATATCCTTTCTTTTAGCTCCTTTTCATGATCAGTGCAAGTGAATGGGGTTGCAGTCAGTTTAGAGCACTTCATCTCTGCCACTCTTACCTTCTTATTCCATCCCACCACTTTAGCACTAGATCCCTCTCACAGGATGCCATCCTTCTAGAATTGATCCAAAAGAAGCTTCCCAGAAACTGCAGTTTTTAAAGAACTGCTCCAATAAGGGTCTGTACTACAGGACCCATACCAAATCCTTCAGGAACAGACTGTTCCCGTGTGGGTCCCTCAGAGGCAGCAGCATCCACCAGACCCTACAGTTCTGGCTCAAAGAATTGCTCCTGCAGGGACTTTCCACGGGCTGCAGCTTCCTACAGGCCATGTCCACTTGCTTTGTCAGAGGAGTCTCCACAAGCTATAGAGCACTTCATCCTGCACAGAAGATTTTTCCTTTGTTACATGTGTTCTCACTGAGGGGTAACCAGCGTCACTCATTGGTTCAGTTTTAGCCAGGAGTGGGTCCTTGTGGATCCAATTGGATATAGCTTTTATCTGTCATGGGATGGATTTGGGGCTCTGTTCACAGAGGCCACACATACAGCACCCAAACACTAAAAGCTGGCCATGTAATTCCAGTGCAATCATGTATGCATAAAGTTGAATCACAGATTGAATTTGATTTTAAACTATTGAAATTTAATTTTAGAAAAATACTTCAATTTCAAGAGAACATTGAAGAATCACAGAAACTGTAATTGATTACCTCTGGTCCATATAAAACTAGTTTTTCAGGATAAGTTGGGGCTTTATCCCCACAAAAATATTAACCAAATATATATCAATGTGATGTCAATCTAATAATTTATAAATGTCAAAATATAATGTAAATCCATCTACTGGTTTTATATTAAATGAAATATACAATATAATCTAGAAATAGAAATTTATTTTTAAAACATGAAAAGTTGTAGCCTTAATATTTATTGTCAATTTTTAGCTTAGAAAAAGTCCTTTTAATTAGAAAAAAAATATAACATTCTCGGTTGTAATTACGTGCTTATGTTCTTACATACTTGAAATATATTTCT
>QGNR01000043.1:846942-858882 GCA_003435085.1 Syrmaticus mikado
TCTTTTTGCCTGATAACAGATATATGCTCATTTATTTAAACCAATATTTATTCTTTGATTACAACAGGTTTTTTTTATGCATGATATGTTGCTTTATTTTAAAATATAATAATATAAAATAAACTCATATGAAGGACATGATTCTCATATTCACATATTTGGTGAAATGTAGACTATATGTGATAGAGCAGAAGATAAGCTGCAAGGTTTCTTAGTGTTGCATGCTGTTTAATTTCTCCACCATATGGTGTTTCCACATCAAGATTAAATCAAGTTTTCAGCAACATTTGGAAACTACGTTTGAGCTATTGCCTTTTTAGGACTCTCATTCTATGAATACAGCTTACTTGTCCATAAATAAATAAATAAATCTGAAGATCAACGATCACCAGACTATATGGTCTAATTTTGTTCTATGACTAACCATATATAGAGAAGAGTGTAACATAAAATAGTATTACTCAGAAATAAAAAGTGAAAGAATGGTTCACTACTGAATAAAAACCTTTGCCTGTCCTTCATTGGATTAATTCCTTTAATGCTCTCTGGATTGTCTGGATGAAATTAAGATTAAGAAAAACATATTTAGAAATGAGGTTTTATTATTGATTTAAAACATAAGAAAATAAAATAATCATGATGTTGATTTATGTTCATACATTACTAACTAATATTAGAGGTGGAAGAAATACTTGGTGGCTATTATGAACAGTTCCATTAATTTTAAACAGGAAAAAATTACTTTTGTCTGTATACAACTGAAAAGGAAGGAAAATGTTCTTCTCTGCAAAAAATAAATAATAAATGAATAAATAAAATAAAATCTTATTTATCTTGTTCAAAGTCCTTTTTTTTTCTTCTTTTTGTTAACTTTTTTTTTTTTTTTTTCCTCCTCCTTAACTACTACCCATGTATTAAGTGCAACTGAAGCACTTAAATACAGAGTTAGTATCATGGTTTAGCCACTAAAACCAAGTTGCTCACTCTCCCAACTAGGGTGGGAAAGAGAATCAGGAAAATGAAAGTATGAGACATTATGAGTTGAAATGACATTTTCATTTCAGAAAAAGCTGTTCATGCAGCATATGGCATGGAATATCTCTTTAGTCAGTATGGGTCAGCTGTCCTGGCTGTGTCCCCTTCCAGCTTCCTGTGCATCCCAAGCCTCCTTACTGGCAGGACAGCACAAGTAGTTAAGTCCTTGACTCTGGGTGAACACTGATCAACAAAGACATCCTTGTGTTGTCACCACTGTTTAAAATAAAAATGCAAAACAGAATTATGCAGTCTTATACTAAAACATAATGATGATGATAATAATAATAAGAAGAAGAAGAAGGAGAAGAACAACAACAACAACAACAACAACTCTATCCCAGAGAAAATCACTGCAATTCAGTTCCAGAAAACCTTTTTCCTTATTTCTGAATTTGAAAACGAATAGTTTGTATTTGAGTTTGAAGTCCTCCAGGATCAAATCTTTTCATTTTGGGCCTGTGTAGAAATTCCATGTTTTGAGTATTTCAAATTCTTTTTATCTCCTAAATTATGCTTAGTCTCAGTTATCCAATCTTCTATTGATGAACAGTATTCACAAACCAAGAATTAAGACCAATTACAACTCCAGATTTTAAGTGCATTGGTGAGCCTTTTTTTTTTTTTAATAACTTCTTATATTGGAAAAAAAAAAANAAAAAAAAAAAAAAAAAAACATTTACAGAGTAAGAGACTAGTAAGAGTCAAAATTAATTGAATAATCATCAGTCTGTGAGCCTATGTGGAATGATGCTACTCTTCCTTTTTTTTTTTTTTTTCTTGAAGCAGAAAACAATAATAATAATAATAAAAAAGTACAGAGAAAAAAATCTTCACTTACAATACATAATTAAGCCTACAAACAACAAAGAATAGGTCCTGACTTTCAGAAATTTCTTCTAGGACACTTCACAGTTGCTACTTAATATAGGACACATACATTATTATTTTTTTCTATGCTTATACTTAGTATAGTGCCAAATATCATTGTTTTACCATATAGTTCTATAGTTCTATAGCTTTCCTTGCAGCACCATACCCAGCTCCACATCTGCTAGGAATGCTCAGTGTATTACTAGGTATCTTCTGTGTTCTCCTACAAAAAGAAGTACAGTGTTCCCCAGTAGAAAAATATTTATTTATTGTATCATATGTGGACTTACACATAGAAAATGCCAGTGGATAAATTCTGTGCCTCAGTTTGCATAGAGAAAGGACAGCTCATATTCTATTTGTGTCAAAAATATTCCTCATGCAGAAAGAGAATTAGACAAAATATTTATCAAAAGTGAAACACTGTTTCTAAAAATTTATGTATGATTAGATTTCTACACTCTGTGTCCTTGCTTCATCCTGCCAATTTGAAAAGCAAAGGAAAACAAACAAAGATTTGCTGTGGAGACCAACTTCAGGACAGGTAAGACTGCACTGGGTAAGAGACCTAAAGCAAAAAGACTGACCCAAAAGCTCTTTCTAGGGCTTTTTTTGAAGCCAGCAAAAGTACTGTGCTGGTGCCAGGGGGCTGGCAGCTTGTGGGCAGGCTGCTGAGCCAGCAGCGGTGGAGCTGGCACTGCCCACTCTTATCTCTTAAGCTTGACCTTGACCTTTTGATGTGTGGCTAAAAGCAGCCCTCAGGAGCTAGCTTCTGCCCATGTCAGGTGAGATAAGGGTGTTACTGTCTACTGACTACAGGGAGGGAAGTCAGAGTGTGAACACAACCCACACTGCTCATACAATACTACAGCAGGAGATGTGGGAGGTGGGTCTTGTAGCAGGACATGTGAGTGCTTCTGTCTTTGCTCAGAAGACCAAAGCACCAGAGCTCTCCTACCAACAGACCCAGAGACCACAGGTTCAAGCATGGTCTCTACCAGACAGTGTGCTTGCTCCAAGAAGACTGTGGTAATACAGACAGAGGGCCTGCCCAGAAACGTGGCGGTTCAGGTCTCTGGCTGCAGGGAGTGCCTGAGCCTGCTGCTGGGGGAGCAGGATGGGAAGGACTCCACCTGCGTAAGGTGCAAGCAGGTGGATGAGCTATTCAGCCTCGTGGTGAAGCTTAGGGAGAAGCTAGAGAGATTAAGGACCATCAGAGTGCGAGCAGGAGATTGACTGGTGGAGTGACTCTCTTCAAGAAAGACACAGAGATTGCACCCTCCAAACCGTAATGGACCCATTCCATTGCCGTAGTCGAGTGGAGAGAGCCAACTTAAGAGGAGAGAAGGAATGACAGAAGGTCTCAGCTCTGCAAGGCAGGCAACCACCATCCCAACCTACCTTAGTTCCTCAGGTGCCTCTATGTAATAGGTTTGAAGCTCTGAAACCAGAGGGAGAGGTGAGTGAGGGTGAGGTGGAAGGTGTCTCCAAGCTTGTCTAAGGTGAGGCAGTCAGCTCCATGCTTGAAGACTGCCTCCTCCAGAAAAGAAAGGAGGGTGACAGTCGTAGGTGACTCCCTTCTGAGAGGAACAGAGGGCCCAATATGTTGGCCTGACCATACCCGCAGGGAGCTGTGCTGCCTCCCTGGGGCCTGGATAAGGGATATTTTAGAAAACTTCCCAGTCTGATCCACCCCTCTGATTATTATCCTTTATTGATAGTTCAGGGCGGCAGTGATGAGGTTACTGACAGAAGCCTCAGAACTATAAAAAATGATTTTAGGGGACTGGGGAGGTTAATTGATGGAGCAGGCATACAAGTAGTATTTGCCTGTATTCCTACAGTGCGGGAAAGGACACTGAGAAGAACAGGAAAACCCATCTTATAAACACATGGCTGAAAGGCTGGTGCAAACACAAGAATTTTGGGTTCTTTGATCATCGAGCAGTCTAATCGGCACCTGGCCTGAGTTCCGCCGATGTATCATCTGTCTCGAAGGGGGAAATGGATCCTTGCTCAGGAGCTGCCAAGGACTTGTAGAGAGGGCTTTAAACTAGATATGAAGTGGGAAGGGGATAAAAGCAGGCCCACTAGAGATGAACCTTGGGGAACGGTAATGCGATTAGGGGTGAGGTGATGGACTCAGCTGAAGCGCATCTACACGAATGCACACAGCATGGGCAACAAACAAGAAAAAATTATTAAGTAAGAATTATTTTATCACTTTAGTCTTCAAATGTCTGACATTTTACTCTTGGAGTTTGATTTTCAGAACTGCACCTCTTGCATAACCTACTCTGAAACCCTACCTTCAAGACCAAATTGTTCCTTTGGGTATCTACTGGGCTTTAAATAGATAGTTACATTATTAAAACATTAGACTTGTAGTCGCTGATTGTGTAGGTGTAAGCATAGTTGTTCTCTTTAAATGTAAGTTCAAAGTCCAAGCTAAATGGGCCTCATTACAATTTTACTATTATGGATCTCAGAATGTTGATAGCACTTTTTCACAGCCAGGACGATTTAGTTAAGGCATATAAGTATATTTGTGTTCAATATTTTTAAAGGTAAGAAAAATTTCTGACTGATTGCACTCCTGCCTATCCTGGCAGTCTTCAGAGAGGTTTATTTGAAGTCTGTAAAAGATAGTTGCATTTTTAAATGTTTAGGTACCTAAGTAACCAGAAGAAGACTAAACCCAAAGTTTGATTTAATTGCAAATTTTAGTACCTAATTTATTACCTTTATTTAGTCAATATGTCCCTTTTTAGACTGAAAATAAGATGTAAAAAATTGTAGAAATTGTGGAAATTTGTTGGGCTTGAGAGTCCTGAAACTTCTATGCCTTTTTCAGGTTTACTAAGGACACATGAATAATTTAATTAATATATATGTATACTTTTGTGCAGAATTTCATTAGCATCCAAAAATGAAACAAACATAAATGACAAAATAAGACTCTGCAAAACTAAATGATTGGATGTTAATTCCAAGCAGTTTGGGCAGACAGACTTTCCTGTTAACCAAAATTCAATGTTAAGTTAGTCTGCTTTTCACTGATTTTGCTATGCTAAGTATAGAACTCCTTAGTATACTTTTTATAACAAACTGAAACATTCTTAGTGCGTTAACATAGTAAAAAAGGGATTGCTTCATAAGGTCAGACTGCAGAGAAGCTTAATGGTTTGTCTCATCCCATATCTGTTTCAGCATTATTCTGTGCATTATGTTCAAATTCTTAATGTGAACTAAATGATTCCTCCATGTGAAGTCCAAACACAAATATTTTCTCATCAGGAAACCTCATATGCTGATCCTGCACAGAAGAATCTTTACCTTCTCCTCCTTTACAGGTGCACAAATGCAGAGAAGAGCTGTGACAGAAGCAGGTCCATGTTAAACAAAGAACTTGCTTGAGCAGGTGCACCAAACACAAACTCAAACAAATAGAAACACAATCAGTAACCTGCTTATACTCGCTCTATTGCAAGAGCCTTCCAATTGCAACTTCATCTTGTGAGTAGGTCTGATGATGGTGGGCAGTGATAAAGCCCATACAGAAGTATCCAAGGCTTATCAATTATAAAAGTACAAAGGAAGATATTGTTATTACTGGTGTTCCTTGAAACTAAATGTAAACACATGAAAATATTATTACTAACAGCAGCAAGTAGGTGCTTTGTGATGGTATGAAGGTAGGGACGAACATCGCATATAAGCATTTTGCACGTATATGTAAACAGTGACCACAAGCGAGATAAAGAAAGTTGTTTGTAGCTACATGTAGAAGACATTCGAGTAACAACAGCTGCTGTGCAGATAAGCACAAGAGTCTGCAGGTAAGAAGTAATAAGTGGTAAAAACCAGAAAGTTAAGCAGCTGGTACAGATGAGAGTTGTTTGTTTTATTTTTCTAGGAGAGGTAATAATGACAATCCCACTTTGTCTCTAATGTCTTTTGCTGAAGTACTCTCAAATCTGATCACCATGACCTCTGTGAATAAAATTCATCAGGGACCATAGCAGCATCCTTTGGGTTTTATGTACATTGCACAAGTGACTTGATGTGATTGTAAAGATTAACAGTTCTGTATACGTAACAATGATTAATGATGTATGAGAAATAATAATCATCTCAAACTATGTTGTGAGTGATCAGGTCTAATGAAAAATATTCCTGCACATAGCAGAAAAGTTGGACTAAAAATCTCTGAAAAGCCTTTCCAATATAAGCCATTCTATGATTCTGTTGTTAATGAAGGAATTAATTAAGGCTTTGTTTAAAAGTTTATAACTGTCCTGATTTGCTATTTTTCTTCCATTTCGTCACCGTGATTTTTGGTTCTCTGATACATCAATATACAGATAGACATATATTCTGTTGTAATAAACAAATCACTGTAAATTATGTAGTATATTTATCTCTCTTTGTTCACTGTAATCTGTGTCTGTTCTGAGAAGTTTCTGAATATGAAACATATCTAAAGGTTCACAAGGACCAAAAATTTCACATTCCATCCTCCATTCCCTCTAAAAAATGGGAAAATAAGTCAAGAGGAGGAGGAGGATGACGATGCAGAGGAGGAATAGGGAAGAAATATCCAAAGGAGGAAAAAAAAAAAAAAAAAAGTGCATTTTTAAACCTGCTTTGATACGTCCTCTTCTTCAAATTCTTCTGGACTATTTCAACTCCTGATGAAAAGTGAAAGTGCTTTATTTAAAACTGCTATATTTAAAATTGTTTCATTTAAAGCTGATGTATTTAAAGTTATCACATTTTACACATTTGGAAGTCCTTGTCATTTCTATCTCACTGAATCTAAGGAAGAAAAAAAATCTTTAATTATGATGGCATTTGTGGGATATCAGGAAATGAGTCAGTATGTGTTCAAAAACACTTGCTATTAGAGCTTCAACCAATAAATTTGACTTGTGTTTCTCCTCCAACCCTTGCAGTTACTTGGTAGTCAATACTTCTCTTTCATATCTTTCAGGATTAATAAATTGTCTTGTCAGAGATCTGTGTTGTACTGACTCTGAACACAGTAGATTAAAAAATAACAATAATTAAAAAAAATATATAAATTATAATCAGTCTTCCCAATTGTGGTGTCTGATTTCTACAGCACAAGGAATTCATACTCATATTAGGCACTTACAGTTCTCTTCAAAATGACAGTCTACAATTTGTTACTAGTCACAGAAAATTAAAATTAAAGTTGTTAGAATTTGGATTTAAAAGGAAGACAGGAATATTTGTACTTATGCTGATGTTTTAGCCTGAAAATTGGAAGAAGAGTGAATTTGTCAGGGGCATGTAAAGCTACACCGCAGAGAAGCACACGGGAAATAATTGTGATAGAGAGTTTAGAGAACATAATCTGCCACCTTACTTCAAAATGCTATAAAAGTAGAAAGGTGCTAGCCCTAATTAGGATGCTATCACCTAACAAGCTTCTCAGAAAGTCCCATGTGAGTTTGTGAAAGATCTGCCCTGAAGTTTTCCCTGACAATAGTCACTCAGCTATAAAAAATAATAATTCTAGGTGGCACCTTTCTTACTGCCAAAGTCTGTCAAAGAGAATCAAATTTCTGTGCCAGATAAAAATTACCTCAACACTAGCTGCAAACCTCCAGTGGCACTGGCTGCTTGCCTGTATTCAGTCACAATGAAGAATTTGTGTCGGCACTCACTGTTTGTTGGCATTAATACTTTCACCCTGCTTGCAGTCATGAATATCACAATCATGTTGAGTTCTTCTGAATGTAAGAAAATAATAAATATCCTGTACTTTAGGCCTTTTGCATGTTTACCTGTCAGAAAGCTAAGCTTACCTTCCTAAGAATGTGCCCTATTATGAAGGTCTGACAATTTGCAAAATGCTTCCTCCAGATTGGGCTACCAATAGAGGCAATGGCTGGAGAATGGCTTCAGAAGTTTTAAATGAACAGCTATAATGGAATTTGAGCTAATACTATTACATAGGTGTAAAATGAAAGTGCTGTTGGATCTTATACTGTCTATTCTAGTCTCTACTTGTAATTAATAGAGACAGCGACAGCTCAAGATTCACTTGAGTCTAGCTTAGATCTCTAAAATAACTGTGATTACTCATGTCTTTAGATTGTCGATTTCTTTTTACTGACCTTAAATGGATACAGATACAGTCTTCTACATTGCAAGTGCAAAGAATCCTACCAATGTGTCAACAAGTATTTTTTTGGTTTCTGCAGAGTGACCACTTGGTCTTTCCAGACAGATATTTTAGTCATTCTCTAGGAACTGGATATGGTAGGTTGCTACAAGATCATCACAAACCCAGTAAGTTTAAGTAAATTCACCACTGGAAATATAAGAGTTTAACGCACTCTAGTGTAATTTATAAACTAATCAGAACATCTATTCTGACAGCTTCATTTAAATACTACGTTTAATTTTTGGAGGGTAATATACAATACTCAAATCAGAGATACCTATATTTTCTTTTTGTTTAAAGGTGAGATTTCCTGCACAAAGACAACATTGCCAAGGTATTTAATTTATTCTTTCATTACTTAAAACAAAAGAATGATAGGAAATTGTACAGCTCTCTTCTTTTAAGTCCAATTTAAATTACATTTCATACTACTGATTATGCCCAGGAAATTACATGCAAAAGCATACTATCTTTTTCAATATTACTTGCATGCAAATTGAATTCTGATTCACTGATTTACTGTATGTCTGTAGGTTCAGAATGATTTTGTAACCTAAAAGGTAGTTTTGAATAATAATTGAATATGTTGAGTATTTTGACAGATAATAGTTTAGTTTATCCATCAGTTTCTCAATCTGCACTGCCAGGTAAATGGATTGAGAATTGCACAAGACTCTGGGAGAGGACACAACTAGGCAGATAACCTGAACTAGTTGAGGAGACTGTCAATATCTTATAACATTTGCTCAGCAGTGAAAAAGAGTGGATTTTGGTACATGAGATATCTTTGCTCAGGAACTGGCTAGGTATTGGTCTACCTGATCATCCCCCTGTACTCAGCACTGGTGAGGCCGCACCTTGAGTACTGTGTTCAGTTTTGGGCCCCTCACTACAAAAAAGACATTGAGACCCTGGAGCAAGGGCAACGAAACTGGTGAGGAGTCTGGAGCACAAGTCTTATGAGGAGTGGCTGAGGGAGCTGGGATTGTTTAGTCTGGAGAAGAGGAGGCTCAGGGGAGGCCTCATTGCACTCTACAACTTCCTGAAGGGAGGTTGTGGTGAAGAGGGGTTTGGCCTCTTCTCCCAGGCAATGAACAGGACCCGGGGAAATGGCTGCAAGTTGTACCAGAAGTGGTTTAGGTTAGACTTAAGGAAGAACTTCTTCTCTCGGAGAGTGGTCAGGCACTGGAATGGCCTTCCAAGGGAGGTGGTGGAGTCGCCATCTCTGGCAGTGTTCAAGAGGCGTCTGGACGAGGAGCTGTGAAATCTGGTTTAGTAGCTTGTGGTAGCAGTGATAGCGTGAAGATGGTTGGACTGGATGATCTTGCAGGTTGTTTCCAACCTTGTGATTCTATGATTCTATGATTCTATGATTCTATGATTCTGTCAGCAATGGTGAATGATTGCCTTTGCATTATATAATTTTATTTTCTTTTTCTCTTCTTCCACTTGTCTTTCCCAATTCCACTGCTGGGGGAAAGCAAACAAGTAACTATGGTGCTTTTCTGGCTACCAGGACTATCTTGAAACAGTTACGATTTTCTTATATGTGCATATTTGTTCTTCTCCTCCTCTTTCTTATTTATTTATTTATTTAGGCTTGCCTAAATTACCAGGTCATCCAAGAAATCATCATTTCTCTTTTACTTTGTAAGAAATATTAGCAAAATGCTGTAAGGAAAGCACATTCTCACCCTGACAGAGCACCTCCTTCATCAACTTTGGTCTGTGGTCCAACTGTGGGAATGGTATATAAAAATGTCTTGAAAATATCTCAATAGCACAAAGTATTTTCTTACAGAAACTTCATCCTTGAAATAGATTTTTTTTTTTCCTACTGAACAGAATATTTTCATTGTATGCTAACACCTCTGTAAATGTAGTCTGTTTGTGCTGCATTTTTTCTTCTGCTGTCTGATACACTTTTTATATTAATATCTCTGCAGTGAGAAAGTATTTTTCCTTATTCTTTTACTTTAAAGCCAGAGGAAAATGGGAGATTGCCAAATCCTTACAACTAAATATTATTGGGTTTTGATAGTTAATACAAGAGAAAAATAATATCTACAACAAGAAAAACACAACAAAACCTTATTTAATTCTCTAATGAATACTTCCAAATCATTTAAAATTATTGGTTTTATTAGTATTATCTAAATATTTATTTTCAGTTTCCCCTTAAAACAATAACTTTTTCTTAGTGACAGGGCTCGATTCTAGAGATCACATAATTCAGCTAATTTTACATGATGTTCACAAGTAACTTATGTCTGTTTTCCCTGATTCATTTTCTGAAAAATTAAAAGGATGTCACTTCCACAATAGCTAATAAATGAAGATACTTTCAGATCTGTGTAAAAAGATGTGTTTCTTTGTATCTAATGCCAACATATTCACTGGTTTAGCATAGATTTCTCTTTTACAAAAAAAAATAACACTTTCCTTTTTCAAGACTGTTATGGTTTTATGATTTTTGGTTATCGATATTCCACATCATAATATCATGCGTGGCACTGGGAGTTAAAGAGTAAATGCTCCAGTTCCAGATACCTGACCCATAAGAGAAGAAGAACTACATTCCTCAGAAGACTGTTTGCTGTTCTGTTATTATTCCTGCTCAGGGGAACGCATATAAGGCCTTGGCAGGTCACGTGACGCTCTCTTTTTCATTTGTCAGATCTCCTCACTGCTGCTCCTCCTGACCGCACGCCATTAGTGTAAGGCCTTCAGTTTTTTTCGGACATTCTCTCTCTTATTATATTTTATTTATTAGCTTCAATTCTAATTATACTGTATAATAGTGTGTTATTTTGCATTCCGATACCATATTTAGTAAATTAGTTTGTTTCTCCTCAGATGGTTGCTGCTGTTTTTAATTATTTGGGGTCCACTGTTTCCCTTTTCCAGAGGTGCAGATCTGCAGATCCCTCAGCCCTACTAGTCACGGAACTGGGCCGAATCAACCCGTAAAAAAACATTGACAAAGACATTTCAAAGACTATCTTAAAATTTTGAACTAATAAAAATATGTTGAAGACCTGCCCTCTGGACATATTTACATGAAATGTAATATCTGCAGAGCGACAAGAGAAAGTAGGAGAAAAAGATGAAGTAGCTATTGAACAGAACTGAAGAAACCTATATATATTTTCTAGTATTATTCTAATGAAGCTTTCTTTCATGAGCTATTCTTTGTTCAAGAATTTGTTTAAAGCCAGGATTCACCTTCCATTAAGTTAGTTACTAATGTCCGAAGATTGTTTAGTCTAGTCAGTGATAAGGAAATTTGGAGGACATGTATGAAAAAGAATGAATAGTCTATGAATGCTTACTGCATCCTTTCTGAAAAAAAAAAAAAATTCTGCCCATGTAGGACTAGTAGTACAAGCATGGCTTTATTCATGTTAAGGAATGTATGACAGATATATAATTAAACAAATGTTATTATCTCACTTCATTCAGTACTTAGGCATAGACATAGTATCAAGCAGTGTTCAAATAGACAATGGAAATAAGTGTTAACATCTTTTCTGTACCTTCATATTCCAATAAATTAATGTGAATTTGATATTTGAGAATATCTGTTAAAACATTTGCACATTTTTAAATGAAACTAAATGACGTGGATACCTCATGATTTTGAAATACGAAGAAGGGAAAAAATGTTCCTACTTTCATTGAAAACTGAAAGTCTAAATTATTTCTTTTCATAGTTCCATGTCATTTTGGGGGAAAGAAGAAAAAAAAGAAAAAAAAAAAAAGAAAAAAAAAAAAAGGAAAGGGGAGGGGATTAAGAGAAAGAAGAAACAGACAGATTATCTTTGCTTTGCCTTTAT